>JAWNMU010000508.1:0-58753 GCA_035043665.1 Drosophila quasianomalipes
TGCATTGCTTCTCTTCTCTTTCCCCCTCTCCCCGCTACCCCTTTCTCTCTTCTCTTCCTCTTCGCTTGCTGGTCTCACTTCCCCATTCCCGTGCTTCCTTTCTTGTTCACTTTCCCTTTCTTGTTCACTTTCTCTTTCTCTTTCCCTTCCTCCGTCTCTCCGAGTGAAACTCCTTTCCTTATCTTCTCCTGTGTACCCCCATCTTCTCTTCCTTCCCTACCTGCCCAATTCCTCCTTCCTTTCCTCTCCCCTCTTTCCCCCTCTCTTCTCCCCCTTCCTCTCATTCTGATTGAAGATGAAAGAAGACAGTTGTAGAGGGAAGGAGAGGGGAGAGAAGGACGGGGTGAGGGAGGGAAGAGGAGAGACAGGGCAGGAGAAGAGAGAGGGGGCGGGAGGAGTAAGGAGGAGAGGGGAAGAGGACTTTAGGAGGCGGAAGGAGGTAAAGTCAAGGAGAAAGATGAAGATGAAGAAGAGGAGAAGAAGAAGGGGAAGTAGAAGGGGAAGAAGAAGGGAAGAAGAAGGGGAAGAAGAGGATGACGAATAACCAGAAGAAGGCGAGGGGAGGGGGAAGGAGGGAGTGGAGGAGGAGGAGAGCAGACGAAGAAGAGGAAACAAGGAAAACAGAGAGAGCATGATAATAAAATATCTCTCTTCTCTCAACCACTCATTTTCTTTTCTCTCTTCTCTCTTCTTTCTCCTCGCTCTCTCCTTCTATTTTTCTCCCATTCCCTCCTCTCTTCCCTCCCTTCTCCCCTCTCTCCCGCCACCCCCTCCTTTCCCTCCTTTCCCTCCCCTCTCTTTTTTCCCATGCCTTCCTGATTGTTTTTTTCATCGAATGATACCCTTCACTTTTTCTCCCTCTCTCTTTTTTCTTCTCTACGCGCTCTCTCTTCCCTCTCTTCCTCTCTTCCTCCCCACTTCTCTCTTCCCACCCGCCCCCCCCTTTCTCTTCCCCCTTTCCTTTCTTCTTCTCCATTAAAAAAATCTATCGCTTCCCTTCCATCTCTCAAATCTTCCTTCCTCCTCTCTCACTCCTCCATTTCTGCTCCTCTCCTCTTCCTCTTCCTACTCTACATTCGCTGTATCTTCTTCCTTCTTTCCTGAATCCCCCCAAATTCTCAATTTGAGACCTCTAATTCTCCTTCGAGGTGAGCGGTATTGAATCCATGGTCGTCGCGTTTTACAAATTGATCATTCATATTTCCTCTGTTGTTGAATCTTCTGAACAGTGATACACGAGAGAGTCGGGACAAGGATATCTTCCCCCTCTCACTCTCCTCTCGCCCCCTCCCCACCCCTGCCCTCTTCTCTTCCTCTCCCCTCCCACCTTCCATAGTGCACTCCCACTGTCTCCTCTGACTGTGAATCTCCCACTCCCTTTCCCTTTCCCTTTCCCTTTCCCTCTCCTCTCCTTCTCCCTCTCCCTCTCCATTTCCTTTTTCTTGCTCCGTGGCCTCCCTCTCTCCCTCCTTCCTCCCTCGCCCTCTTTGAGCCTTCGACTATTCTTTCCCTCTCTTTCCTTCCTCTTCCTCCCACGAATATCTGAAGGAGAGGCAAATGGGGGATGAGGGAGGGAGGAGCAGAAGGAAGAGAGAGGAGAGATGATGAACAAGACGGCGAGCGGTTTGGTGAGTGTGGTGACGGTGGGGTAAGTTCCGTTGAGCCCATAGACGACCGCAATGGAAGTGCCTCCAACTGTTACACAGTTGTATACGCTGACTCCGATGGGGGTTATGTGCGTGTACTTCGGGCAGCGGCAGACTGCTTGAGGAAGAAGAGGAGGAAGGCGCAGAAGATCACGACGCAGCCGTTGAAGAGAATGAGAGCTTGGTGAAGAATGACGACGGAGAACGGCAAAACAGTCCGAATTCAAGGCTCGAAGAGGTGGAAGCAGAGGAAAGGGGGGAACTGGGAAGAAAAAGAGGCGAAGAAGGAGGAGAGGGAAATCACAGACGAAGAAGAAGAGGAGGGGAAGAGACAGAGGAAGGAGAAGAACGCAGGGATATTGCTGTGGGCCTAGGGGGAGATACGGGAGGAGTAAGAGGCGAGGAAACATAGGGCTGAGTGAGAAGGAAGAGCAAGACCCTGACGACGACTACCTCCTCCTTCGTCCCGTATAACACCAACTGGATCCATTCTTTCCCTTCCTCTTCACGTCACACAGGAGGAGGCCAGAGGGGACGCCACTGAGAGCATATACAGCTCCTCCTCTCCCAACCAAAACGAAGGAGACGAAGAGTCTGAAGCATTATCCTCTTCTCCCTCCCCCACTCCTTCTCCTTCGATTCCTTCTCCTCCTCCTCGACCCTTCTTCTCTCCTCCCACTCCCACTCCTCCTCTCTCCTCCCTCTGCATATCTGTCTATACCCCCTTCTCCCTCTCCCTCTTCGTCATCTTCTTCCTCCTCCATCATCTTCTTCCTCCTCATCATCTTCTTCCTCTTCCTCTTCCTCTTGATCTACTCACGCTCTCCATCATGGAGATCTTGCTCCCCTACTTCTTCCTCTATCTCTCCTTCGCCGCAACCCCCTTTTCCTTTCCCTTCCCCCTCCTTTCTTTCTTCTGCATCTTTCTTTGTTTGATTTCTACTTCTCCCTCTTTCTCTTGATTTTTGAATTCACTGTCTCTCTCTGCATTCTCTCGTGAATTCTTTACCTTTCCCTCTCCCTCTCCCTCCTCCTCCCTCCCTGCCTCCCCGTTTACCTCCCCTCCTTCCGTCCTCTCTGCCTCTTCCTTCCCCTCCTGTTCTGCTGCAGTATCAGCCTTTGATCTATATCCATCCCCTGTCTCCCCTTCCCCACCTTTCCTTCCCTTCGTCTTCGCCCTCTTCTTCTTCCCCTCCCTCGTCTATATATTTACGAATAATACAGGCGCTTGCTCTATTATTCCTATCCATCTGTTCCCTTTGCTCTCTCTCTTCTCTCTCACTGCCCTTATTTCCGTCTCTCTTCTCCTTCATCTCTTCCTTCTCTCTCTCCTTCGCACTGTCTCCCTTCCTTTCCCTTGGTCTTCTCCCTCTGCTCCTCTTCTGTGCCCCCTCCCCTCCCTTTTCTCCCTCTTCCTCGTCTTTTTCAGTGACGTAGTGAAAAAGGCCTCTTCTTGAACAAATCAGGGTGCATTCCATTAATAGCTCCTCCTTGCGAATATAAATATCTTTTCTTGAATGACCTGAAGTAATCAACGCTTTCCCTATTTTCGAATTTCGTCTTTTCACTTGCTTCTTGTTCACTTGAAGTATCTTTGACTGTTCTAATTCCACTTGATCTACTTCCACTTAGTTCTCTTTTCACTTCCCCTCCTTTCACTCATTATGTTTGCACTTGCGAAAGCCCCACTTGTGAGTAATTCACTGATTCGCCTTTCACTTCCACGGTTGGCACTTGAATACTTTCCAACTGGATCCATTTCACTCCTCCTCCTTTCCCTTCCTGCGCTTCTGCTTCTCTCGGCGCAATCTCTTCGCCTTTCCTCTTGCTCATCTATCCTCGACCCTTTCTCTTTATCTTCTGAATTGAAGTGGCAATAGCAGAGCTTCCTCCTCCCATCACACTCTTCTCCTCAGTCGTCCATCGTCAGCTCCTGCCGTCACTCTTCCCCAGCCTCTCCCCCCGCCCTGTTCTTTTCGTCTTCTCCCTCCGTCCGTTTCTCTCCCTCGGCGACACTCTTCCTTGAGCTAGTGCTTCTGCTCCTGCTCCTGCTCCTCCTCCTCCTCCTAGCCTTACTCCACTGTGTTATCCTGAGAGTAGTCGAGAGGAGGGAGGGAGGGAAGAGGGATGGTTTGAATATCATATACACCCTCAGAGACTTGAAAAGAAGGGATGAAAAAAATGAGTGAGAAGGCAGAAGTCTCCATCCAGATAGAGAGGTTACAGAGGGGACGAAGGGGGAGGGCATCTATGGTGGCCCCGACACACGCACACACCACCCCTAAGCACACGCAGAAGCAGACGGAGGGAGAGACGGATGATACAGAGGGGGTGGAGCGGAAGAGGAATATAAGGAGGCCGAGGCAGAAGGGAAAGAAGCGCCCCGAGCGCAGATAGGCCGTAGATTAGAAAGCGAAGGGGTGGGTTCATAGCCCACTCCTTAGCTCTCTCTCCACAGTCGTCTCCCCCGAACACGTCCACTCCCGCGTACAAGCCCTCCCCTTTCCTGCACACGCACCGACTGTCTTCGCAAGCGCCTACTCCGCTACAAACGAAGCATGAAGATGCGGAAGAAGGGGATATGCCGAAGAGAGAGGAGGAGGACTCATAGTCTGAACGCAGAGATGGAGAGAGGAGAGAGGATAGGGCGGCGGAGGAGGAGGAAGAAGAAGACACGTGCGACGTCCAGGCGGAACAGAGCGCAAGGGACTTTGGCGAAGAGAGACATACTGTAGACTGAGAACTAGAGGCATTCACCCACATTGATAGACAATTCATTTGGTTCGAGGGAAGGGTCCAGGGGTACTGAAGAGGGGAGGCAGGAAGGAAGTTGGAGGCAGGAAGTCGGAGGGAGGGAGGCAAAGGGAGGGAGGCAAAGGGGGTGGGGAGAGGAGGAGAGAGAGAAAGAGATAAGGACAGAAGGAAATAGAAGAAGGAATGCGAATGGACCATGCATGCACACATGAATATGTATGGAAAAGAAGTGATGCGAGTGGACCGCACATGCACACATAAACGTGTAGAGATGTGTAGGAAGGGGATGGAAACGAAACAAGGGATAAGGGAATAATAGCGTGGAAGGTGCGTGCGATGGATTGTATGCAATGAATGTTACACAAATAAAGACTAGAGCGAAAAGCAGAGAAGAGAGTGGGGCGTGTGCAGTATAGTTAAGGCAGTGAGAGTCCTTACGTACGTTGTTAGCCAAGCATTGACCGATCGTGTCAGCTGAAAGAGAGAGAGGAGACTGGCTCTTCATGTAGTCGATGG
The DNA here is from genome assembly GCA_035043665.1 of Drosophila quasianomalipes. Taxonomy (NCBI): domain Eukaryota; kingdom Metazoa; phylum Arthropoda; class Insecta; order Diptera; family Drosophilidae; genus Drosophila; species Drosophila quasianomalipes. Next base: position 4,917 of record JAWNMU010000508.1, read on the forward strand.
AGAGATTGAGGACCGAGGAAGAAGGATAGTAGACGTCAGCGTTGGAGTACTCAAGGTCGCTGTACCCGTCACCGCCTTCCGCCAAGAACGAAGGAACCACCACCCAGTACCACTCGTCGTCCTTGAGGGGCTCAAACGAAACAGAAGACACGTCGAAGGAAACAGATGAAGCGGAGGAGGTGGCATTGCCGGTACTCGTTACGTTCCACTTGGGTACTTGGACATCGATCAGTCTCTCTTCGATGGAAATGAAAGGAGAAGGGTTGAATGCAACCCGAAGAGACGTCTGAAGAAATCCCCGGAGGTGAGGGAGGAGTACCAGGAGGCAGGGAACGAGGAGGACGATGATGAGGTAGAAAGCGATGAAGAGGAAGACGAGGAGGAAGAGGACGAGGAGGATGAAGAGGTGGAGGAAGATGCAGAGGAGGCAGAGGAGGCGGTGGACGATATAAGAGAAGGGGAGGCAGAAGCGATGCTTCTCAACACCACCCTCCTCACCGTATCTCCCCTCATTCTCATGTTCACTGCGTAGTCGTTAAATAAAGTAACCGACAAAAGATCTTTTTGAGTGATATTTCCAGCAGGTAGGGATGACCGAAGGGACCCCTGCGTTGATAAACGAGATATCACACAGCGAAGGAGGAGGAGGGAAGGAAGAGGAGGAGGAAGAGGAAGAGGAAGAGGAGGAAGAGGGAGGAGGAAGAGTAGGGGATGGTGGCGCAAGAGGAGAGCAGCGAGAAGGAGAAGAATCTTCCGAGAGAACAGTCGAACATCCTGCAGCCAACCGTTGAAGCAGGGATAGAGGCAAAGGGAGACACAGAAAAGAACGGAGATACTAAGGAAGTAGACTGCACAGAGGAAGAAGAAGAGGCGGCAGAAGAAGAGGAGAGAGAGGTGTGAGTGTCGGTGTTGGATTCTACTTCCCAAGGCGTAGCAGATCCTCTATAATTGGACATGGGGAGGGAGGAATACCCCACGACAGAGGAGAGGGAGAGGGTAAGGGAGGCCAGCGGCGTCTTGATGGCCGACCAGATTACAGGGGAAGGACTGGAACGGAAGACGGCGAAATCGAAACAAAAGAAAAGGCAAACGATGATATTGACGAGGAGGAATAGGAGGAAGAGGAAGAAGAGGCAGAAGAGGAGGACAAAGAGGAAGAGGAAGAGGAAGAGGAGGAGGAAGAAGAAGAGGACGAGGAAGAGGAATAGGGGTGAACTTGAATAGATTGATTCTGGAACTAAGAGTGTATATTGTGGATCCAGCTCCTCGTACCCCTTCTCCTCGCCCTTTTCTTTCTGTTCCCCCTTCCTCTCGCTTTCCCCGTCTCTTCTCTGACCACCCTATTCCCCCCTCTCCCCCACTGCCCGCCCCCACTCCGCTTACGTTCAGTAAGAGCTGGGCAACGCATGTCCCCTTTCCCGGCATCGACACTACCACTACCTTCTTACGGAAAATGTTCTCCACCAACACGACCTCACTACCCTCGCACCCTACTCCCACTCCTTCCTCTTCTTGCTCCTGTTCGTCGTCCCCTTCCTCATCTTCTTCAGCCGTCCCTTCTCCAGACACCCTCCCTCCACTCTCTCCCTCGCTCTCGTCGTCCCCATCACTGTCCTCCTCACTTGTCCCCTCGCCAACTCCTTCCTTATTTCTTTGAGTAGTCATAACGATATCGACAGCCTCCACCACCCTCGCATATTCGACTGCTCGCCCTCAGCTGAGTCATCGATAGAAAGCACAACGAGTCCATCGAGCGTTGAAGATGAAAGGGAAGTCGGAGGGGTGGAAAGGAGGAGACGGAGGGAGAGAGTGGGGCAGAGGCAGCAACACAAATTGGAAGGGCGGAGAGAGGGAGGGAAAAAGGGAAGGGAAAGGGAGATGACGCAGAGGAAGTTGATGAAGAGAAAGGAGACGAAGAGGAAGAGGAAGACGAAGGGGAAAAGAAGACGAGGAGGATGCATACAAGGAAGAGAGAGAACGTGTGGTTTACAAGGTCATCAATGCCCATCGACTCGATTTCCATCTCCCTCTCTCTCTCCCTCTGCATCTCCCTCTGCCTCTCTTTCTCCCTCTCTCTCTCCCACTTAATCATCCTTGCTAAGTCTCTCTCTCTTCTCCTCCTTCTCACCGGCGTTCTCTCGGCCTCACCTCTGCGCCTACCCAAGAAACGAGAGAAGCAGAGAGGGAGAGGAGGAGGAGGAAGAGGAGGACGAAGATGATGTTGTCGAGGAAGAGGACGAAGAGATAATAGAGGCACCAAGAGATGGGAGTTCGGTAGAGGAGAGAGAGGGAAGGGCTGAAGAAAGAGGCGGGAGGGAGGGAGAGGAAAATGATTGGGACGTTGGAGTCTCGGTCCCGTCCACAACAAAGACTAGCTGCTCTAGATCGCCTGAATAATCCCCACCCTCTCTCCTCCTCTCGTCCTCCTCCTCTCCAGAGTCCTCTTCCGTAGCCTCCACCTCCCTCACTCCCACCCGCTTCTTCTCCTTTCGGCTTCTGTCTCTCTCCCCCCCCGCCTTCTCCCCATCTCTTCTGCTCCTCCTTCTCTTGTTTCTGTCTCCCTTCCCCCTTTTGCATTCTCCTCACCGTTCCTCTGCTCCTCTGCCACCCCTACCGTCCCCGTTTCTCCCACGGCTCCCCTCCCTCTCCCTCCCTTGATCATATCTCTCTGCGCCTCTCTCTCCCTCATTTCTCCCACCCCACTCCCCCTCCCTCTCCCAGCCCCCGGATACCCCATACAATTTTCCAGCCACGGTCCTTGTATGGAACGAAGTAAAGGAAGATCAGCGGAGGAGGGGAGGGAAGAAGAGGAGGAGGACGAGGAAGAAGAGGAAGAGGACGGCAAAGAGGACGAAGGGGAAGAGAGAGACTTGTTTTGCGTCGTCAGAGTACCTCCCCCCCCCGCCTTCGATTGGTTATGTGTTCCGAAAAGATCTATTTGGGCGATGAACACGGGAGATCGAGTCTTCTTCCCATTACTCCTGCATCTCCGCACTTCCTCTCCCACTATTTCCTTCACAAGGGTTGAGTTGTAATCGTTAAACGGAGGTGGGAGGAGAGGAAGTGGAAGCGAGAGAGGAAGAGGAAGTATTGTTTGAAGAGGAAGAGGAAGTGGAAGAAGAAGAGGAAGAAGAGGAAGAAGACGAAGAAGAGGAAAAAGACGAAGAAGAGGAAGAAGAAGAAGATGATGAAGAGGCTGGAGGAGAAGGAGAAGTGGAAGGGATGGATGATGGGATAGGAAGGAGAGAGGACGAAGGGGAAGGGGCAGAGGGGGAGGGGGATCGAACGAGGTCATTGGTTGAGAGTAAAAACGAATATAAGATAGCGAGAGAGGAAGAGAGGGAAACAATGGCATCCGACAAAGAGGAGATGGCGGAAGAAGCGGAAGAAGACGCAGAAGAGAGAGAAGAGGGAGGGAGGGAGAAGAGAGGGAAGATGGAGAAAGAGGATCAGAGGACGAAGTGACGTTGGAGTCGGATAGGGAAAAAGAGAGAGGGGAAAAAGAGGGAATGGAAGGAGATAGAGGAAAAGGAGAGAGAGGGGAGAGAGAAGGAAGGGAGAGAGAGGGCAGGAAGGAGAGGGAGAGAGAGGCAGAGAAGGAGAAGACAAGTTCAAAGGAGAGGACGAAGGAAGTGAGGAAAGAGGAGGGGAAGAGGAAGCAGAGGGGAGTGAAGGGAGGTGAGGAAATGAAGACGAATTTGAAGGAGAAATAGAAGAGGAGGAAGAGGGAAAAGAAGGAGACGACGGGAGGGAAGGAAGGAGAGGGGGGCGAAGGCAGGGAAGGTAGGGAAGGGAGGGAAGGGAGGGAAGGGAGGGAAGGGAGGGAAGGGAGGGAGGGGAAGGGTGGGAAAGGATTTGAGCTGTTATCATTATTACTCCCCCCACCCCCGGACCACTGCCATTCGACCCGCTACTACTATTAAACCCCCCTCCATCCTGTCCCCCGTCTCCCAACCCCTCTTCCATTCTGTACAAATAAATCAACTCATTGTTGTGCAAGTACAACTCGTACGAGTAGTTGGAGTAGAGAGAGGACGCGTTAACGTTCGATGCAACGAAGGAGACCTTATTGGAGACATCTGAGACGAAGGAAGTAAAGGAAGAAGGCCCGTTGAACATGTCTGTGTATGCCACCCCCATCGCGTCGTATTTGGATTCAGTCGCGCACATCGCACTCACAGACGAATCCAACAACGACCCCCACCAAAAACCACCCGTGTCTAACACCACCGTGGAGTTAGGGTACTTCTCTCTGAACGCTGTGAGGTACGCCTGTCTTCTAGGACAACCACCCATGCAATCTTCATCACCATTCTCCACCTCTTCTATTGAACACTCTTCCCCATCCGATGCCTTTATTGGCATCAACTGCCCACCCACATTCCCCGTAAAAAGGATTGCCACGTCAAAATGGATGTCTTCACTTGAAACAAATGATGATACTAGCAGTGAGATAACTGCACACTGTATGATGTATTTTAATCGAGTCTCCATCAGACAGAGACAAAACAAACTCGACCAGAGATGATCTGTAACACGTATATCTTTATGATACGAATAAGATTGGTTGTTTCAGTAAAGACTCCGCTTCAAATTTATTAATGGTAAAATACTTACAACGCTATGTTGTGTGTGTATATGTTTTTTTTTGCTCGATTATTTATATATCTCAACTAACATTTTTTCAACAAGATTTTGATGGAGTCTCTCCCGCGCTATAATAAGCTATTATGAATATTACTTTTGAGAGATATGAGAATGGAAATGTGAGAACTAGATAGCATGTTGGTATATTGTGGTGTTAAGTTATTATACCATGCTCAAATGAATTAAAACATAAAATTATATTCTTTTCTTAAACACGCGCAACTTGAAGTAGATTTTTAATGCAACTTTGAGTGGGACTCAATTACTTGGGAAACATTGTTGAGCATACGTATTTCTTAGTACTCCTAATGCTAATACTACCTAACCTTCTAGTAATCTCAACTTACTTTTTGTTGTTTTTGTTTTTGTTTTTGTTTTTTGTTAACAACCAAATCTATTTTTTTTTAACTAACAGTTCATTAACAAATAAAATAAACAGCCCCTGACGACGTCACACTCCGATACTCCGCAAAAAACAAAGGGTATGAGCAGTCTTGACGGGCTATAACAAACTAACTAGAAACAACTACAAAAAAAATACAGGCAGCGTAGATGGCATCACATGTAATACATACACGTGAGAATCAAAAACAAACTCTAAATGAGGCGCACACAGTAGGAATAGAAAATAAAGATATAGGACATAGTGTACACAGAAGGGGATAAAGACATATGACAAAATGAATTCACACACTTGCTCATATGATTAGCAATCTTCGCTACAAAACATGTACGTAAGAAAGAAAACGACGAAGAGTATGAAAGAAACAGCTAAAAAGTAAAGCCGAACCACACGAGGAAAGTACACAAGCCTGGAGGCTGCTCATAATCACACCACATCACTCCACACCAACGGAGTAATGAACACTAGCCGCGAGAATGCAATGCACTCAACGCAAAGTCTTCGCTCGTCCACTCCATAGTGCCAGGAAAAAAAGGCAGCACCAGCAATCACCATTCGATGAAAAACTCTGTGGAGGCATTCCATGACACCAAAACAACATCTCACGCCATCAGACTAACACCACAGTCTGCTCACTATTAGCGAATACTCCTTCTGCAACTCGTCCACACTCACCAGAAGCTCTATTCACATCAAACCTCGCAGATGTGAAGTAAAACACGAACACACTCCTTCAAACATCTCAACGAATATTTTACGCGCCATACGAATGACTTGCAACGTTTCTCATCAAATGAATAATCACCAGATGAAACATAGTTCATTGTAACCAACAGGTCGCCTAGTTATGCACATTCGAAATGACATACCTCAAACCGATTCAAAGAACTCAAACTTGGAACAAAGCAAATCAAACTAGCTAACTTCAGCAACCAAATCTTGAAAACGATCTGGTAAAACAAGACGTCCTCAAAACATCATGCAACTGGCTGACAAGCAATTAAAGAAATAAAATAATAAATGCAGCTTACGCACACATATAAGAACAGAAAAAAAATCACTCGAATATCACGTATATGCTATTGTATGGCTCACTCGTGGTATATAACAAAGATTTTACACTTATCAAATAACGAATTTTACTGACCATACTCAACTCTGTCAAATATATTCACCAATATACAAATTAATAAGAAATAAATAATCAGTGCACAATTCAAGTTAACACACTCAAGAAGACACGAAAAATATTGTACGCATTAAGAACTTTAGAAGACATGAAGCAAGTTGTACGCGTAAGTACGCAATGCGTACAACACATACAACATAAATTATGTATAATAAATCAGCAAAAGAGAATGTAGAAGCAATGGAAACGCATTCTTATACTAAAAAACAGACATGGGAGTAAAACAAAAAAATCATACCGATGCGAAGGCTTAATGTTTAGCATACAAATATAAAAATAAAAGGACGCCAGGAAAGTGAAAGAAGAAAAGGGGAAGGAGTTAAAACAACAGGGAAATTAAAATTTAATAGGGCAGATCAGGAAGGGAACAACAAGAGTGGAAGATAGGAAGAGATAAAGAAAGAGGTGTGTGTTGCCGAAAACAAGCATGTGCATGCATGCATCTGAGCACTTATAAGCGTGTACGTTTCTTATTTGAAGACGTAGTGACCACTCTTACAGACGTATTGGGTAGATACTACTGATCCAGCGTTGAGACCCTCCAACGCGGGAGTAAGGAGGGCCTTCAAAGAAGGATTCACCACCGCCAACTGGCCGAGGGTGACGGGGCGACGGACGGTGGGAGGAACAGAAGACACTGGAGGAAGCATCGAGTTGAAGGAGAAACCAGAAAGAGTGCGGGGCTGGGGGATAGGGATGACGAAGTTGAAGACAAGGGAAGTGGAGGTGATGGGAACGGGGACGTTCTGAAGGACAAGGGAAATGGTCTTGGACCCATCCACAGTGGAGAGGGAAGCGAAGAGCTTGTCCTCCCCCTCCGCTTTGCCACGCCCTGAGGCAATCGATGGAAGCCTCTTGTTCCTTCTTGATCACTCCGGGGGGAGTGAAGTCGAACCGAGCCTTGGTGTGGGTGGTGGAGAGAAGTCCGAGGTCAGAGATAAGCAGGAGAGAGAGAGGAGACACCAGAGGAACTAACGTCACAGCTACGTTCACATTCGAAGAACGCTGGGAGAACTGCACAAGACCTTGGATGGGCACAGAAGAAATGATGGAGGAAGTCAGCTTGTTGGACAAACGGAATGACCCCACCTCCACCTCAGACTCTCCTTGTTTCACAGTCGTTACCACGATCAAAGGAGATAACTGAGTAGACCTAGAGGACGGAACGAAAGATTGGACCATGGAACGACGGAAAGACAAAGCCTCAGCCACCTCAAGAGCAGACAAACCAGAGAGAGCAGGAGACGAGGGCAAGGAGAGGAGGTGGGGATTCGAGCAAAGCAGGAGGTCCACGTTGTCCAGGTCTTCTTCACACGTCACCACTGCTTCGGGTGAAGCACAGGAGGCGAATACACTGCGGCTAAGACTGTCGGTGATTTTAAGCGCAACTGCACAGTCCGAGGAGGCAACCCCTCCCACGCAGCGGAGGGACACATCGATCCAGATCGCCTGTTTCTGCACTTCTCCCTGCACAACCTCTGCATGGAGCTTCTCCGAGACCAACACTTCGAACTCAGGCGCAGGAAGGGAGGGGGGGCACGGGGGATGGTGGAGGAGGAAGATGACCCGGGGGAGGCCAACACGACTGGCATTGAGGGTGCGGTGGGGATAGCGGCAGCGACAGGAGAGGAGGGACTAGGTCTGTGCATTTCATGTAGTTTTTCAACTTGGACATCATCTTCATCCTCCTCGTCCTCTGTAGGGGGAGGAGGAGGCACGGATGCCGAGGACGAGGACCTCCTGTCCCTGGTCTCAGTGTTGTCCTCCTTCTCGTCCTCCTCGTTCGTGGGACCGAGGGATGTCCCCATAACCTCGTCCTCCTCCCATTGCTTCCTCTTCATTCTCTCCTCCTCCGTCACTGATGATGATCTCCCACTCCTTCCGATAAAGCTCCAATCCCCACTGCCGGAGGAAGAGGAGGAAGCAGGGGAAGGGGCGGATGAGGACGAAACAGACGAAGATGCAGAGGATGTGGAGGTGGGAGAAAGTACAACAGCAGCAACGGGTTCATCTTCCATAGAGTCAAAGTCTGCTTCGAATTCATCGTCCTCCCCCTCCCCCTCTCTTTCTTCCACCTTCTCCTTCTCTTCCACCTTCTCCTCCGCCTTCTCCTCCGCCTTCCCCTCCTCCTCCTTCACCAGCTCCTTCTCCTGTTCTTCCTCATCACTACTTCTGCTTCCATCCGGTCCCACGTTCTCCTCCTTCTCCTCCTTCTCCTCCTCCTCCTCTTCCTCTACCTCAGCAACAGCAGGGCCAGGGACAACGGTAGGGTATGAAGAAGAGGGAGATGAGGAGGGGGTGGAGGAGGGAGATGAAGAGGGAGATGAAGAGGAGAGGAGGGGAGAGCGACGGAAGGTACTGTGACTGAGACTGAGGCTGGAAGAGCAGAAGGAGCAGAAGACTCCTCTTTGTCGAAAGAATCGAAATCTGCGAAGTCGTCATCTTCTTCGTCCTTCGCATCTTTCTCCTCCTCCTTCGTGTCCTTCTCCTCCTCCTTCTCCTCCTCCTTTTGCTCCTCCTTCTCTTCCACTATGTCCTCTTCCTCTGCTCCAACAGGAGTAACAGCTGAGACTTCCTCCTTCTCCTCCTCCTTATCTTTACTATCCTTCTCGTGAGCCACGTCATTCTTCTCTTCATCCTCCCCCTCCACTTCGTCCTCCTTCTTCTCGCTCTCTTCCTCCTCCTCCTTCTCCTCCTCCTCCTTCTCCTCCTCCTCCTTTTCCTCCTCCTCCCCTTCCTCGATGATAGGCTCAGAGGGTGGGGTAACGACCACAGCGATAGCAGAGGAAGACGAAGAGGAAGAAGAGGAAGAGTCAAATTCATCAAACTCCCCGAATTCATCGTCTACTTGATTTGTTTTGGAAGAAGGAATAGGAGGGAAGGAGTGGGAATATGGGCAGAGGGAGAGGGAGAGGAAGAAGAAGAGGAAGAGAAGAGGTCATCGTTTGCATCAATGATCGAAGAAGAGGCGGAGGCAAGGGAGGCAAAGTCGACGGTACTGATCCTCTTACTCCTCTTCTTCTTCTTCTTTTTCTTGTCTCCATCCTCTTCCTCTCCCTCTTTGTCCTTGGCCTCCTCATCCTTTTTCTCCTCATTCTTCTCCTCATCCTCCTTCTCTCCTTCCTCCTCCCCAACCTGAGCGAGAGGAGAAGCAGCGGAGGCCCTTCTGCTGGACCAAGAAGCAGAGGCAGACGAAGGGGAGGGAGAAAGGCGAGGGGGAGGGAGAGGAGGAAGGCGAAGAGGACGAGAGAGAAGAGAGAGGACGGTGAGGGGGGGCAAGAGGAGAAGCCCCTGGTCTAACCGAGAACCTCCTGTTCACAGTGCTAGGTCTGTGTGTGCTCATTCCGCTTCCCTTCAGTGTCTGTACGAGCTTCTCTGCGGTGGGAAGAGGGGCAGCCTCCGCCTTGATCTCCAGCTTAATCACTTGCTTCTCCTCAAATGGGTCCTCGTCCTCATCGTCACCCTCTCCCTTCACCTTCGCCTTCGCCTTGACGGAGACTACAACCCCATCCTCGCCCTTTCCTTCTCCCTCCTCCTCGTCACTGTCCTCCTCTACTACGTCGTCAAACCCGTGAGACTTCTTTTTGTCGCCCTGTGCAATATGCGCATGCATGTACGGCATACACACACATATACACAATACACACACACACATACGCAATACACATAAGTAGATACCCGGTTAGAGAAAGAGGGAAGTAATAAAGAGTGAGAAAGCGGGGGTAGGGAAAATAGTAAGGAGCTAAGTGCAAAGGAAACCACTGTTAAGCAGGGAAGCTATGGCAAGGGCGAAGATTAGAGTGAGGGCTAGGCCAAGGGGATTCGAAGCGGAAGAGAAGCGGAAGGGGAAGCAAGGAATTCATGTGGATACTTACGGTGGGGTAAAGGTCGTCGATGTCTTTGAAATCAGTGTCGAACATCACATCCTTCTGTTTTTTTTCTACCCTCTGAGGTTCACCAGCAGCTGCGGCAGCAGAGGCAGCCGCAGCATCCTTGGCTCCTTCAATTTGAGAAAGAATGTCAAGTTGAGAATCGAGAGAGGAAGAGGTGGGGGAGACGGTTTAGGGGTCTCTGGTGCCTTGGGCTTGATGAAGCTAGAGAGGAAGGAAGGGGTAACGAAAGAGGACGCAGAGGAGGGAGAAGGGGCAGTGGGGGGCTGTGCGGAGGGGAGAGAAAGGAGGATGCGGGAGGGACAGGGGCAGACGAGATGAACTGGGTGGAGAGGTCCATGTTGGACAGTGAGATCCCTGAGACAGTGTCTGCGAGGCTTCTTCCTCCCGTGAAGGTTTCAGCTGATGCCCTCTTGAAGTCGTTCAGAGAGTCATGGATGAGTGCCAAATCAGAGGAGGAAAGGGCGCGACAGGAGACAGGAAGGAACGCGAGGTTGGAGGGGGAGAGTGCGCAGAAGAGAGATAGCTCATACATGGTAGCGTGGTACTTCTCCTTATATCTGTCGTACATCTGGTCATTCGGGATGTGCGTCACGTGTGCAGAGAACAATCTAGCCACTGCCACCACAGCATCTCTTGCATGAGGGTCTGCGGAGGAGAAGACAAGACTCTCTCTGCCCATCTTGAGCTGGAGCAGACTCACATTCGACTCCTCGGGCAATCTCACCCCGACAGAGCTTCCGCTGTCGAGGACATATGCGTTTACTCCTGGGCCCATGTCGAACTTCCCCACAGTCTTGTGTCTCTGCTGCAGTTTTATTTTCTTCCTCCCTAACACCAGGGTGACTGGTTCGTCCTCCGAGTTCTTCTGGTGGAGGGTGAGGTCTACTGAGATCTCTCCTTCCTCATTGCTTCCATTACTAAACCTAGCATCTGGGGGCTTGGAGGCAAACGGCCGACTTCTGCTCCCAGTACCTCTCCAGTCAGCTTGTCCCTGCACATGACTCTAAGGGAGCACAGAACGTCATCCGCTGTGGGAGTAAACATCATCGCATGGGAGAACTTGGAGGGGATGGCCTCCCATCCGCCCCCAACAAGGGAACGGAACCATTGAATGTCAAAAGAACCGTCAGGAATGTCTACTGAGAGAGGGATACCAGTCGAAAAGCAGGGTGCCGACCCAGACACGACGTCCGAGGTTATAGCACAAGAACGACCGTTGTCAGTGCTGGCCAGACCCAACTGCAACTCGAGCTCCCTTATGCGGGCGCTGAGTGAAGTGATCTTCCTATTTCTCAGTTCAAGTTCTTCCAGCAGTCGAGGGACGTAGTTGTCTGCTGGTGAAGACAACGATGAGGAAGAGACCGAGGAAGAGATGGAGGAAGAGATGGAGGGAGATATCGGACCCGAGTGGGGGTGAGGAGGGGGGTGGGAAGAAGAAGGACTTGCCGAGGGAGTTGTGGAGAAAGAGGTGGATCTGCTATGTGCCTGAGGAGGAAGAGGAGGAGGGGTAGACTGTCTGCGAGAGGCAGGCACTGGGGGGGGAGCGAAGAGAGAGGTGAAGGCACAGCGGAGGAGGGAGAGGGGGGAACGGAGGAAGAGGGAGATGCTGGGGGGAGGCGATACCCCGTGGAAGAGGATGCGGTGGAAGAGGGAGAAGGAGTCGGCGAAGCGAACTCGAGGAAGGAGGGGCGAGGAGGTTGTCTCTCGTTCGGATTTTCACTAACTGACACCCCAGGGAACTGGAAGAGAAAAGACGTCGAGGAGATCGAGTGGCTGTGCGCTTGAAGGGGTCGAAGGAGTCTGACTGGGAAGACCAAACAAAAAACTCCAGGTCGTCTTTATTTGACGATCCGGAAGCACTAGGTCCTGCTCCTAAGGGTAGCATACACGCGCATCGGAGTATATTCAGACGCATATGCGTGAAGCATGAAAGAAACAGAAAGACACATATGCGCACATGCACATGTGTGCACGCATAATAATAAGTGCACACAGAATAACCGCAGTAAAGTAGAAATATGCATGCAAATGGTGCAGCGTGGTCCACACACAGGACATAAATTTCATTAAAAGATCCGAAGTTAAAAAAAAAACATTAGGTTAGATAGAAATAGATACACTAGAAAACAGGCACATAACCAAATAAACTAACAAGCATAGAAGTAAACAAGCAAACAATGAAACGAATAAACCAACAAATAAAGAAAGAAACAATTAAACAAAAAAGTTAAAAGAGAAAAAAGGGGGCACTGGTGAAGCTGTGTGCATCTTGCATCTGTTCTTTCAAGGTTGTGAGTAGTCAGGCCTGTCATAAATGTTGATTTCTCTCGACAGCAAGATACAAAACATGCACTGCATCAAAACGTTCGGCATGTTTGATCGTTTAAGACCTTCTGAAGAAACTATGCAGATACACGCTGCCTCACCAGCGCATACAGTACACCCAAAGGTAGGCGCACACGCAAACATATTAACACAAAAACAAGCAGAAATACAGCATTGCCAACCCTTCCGGGAATAATGTAGGTTTCATTATAACTTTCTCGCGCAACAACTCCGCATCAATCCCAAACAAATATGGCTTTGAACAATTTTGTATTCTCTCCAGTGCTTTCGGAGACTGCAAAACAAGCGCGTTTACTTTTCACAAGTCAACGCACATACATAGAACAAATGTGCAAACAACAATATTGTGTATATATAGTAGGCCATACTAGAATGCCTACATGTATGCCGGATAGTTTCAACTAATCTCAGCTTTCTTCAGTTGCAAACTACATACCTGACATGTTATTTGATCAAAAGCACTTCCTGTAAAAACGTAATATACAATTGAGCATATAATGTTTCCAGATGAATAACAGAGTTGAGGACATTTTGGTAAGAAAAATAAACACAAATACTCAATATTTGTGACAATCACAGAGTAAAATTGCACATAGCAAGCAAGCCAGATTTGGAATCTGATCTTCAAAAAAAAGTGTACGTGCATGTCATGCACAGAATTAGGGTAACGAGGGGATTGAGCAGATAGGTTAAGAATCATAAAACACGTTTAGAGCAACCGTGCGAATTATATCAGCAACACTTATCACGATTTTCACAAATGAAACATGCAATGAAGTCCCATTTCTACCCTCTTCTACTTCCCATATTTGAGCTTGAGAAGGGTAGATTTTTTTTGCAAGAAAGAAGCTTCTCCTATTTGTTAGTACTCTCAAATATGTACTCTTACATGGACTGAGTAAGAACAAAAATGCAAGCATATAGCTTTGAATCCTCCAAAACTTGATTGCCGTGGTTCAACTCATGTTGTACGTACGGTTTCATGAAAGCAACTAAGTGATATTTAGAAATATGAATTATCAATCGCTTGCCACAGCTACAACTCAATTTACACGTATCTTCGCGGTGTATTCATCCAGTACTCCTGCATACGCAATAAACAATTTAATATATTAGGGTTATTTTCGTAAAATGTGACAAAAATAACATATTTCACGTGTAAGTGCAGAATTCCTTGGAGGAATGGACATGCGCATTTACTCAGCCAATATTATTAAATAAAATATTATGTAGAATGTGGATCTCAACGATATGGCATGTATATCGATCTCTAGTAGCTACAATATTATCGGCATTATTGCTGCAACAAATTAATATGACTTGCATATTCCCCACAAATACCTCCATATGCCTCTTTATTTTTAAATTGAGGTTCGCGCCGATGCTTTTTTGCGAGGTTGAGCCAGATTCAAAATATGTTTTTGAGCAAGTCCATTGGATAAAATTGGGTACTGGGGTCCTGTCACCAGGTAAAACATATGTGCATGCTGAGTAGCATTGTCGTGTACCTGTCATGTCCATTGTAAAAAGCGTATTCCTCTTAAATGATAGAGCACGTACCTGCATTTTTTCTAATCTCCGTTTCCATTTTTAATCCGCGCACAGCACTATTGACTGGTGCGAGCCCAACTACGTTGTCACATACTATATCGCTGAGTATTGGAATACGGTAAATATATTGTTTATTTGACAATTCAGTTGTTAAAACTCCCGGTTCTATTTGAGCCTGCATAACTATGTGTGATTTATAATGCAGTTTCAGCCTGGTTCCTTGGATGTATAATATATTCTTCTACTGGATCTACTTGTTCTTCGGTGATAGCATATTATCCTTGGGTATCTTGTTGATTTCCCTTTGTAATGAAGCTGCGTTTCCTAACTATCCTCTTGATTTTCTCTAAACAAATCCAAAACTATGATAGCTCTCATCGTTGATTATCTCCCTCTTCGGATGTATTGGGATTTACTGGTGCCGTAAGTACAAGCATGAGACAAGGTAGGTAAAGGTTGTAAATATGCATGTGTGACTATCGTCAAACTTCTGCTGGCATAACTTAATATTTAAAGTTGTATTCCTTTAACTTGAAGCTCTTTCTTAGTGAGGAATGCTACGCCCTCCGCCTCATTATCGCATGAAGTTACAAATTAATACCAAGTAACAAACTAATATCAGCACACATATATGCGTGACCTAACCATATATTATTCGTGTGTCATATGGCCCCCCTGTGGCCATACACTGCTAACCAACTACACTCTTGACTGGGTTCGATGTGACGTCTTCTGTGCAGGATGGTTTTCTTCTGCATGGTCCTCGTCAGCGTCGGACTGGGGTCTGCTGCCTTCCACGGAACTCTGAAGTTTCACACGCAGCTTTTGGATGAGCTTCCGATGATATACGCGATGCTGCAGAGTTTCTACATCTGGGTGGAAAACCTCATGTTGATTATCCCGCCTGCGCAACGTCTACATTTGCGAAGCCCTGTCGTCGAGGGAGGCGGAGATGAAGCCCCTCAAGAGAAAATCGAATAATGCCAACAGCAAGGGTGCAAACGCCGGGGACTTGGAGGATTCGATAGGGCTGGATGACGATTACATGAACGATGATTGCGTCCCCTCCGGACGATGAGCTTACCAACGCTCCCCTCATTGACGCCCCATATTCTGTACCCCCCACCACGACTTCTTCATCACAACGAAGCATTCGAAGCACTTGTTGTACATGAACAACAAGTACGGTTTGTGCGCCGACCTTTTCAACGCCTTCTTTAAGGACACTGCTCCCTTCCTCGTCGTTTACTCGCTCTTCTGGACAATCATGCACAGTGGCCTTGGTTTCGTGACTGCCTTCCAATTGCACTTCGTGTTCATGCTACTCTTATCTGCGTACATCACGATCCGTTTCTGTGAGCTTTTTAAGCACATCCCTTCAATCAGCCGTATGTTCCGCAGGTGGATTGCAGTCTATGTTTCCTGCTTCCTCCTCGCTGGAGTCTTCTGGATTTCTGAAAACATCTTCTGTGAGTCCCTGCGCTCCTTCCTGTGAACCCCCAGTTCCACGCTCTCTGGCACACTTTGTCAGGGTTTAGCGTGTACTGTGGAATCAGTCTCTCCGCACTCTCTCGCAACATCACCCTCTCTGCAAAGGCTGTTTCTCCTGATGACGCTGAAGATGAACTCAAAATAGTTATCGACAGCACTGGTCGCTCTTCTTCCTCCTCCTCCTCCTCCTCCTCCTCCTCCTCTTCCTCCTCCTCCGCTGCCTCATCTCTCCCCTCCAAAGAAAAGAAGTCTTCTCGCTTCGATCCCTCTCGAGTGGTGTTCATTGCCCCGATCCTAAGATAGGAGAGCTCAAGGCTTCTGTCTGGGAATTTCATTCAATACGCACTACCCCTTTGTGTATGGCCCCTACTACGAACAGAATACCTCGCAGAAGTAGCAGACGGCTCAAACATCGTTTGATTTTTCCCCTACGGTTTTATTCATCGTCATCTGTCATGCATTTACCTCAAGTAGTTTATTAGCATCGGTTACGCCCCGCTCTCCCCTCTCCCGCTTTCTTCTACGTTGTGCGTTCTTCCTTTCTCTTACCTTCCCCTCGCTTGCCATTTAGGCCTGCTTTGATATCGCATTACATTATACTCCTTCGTATACTCCTTCACCGCCCATCTCCCATCTTCAATTCTACACCCTCTTATGTCCCTCACCCTTTTTGTCATAGATCATGTTCTCGTCTTCTGATTGTCTTTCTTTTTATTTACTTTTCCTTTTTAAACTTATGTTTCGTGCCCTTTTCTTTTTGTCTCTGGGTCATTATTTTGTTACGCTTCTCTGCTGCATCCCCTTTTTATTTGATTAGCTTAAATCGAATGGAAAGTAAACAAAAACGTAAAGGAACAAAATTGGAATTTCCTCGCTGCGCAAACAGCGCTCATATATATCTCTCTCGTCAAATCTCTATACTAAACTCAATAATGATTCATTATTTACGAATGTCATGTCGAACAGATAAATAAAACTATGTATGCTGATGTATTATAAGTTGAGCGTCATATTGTTTACTTGAAAAGTGTTCCCCAGTTGTGTTTCTATATTTATACAATGGTATTTGTTTTGTTCTCATTTCGTTTTTGCTTCGAATAGTTTCTGCACGCGCCCATCCATTCTCTCAACATCGCGCTATTGTGTTTACCTCGAAGCTGGAAAACAGTGTCTGCATTGTGGTTCATATGAAACCAGCTATCTGGTGCACAAGGCCAATTCAAGCCAAATACTCATTCCCCCTCTTCCCCGTTCCACTTTTTCATTGAAGTGCGTGAACAATTAGAAATCTGTATAACCCTTCGATGATTATTGTAAGTGGAAATTATCTCAAAACATATAAGGCCGTCGCTGGACGTATTTTTTTCTCCACTGCCTTCAATTTTAAATTTCTGTGCATACTAATGTGGTGTCCGTCTTATTTCGTAAGCACAGGTTGGATATTTTTAGCTTCCTCATGTTCAGAAATAATGAAAGAAATTGATAAATCAAGAGTCCATAACTACTAGAAAGCAGCAATATAATAAAAACAATGTCATATATATAATTGACAGTGAGAAAGTTCCAGTGTTAAGTTCTGTTCATTCATATAAACTCGCATGTTTACAGACATGCGGATGTATATTTGGTTTTGAATTAAGGAGCCGACTGCACCTCCTATTCTAAATATTTTGCTCTTTTCACAAATAGTGTAGTTTCTTACGAAAAGAAAAAGAGTAAGAAACGTGTAATGTCTCAACTGGGTCTAAGAAACCGGGATGGACCCTCCCAATCTTCGCTTTCTGCGGCATATTCGTCGTCCTCAGCAAGCTCAAACGCAAATTATGATGTAAGTATTCCTCTCCTTTGTCTCTATCAAATCAGTTATTTCGTTGTCCTTAAACTGACCTTTAAGCAAACTCCCTTATTCTCACATTAGTATTTACATAAATAGAATGATTATTATATTGTGTTCACGTATGGAGTTAAGCCTATGCTTTCCTCCTGTTCGATAAAGTCTGGGTTAGATTCGAATTGGATGCAACAAACTTCCTCACTTTTTTTTTTTTTTTGTGTTCCGTTTGTACGCTTCCCTTTCTTTTTTACTGAATTCAAATACCGAACGTTGCATATTGAGTGTGTGCCTATCTCAAAATGGATTAAACTTGTGTTTGAGAGTTATTACGATTTTGGCTTGAGTAGTATAAGTCTCAATCCTGTGATGTTTATTTAACACTTTTCCTCGAATTTCTTGTTTGTTTTCAATCATGTGCTCCCTCCTCACATATATATATGGCACGCGTGTATACCATATCACCCTCGCAGGCTCTGGAAAAGCGAGGTGGTTTGCATCTTTATTAACAGGCGAAAAGCCTGATTTTTCTAACGGACGGGTGTATTCTATAGGCGGGGGTGAAGAAGAGGGAGGAGGGTTCGGGGTGGAGGGGGGGGGTATTGCTTCCTAAACTAAACGGTCAGCAGAAACTGATAGAGAGGAGGAGACTGACGGATGGAGGGGACTCGCCGATTCCCGGGAGATCTCCCTCTTCGATCTCCCCCTCCTACTCCTCCCCCTCCCTCTCTCCCATCGCTTCCTCGCAATTAGACCACCCCTCATCTCCTTCCTCCACCCCCATTTCCTTCTTCCTCATCACTGCCCTCTTCCTCTTCTCCCTTCCTGCTACGTCTCCCAGTGCGTCTTCCCCCTCTCTCTCGCCATTCCCTCCCTCTCTCTCCCCCATCTCCTCTTCTCCTCTCTCCCCTATTCTCTCCCCCTTCACTCCCCCTCGTTCGTCTCCCCTCCTCCCACATACCCTGCGTCTGCCTATGACTCCTCCTCTTCGTCTGCTCTTCAACGTCCTTTCCTTCCCTCTCCTTACTACTCCTCCCCCTTCTTCCCCTCACCATCTCCTCTGCAACAAGTACAGCAAATGCAGCAACAACAACAACAGCAGCAGTACCAGCAATATCTGACTCAGCAACAACAACAACAACAGCAATTGTATTTACAACAACAACAATTCCAACAACAACAGATGCAGCAGATGCAGATGCAGCAACTGTATAAGTCAATGCTGCCTTACTCTCCTCCTCTGTCCTCTCCTCTCGCCAGCCCCAGTCCCCATTTTCCCCTGCTGTCCCTTCTTTCCTTCCGAAGATCAGATCGAAAAGATATAGCTACATGCGTTTCGCCCCTCCTCCTGTATTGCAGAGGGCTCCTCTTCGAAGGGAGATGAGTGATGTCAGGGACAATGAAGAGGACGACGAAGAGGGCGAGGGGATGCGGAAGGGGACGGAGAAGATGACGGCCAGACCCCCGGAGAGAGAGTGTTATGTATATTCAGGAGAGGGAGAAGGAGGCAGAAGATGAGTCAGCTGTGGAGAGGAGTGGAGTGGAAAAGCCCTTGGTGTTCTACCCTACGAAGGGAGAGGAGGATGGGTGGGAGAGGGGTGGAGGGAGGAACAGAAGGACAGGGAGAGACTCCTGGATATCTCCCTCGCCAAGATCACTAGGGCTAAGAGTGCGAGGGAGAAGGAACGGAAGAGGAGGGTGGAAGAGGGGCGCGTGCCCTTTTCTAATGCTTACATTGTGGCTTCCATCAATGTGTTTGAGCTTCCTCAGCTAGAGACGACGAACCTTCCCTTCGTGGAGGTTTATTCAGCCACAAACTACAATCCTCCCCCCTAACAGTCCTCGCAAACACAGAAACTACTCATTCCCCTCCTCCTTTCCCTCGCCCTCGCCTCCTTCCTCTTCCTCTTCCTCCTCCTCTGACCTTCAACCTTGGCCTTCCTCCTTCATCACTGGGAACCGCCAATGCCCCCTCCTCCTCCAGAGGAAGAACTCGACCCTCGCACACTCAAGTATGAGTTGGTCTGGAAGTCATATTGCCTGTGCTCCCAGAACAAGCTCTCGCTAACTTGGCCCTCGCTTCTCTTCCCCCTGCACACGCTCTGTAACGAACGATTCGACCATCCTTTCAAAGTAACATACATACGACAATAGACTCTCTATCTGTACCTCCTTATCCCTGCCTCTATCTCTGTATCCTTCCCTCTCGCTATCTCTCTTTTCATTCCCGTCCTGTCCTCCCGTATCTATCTCCGTCTATTTATAATATCCCTATCTCTTCACTCTCTGACACGTCTCGTCTCCCTCCTTTTCATTTGCATCCCCCTCCTTCTCTTCCTTCTCTTCCTTCTCT
The DNA here is from genome assembly GCA_035043665.1 of Drosophila quasianomalipes. Lineage (NCBI taxonomy): Eukaryota > Metazoa > Arthropoda > Insecta > Diptera > Drosophilidae > Drosophila > Drosophila quasianomalipes. The sequence goes on from JAWNMU010000508.1 coordinate 24,621, forward strand.
TCCTTCTCTTCCTTCTCTTCTTTCTCTTCCTTCTCTTCCTTTTTTTGATTTTCTTACTTCCCGGCCCTCCCTTTCTTTCCCTTTCTTTCCCTTTCTTTCCCTTTCTTTCCTTTTCTTTCCTTTTCTTTCCTTTTCTTTGCCTTCCTTTCCATTTCTTTCCATTTCTTTCCATTTCTTTCCATTTCTTTCCATTTCTTTCCATTTCTTTCCATTTCTTTCTCTTTTTCTCTTTCTCTTCCCTTCCCTTCCCTTCCCTTTCCTTTCCTTTCTCTCCTTCCCTTCCTTTTCCTTCCCTCCCTCTGTAGATCCGCATATCAAACTATGACCCCTCTATTTCGAGAAAGGACTGGTTCGTGTTCGGAGAAATAATAACAACTCTTAGGATATTGAAGGAAGCCTCTGACATTGATGCTCACTTTCCGTTACTCTCGTCAACCGACCCCTACCTCTACTCCGGAAAAATTAACCCTCCAGATCTGGATAAAAGAAAAAGCAACGCCTCTCCTCCTTTCGCTCCCTCGCCATCTCTCTCCCCCTCCTCACCTTCCCTCTCCGCTCTCTCCTCGGACTCTACTCTTCCTTCCTCTTCCTCTTCATCCCTGCCTCCCCCTGCCTCTCCCTTGCCTCCGCCATCCTCCGACTCCTCTGACGTTGGGGTGGTTTCCGTCGTCGCAGGGAAAGATAACAAAAAGAACATGGAGGGAAAATATCTCAACGGAAGGATATTTATCAAAATATCTGATCTGTTCGTGGAAAGATCTCCCTCTCTTTTGAATGAAATATTTTCTTCGCTCTTGATTGCCCAGGTAGTTGCCTCTCAAAAAATCCAATCCCCCCTGAACCCCATCTCTATCCAGAGGAAGAGGGCTGAGCTCCCTCCGCCTCCCCCTCCTCCTCTTCCACCTCCCCTTCGACATCTGTGCCCTCGTCTCCCGTGTCAGATCCGCTGACAAACCCTAACCCCCTCCCTTCTCTCTTTTGCTGGAGTAGCCATTGGGTACCCTGCTAAAGCAAAGAAGAACTCTCTATGTGGAAATATGAATAATTTCTCTTCCTCCGCCATCCTTCCCCTAAATGGAGTTGAAGGCACTCCGAATCCGTCCGCTGGTGTTGCTGTGGGAGGAGTAGGAGGGGAGGGCAGGGAACGACGACTACAGGGGCAGGGGCAGGGGCAGGGGCAGGGGCAGGAGTGGGGTATGGAGGAGGACACGGGGGAATGGGATTTACGTTGAGTCGGTTGAGGTTCCTCATTCTCACGAACTTCATCTCGCCAAGCTCTCCTTCTCTATCAAAGACTTCTTTGACTGGAACACTGGAGAAAATACCTCATCTGCGAAGGAGGGAGATAGGATTTTTATCAAGTGCTCGTGTTAACTTCAAATTGGGACGAGCCGGTGGGGATAGGGGAGGAGATGAAGGCAAAAAAAGACCAGGGAAGAGGTAGCATAGGAGGAATAGGGGACAAAGAAACGAAGAAAGGGAAGGGGGCAGGGACGAGCGGAGGGGCGGTGGGGGGTGGAGAGGGAGTAGGAGTGTTCTCTGAAAGGAGGAGGAGGAGAGGAGCAGTTACGGGGATTGCAGGGGGGCGGTGGGAGGGACGGGGAATAGAGCAGGAGGAGCAGGAGCGGGACAGAAGGGGAAGAGCGGAAAGAAAGGAAAGGACGATGCCGATGTAGGGAAGACGTGGACGATGAGAGAGGAGAGAGAAGAGCTGAGGAGGAGGCAAAAGGAGATAGCTGCGCAGAGAGGGACGCCGAAGGACCCCGCGGCGTCTTACAAGTCATTGTCGGAGGTTATGGGAGATGGGTCCTCCTCCACCCCCGTCACCCACCCTCTCTCCATCTACTTCTCCTCTTCCCTCGCACCTCCTATACTCCTCTCCCCTCAGTGTCGCGTCAACATATGGCTCTTCTTTTTAGATTCGTCTTGCCGAAGCTCACCCCCTCCTTCTCCTCTCCCTCCTTCTTCCCCTCCCTCTCACCCTCCAAACTCACCACCGTACTCCCGTACAAACCTATACACAGGACGAGCACACACTCATTATCCTCCTCCTCTTCCCACTCCTCCTCCTCTACCTCTGAGGAAGAGAGGGACAAAGACGGAGGAAGTGACGGAGAGGAGGGAGGGGGAGGAAGACGAAGAAGAGGAGGAGTGGCCTTCGCTCTTGGGTTGTCCTGAGCACAGGAGGTTCAGATGGAGATCTGTGTACATCTCTGAGACATCCTCCTCCTCTCCTTCTTCTCCGCCCTCCTCCCCTCCCCATCCTATGCGAAAATAACTACTTCGCTCCTCTTCTCTTCAGAGTTTTCAAAATCACACCCAACCAATCTTCTTGTTCTCCCTCCATCTCCTCCTCCTCCCCTTCCTCTATTGCCTCTGACCTCCCCTCCTCTTCTTCTCCCCACCCCCTCCTCTTCTTCTCCCTTTTCCTCTTCTGGTGGTAGGAGCATGAGCATCTCTAGTGGAAATATGAATGAGCAATCGAACTCACATCTTCTCTCTTCGAGCGGGAAGGAGTGGGAGGAGAGGGGGAGGGAGAAGGCGAAGGGAGAGTAGGTATATTTTCAAGGGGAGGAGCAGGACAGAAGATGGAGGATCACGCAAAGAAAACAGATTCGTCTCTCGTCTTCAACTCCTCCTCCCCCTTCTCCCTCCCCTTCCTCTTCCTCCTCTTCTTCCTCTTCCTCTTCCTCCTCTTCATCTTCCTCTTCTTCCACCTCTGCCTACCATGATTCTTTTCAAGTCCCTCCCTCTCTCTCCAAGGGACACATCCCATCGAGTGGAAATATGAATGCTCCTATTGGAAACAACGATGCATACAGGAGAGAGAGAGAGGGGGCAGTGGAAGAGGAGGGTCGAATAGGTTGGATCCGGAGGTGGAGATGGGAGTGCTGGAAGAAGCCTCGAGGGAAAGAGAGAGGGAGAGGGAGAGGGGGAGAAGAGCGGTGTGATAGTGCAATTGATGGGGTCGTTCGTTTCTTCTCTAAGCGAACTAGTGTTGAGGGGAGAGGGAAAGAAGCTCAATATCGATGGGACGGTCGTCGATGCAGAGAAGGCCAAGAGGAGGAAAAGGAGGAGTGTGCGAGTCGAAAAGAAGGAAGAGGAGGCGGAAGAGAAGAGTGAGAAAAGAGCAAGGGCGGAAGGAACCCAGAGGAGAAGGAGAAGGGGGCGGAGGAGAAGGAGAAGGAGAAGGAGTGGAAGAGAAGGTGGAGGAGGAAGAGGGTTGCGACGTGTACCGCTTGCTTTCGATTCGAAGCACGTACGCAGGGATCAAAGAAGTTGAGACCGGGAGGGTGGTGGCACGGGTGTCGGTGCTTGTTCCTCTGTTCAGAGACTCGTCGGAGGAGGACGTGGAGGGGTGTATCGCTGTCAAGAAGGCATCGGACCTCCTTCTCCTCGATAAGCTTTCTGCAAGGCCCACCCTCTCTCCTCCCTCTGTCGTGGAAATGGTGAAGGAAGATGCGAGGAGACAGCGGGAGAACAAAAAAAACAAAATGAGGAAGAATAAACATTGAAGGATTGTACGTTGGTGTGTACTCCTCTCCTCCCTCCTCTTCCTCGCACTCCTCCTCGCTCTCTTCTTTTCCATCTCCCTGGCTCCCTCTCTCCCCTCTCTCCCTCTCTTCCTCTCTCCCTATCTTCCTCTCCCCCTCTCCTCCTCTCCCCCTCTCCCCTCTCTCCCCTCTCCCTCTTCTTTTCCCTTGGGTTTAAAGATCTATATACCAGTGCGAATGCATCCATTGGAGGAAGTGTAGATCTCTGCCCATACCCCTCGTATGCCGTCATGCATATGCATGTTCGCTTTCATTTTCAAGGATGTACTATAACCCTTTTGTCATTTTTTCTATGTTTCGGTTTAGTTTTTTTTTTCTTCCTTTCCTCGCGTTTGTTGTTTATAAGTGATATGTTTCATTGTATTGTTCTGTGTTTTCAAGTGCTTAATTTAATCGATTGCGTGTGATTTGTTTTTGTTTTTTATTTCCCCTTCTCGCCCTTTCTTCCTATTTCGCCTTTCCTTTTCTTTCCTTTTCTTTTCTTTTTCTTTCTGTTTCTTTTCTGTTCTTTTCATTTCTTTTCATTTCTTTTCTTTTCTTTTCTTTTCTTTTTTCTTCCATCTGTTTTAAATTTTAAACTTCTTTCATTCTCCTATTTGGAATACGAAAATGAAAGAAAAGAGGTGTCATATGCATATTTCGTATTGTTGTGTATGCATGTGTTTACGCTCACTCGAGTGTATATGTATGCATCTGTTTCTATGATATATATTTACATGAGGTATACTTGAGTATTTTCTATGTGTGTACTGCCTGGTATCCATCGTGTAATATGTATAATCTATGGTTTTGTTTCCCTTAGTGTTCATTTGCATTGGCGTTCATTGCAATGCGCAAGTTTTATGTTGCATGCATGCTCCTTCTGTGGTCATGTTCATTCTTATTTTAATTGATTTTGTTGTTGGCCTCCCCTTCCTTCCACTACCCCCATCCCCCCTCGTCACTCCTTGTGTGACTTTCCACCGTGTAACCTCATATGCATCATCTTCATATAAGACAGTATGTGTATGTGTGTGTGTGGCATTTGTCTATTTATCTAGTGCACACATGAGATGATGATGTTTTAACAAGCAAGCATAGTTTCTCTTAGTGCTATGAAATTTTCCACTGTATACCGCGTGCGTGTATCTATCGCATGTTGATATTACGTGGTTCACACCCATAGGTCTCATCTCTCATCCATTTGCTGCACATCGACTCATTCCATGCATGCTCATCAGTCTCCTTCGTGGTATTTCATTGTTTCATCCGTAACCCCTCGCTCCTTCTCCCTCCTCTTTCCCCTTATGTGTTATTCGATTAGCCCTTGGTTCTACTTGTGATACGTTTGGCGATGACTTGTGTGTGTGTTTGTGTGTGTGTATATGTGTATATGTGTATATGTGTAGGAACAACTGTACTATGGTGCATACCCCTTCCTTTGGCAATTTTTTCCTTTTTCTTTTCCTTTTATATCCGTTGTACTCGTGTCTATCTGTACTTTTACTTTCACTCTACTTTTACTTTCACTCTACTTTTACTTTTTTTTTTTTACTATTTCTCTAGTTCTACTCTTTTTTTACTATTTCTATTCCCAAGGTATTTCTCTCCCTGATTATCTTTGTGTCTTATTGTTATTGTTTGTTTTTGTTTTTGTTTTTGTTTATTAGTGTGTCTGTGTTATCATACGCCCTCTTTTAAAATGTCTTCGCCCTCATCCTCTCTCCCGCACTCTCGCTCACCTCTTCTTTAGCTCCAACAGGTCTGTTTGCGTCTCCTTTTATTTTTTAGGCACCCCTACCCCCTTTAGTTTTCCTTTTGTTTCCCTTTTATCCCGCTTTAATCTCTCTTTTGCGACTTGTTTTACTTGTGCCCCTCTCCTGTTTCTAGGCAGTGTTTAATTCGAATAGTGTTTTATTTTGTATTCTTAATAATAAACTATCGTAGCTTTGATTTTTTTCCACTCATCATCCTTCTACGCATAATGGGACAGGGATAGAAATGAGGAAGAACATGCAAAAGAAACAAGAAAATATTGAACAGAAGAAATGGAAGAAAGATAAAGAAACGAACACGTGTTTTATTCTCAGTCGCTGCGACAGGGTCGAACCTACTACGTGAAGAAATGACTAAACAAAACAAGTCACTGACGAAAAAAAAAAAGAAAAAGAATAGCGAAGACTACTATCTCAACTGTACTGGATAAGTAACTTCGAATAAATAACTTAGTGTTGCAGCGGGAGAACGGGGGAACGGAAGAAAGAGCGAGGAAAATATAAACGGGGCACGCAATCAAAGCACGGGAAGAATAAAACAATACAGAAATAATAAACAAACATACTAACTAACGAATAAAAAAAAATGAACAGCTATGTTAACGAAGAGAGGGGCTGGGAAGTAAAGCACCGCTCAATGTAAGATAAAAGGACACAATTTATGACGATTGTGTGTGGCGGGGAGAGAAGAGAAGGGAAGGGGAGGAAAGGGAATGGAAGGGAACGAAGGGGAGCAGAGGAATAGACGACGATTACTCATCGTCGTTGGTGCGAAGAGTGGTGGAAGCGGGGGTGATGAGCTTGACCAAACCATCTCTGTTAACGAGAGGAATTCCCATTCTCTTCAGTACGGCCTCCACAGTCTCAGGCCAGGCCTCAGCAAACGAGCGGATGGGGGCGTACCCCACGTCGTCGCAGAGCCTCTGGATGTTGAAGTACCGGTGCATCGACACCATGCGCACCACGAATGGGTTCAGCTTGAGTTTCTTCCCGGTGATCTTTTCCAATCCCTGGCAGAGATAGGCAATGGGATACAGCAGACACTCGTTCAGCTGGAACTTGTGTCTCAAGTCCGTGTAACCAGCAGCCACGACGGCAGAGTCAATGACATCCCAGAGGTACTGAGCTCCTCCATCGGTCACGATGTAATACTGTCCAGCGGGGGCGGAGGAGGGGGAGGTCAGTCTCTGCGCTGCGAGAATGTGTGCGTGTGCGCAGTTGTCGGTGTGTGTGAACGATATGAGGTTCTCTCCCGTTCCCATGATGCGCAGTCTTCCATTACGAGCAGTCTCCACGAAAGCGGGGAGGAATAGCTTGTCGGTGGGCCCGTAAACCTGGTGGGGACCAATGCAGCAGGTGAGAAGGTCTTCGGAGTTGGAGTCCAGGCACACACGCTCTCCAAGGGCCTTGGTTCTGGCATATTCCTGGAGGTGGTTTATGGTCGAGGGATCGGGTAGCTGGTCCTCTCTCTTGTCCACAATGTCATCTCCGTTCATGTGCGTCGAAGGAGATGAAGTCATTACAAGCTTCTTCACTCCTGCTTCCTTACATGCAGCAATGATGACCTTGACTCCCTGGTGGTTCACCTTGTCGTATAGAGTATGGGGGTAGTAGGGCCCAACGAGCGCTGCGACGTGAAAAATCACCTCAGCGTTGATAGACTTGAAAGCCTTCACCATTGCAGAGTGATCGCAAATGTCTGCCTTGACGAACGAGATCTTCTGCATCCCCTCCTCTCCTACGAAGGACTTGATGTACTCCACATCGGAAGGAATGGGGTCGTTCACGTCGATCGCAACCACATTCTGAGCTCCCCTCTGCACCAACATGGCGGTGAGCCTAGCCCCCACAAGACCAGACGCTCCAGTGACGACGCAACGAGAGGGAGCGTCGTTCGCAGATAGCGCAGCAGCATAGTTCTTTCTGCAGGCCTCCTCAGTGCAAATGTCGGGGGTGGGGGCGGCGTGAGCTCCGTAGTTGACTGCGGGTTCAGACCAATGCCTGTAGGTTCCGAGAAGAGTGTCCCACAGCTGGGTGTATGCAGCATAGTTGCATGTGAGGAGCTTGTGATGCGTGTCGTGTTCTCTATTGTCATACAGGAACCCCTTGCCCACAATCACCTCGAAGCGGGTGTGGTTCAGAGCACTCATGACGGTGATTAGGACGAGGAACACAACCACGGTGAGAATGTGGCAGGGCACGACATAGATTGCAAGAAGGTGAACGTACGCTCCGACCCAGAACTCAATTGGGTGAGTGTTGATCGCATCGTCGTTTCCGAAGATAGGTGCACGCTGCTTGTGGTGGTGCTTGTGGATGTAACCATAGATCGAGGAGTGGTGGAGAGCTCTGTGGAACAAGGAGTACACCAAGTCGTACACAATAAAGAGCAGAGGAAGGGCTACAACAGTGTTTAACAATGTGATTTCACTGGGGAACCAGAACACACGCTCTCCAGCATACAGCCAACAGTAACGAAGGGTGTGGTAGTTGAATACTCCGGTTCCGATCTTATTTGTAATGATGAAAAACCAGTCCAAGGGGTCGCGGATTAACCTACGCAAATAATTCCAAACACGTGTAGTATATGGTGTTTAACCATGAACGAAAAAGGCACGCGAAAAGCAATTAGAATTGAGTCTGCAGTAGAAGCGTGAATAGCATAAGCATACGCATGTATAAATAGGATGTGGACCTAATATGAGATGTTATTCTGATCAAACTTACATCAATGGCCCACCTGCAGGGATTCTCTTTCTGTTCTCAGTCTCCAAAAGGAACACTGACCATCCCAAAATCTCAAGGGCAATCAAGTTCCCGATGCAGAAACCTATCACATGTATATACATGCACCAATATACACACATACATGTTAAATCCGAACATTATGTTACTCCAGTGTTTAGCTACAATGATTCGAGCCCACTAAAGTAAGAAACACGTCTTACCAATGGTTTCTGCCCAAGTCCAATTGGAGAAGGCGTCAAACAGGAAAATAGGAGGGTTTCCTAGGGAGGACATCCTGTAAGCACAGTAAGAAAACCAGCAAAAATTATCAGATTCAAGTAAAATTAAACGAAAGAGTGATATGATTAAGAATAGTTGACATATTAAAACGAATAGACTGCCAGTCAAAAGCACACACGCATGCATCTGCTTCGAGAATATCACTTTATATTGAAATGAAACAAGAAACATGCACAACACGAAGAAGAACACCAATGCGTGGCGTATTTCCTGCAAGTAATTATACGACTTTGAATATTGGTAAAAAGTGCATGTTTAGAACAAATGATCCACAGGAGGTGGCACTGGCAGAAAAGAATTATGAATAAAGCAGATGACACCTGCTCATATAAATAAATTGAATACTGCGATGGTAAGGTGAAGTGGCGCCAATGGTATAGCCACACTTCTTTTGTTCCTTGTTTGTTACATGCCACTAGCACGCACTTTTTGTCGAATCTTATACTTGTATTTGCCGAATAACAACTGTGACGAACAAAACGGACATTCTCATTCCTAATGATAGTATCTATTATTTTGTTTTATATGGAGCATGTGCACTGACAAATGTAAGAGTACATCACTTTCTCTGTATATAAACAAGGACAGCTAACTCAATTTTGGTATGCATATAAGATTAAATATGTGTAAATAATATAAAAATAAGCGAAGTGAAATGGTAAGGTATATGCGCAAGTATTTCTCTATTTGTGATATTGAAATTGAATCTCAAGAATTCGTTTTTCCTATTATTTTTTTATTACTAACATCTACATGTGTATCAGTACCAGTGATAACCTATCACAACTTGACTATCGCTGGAAAGCAAACAAATGAAATGCAATATGGACAATTAAAGCAGTCCGCATCTAGCAGCATCATGATGAAAGACTTTGATAAAAATAAAATATTTGGGGACAATCTGATAAAGTTCTCTGCAATATAAACCGAACGAATGAAGTATATGCCAAGGGGCAATGATAGAAGGGCGTATAATGCGTATGTGCATACGCAATGGATGTACAATTTTTTTTCTTTTTCCTTTTTTGTTAACTGGCTGGATAATTGAAAAAAATAAGTTTTCCTTCAACATTATTACTATGCATTAATGCATCGTATATGGCCCTTGCTTAAAGTTTTAAATATACAGTTCATATGCTACTCACATTTGGACTAGTGCTTAGAATGGTGTTTTGAAAATACCTCTTTATTGGACACAAGAGGACAGACACAGATCGGATATAAAAACATCCAACTGGAAAAAAATAACAACCATTAAGCGCCAAAGAGATGTCAGTTTATTCATAGTATATATTGAGTCAAAAGCACATTTAGATATATATATTATGAATAGTAAAAGTGGTCTGCATTTCCTCACGGACTGCCCTGCTATACTATCGATATTTCAATTTTGCTTAGTCGAAGAGAGAGAAGTTTCCGTTTCCCTGTTGTATGAAATGCATTGGGCGTAAAAATATGGAGAATAATAGTTAGCGGATGTAAATAGAACTCACCCAAATAAGAAAATGATGAACTACAATACAAAAGCGCTACAGCTCTATAATAGGGGCATATATAAAAGTAAAAGGGGAAAAAATTATGTGTCGAACAAACTTACAGAGTCAGATCCAGATCCAGATCCAGATCCAGATCCAGAAGCAGATCCGGAGGCGGAACCAGAAGCAGATCCAGAAGCAGATCCGGAAGCAGATCCAGAGGCGGATCCAGCTCCAGCGGCCTTTCCGACAACGGGGGCGGAGGCGAGGAGCTCCTCTCCCTTCTTGATGAGCTCATCGAGGTCCTGTGCAATTTACATGGTGAATATGTGAACATTTAGATTATTATGGTGGTACAAAACGCGCGCGTGTGTGTGTGTTATAGTTGGAAATGATTAAGAAACCAGTGCATTATAATGTAGGCATTTGCCACGCACACTCAATTCGCAAAACAGCACATATTTAGATTCCGTATCTGGAGTCCTCTTAGTAATGAACAGCTACAGCTACAACACATTTGTAATGACTTGGAGAGAATGAAAGACACATCATTTTCTCCATGCTTTTATATGCAGTCGGAACTATTTATGGCTGCAAATTCTTATCGAGATACATGGCGAAGGATGTGAGTAATATTTGCGGGGAAATGCGTACCTTGTCCTTGACCTCAGCAATGAACTTGGAGAGCTTCTCTCCGTCGACCTCAACTCCGACGGACTCGAGGATGGTGCGGACATCAGCCTCAGAGGGGTTCTCGTTTCCAGCAACGACGGCAAGCACGTAAGCAGCAATGACGCGCATCGGTTCTGTGTGACAGAGTGAAAGAATTTACAGTGAGAGGAAGTATATTTGGTTGAGGAACAGTAACACAGAAAAAAAAAGATGTAAACGGAAACATTTTTTGACAAAATAAATGTACAGAGAATGGTGTGTATTTCAAATTTTCTTAGAATAGAAGAGCTGAAAGAGTGCAAGATAGCCAGGCAGAGATTAATTCACTTCTACAATAGTAAATATAATACACATTGAATGATTATATAGAGAAATGTGAATTAATATTGGTAAGCCCCTCATATATATTCATTTATATATATAAATATCACTTTTGCTTGTCAAATTGAGATCAGATTGGATGACCACTATAATACATGGAAAACTATGCGCCAGTGTAATACGCTGAGTTTATGCTCATTGTATACAGAATAGATAGGTTTTTAATGTTTTCATGTGTGGAGTTGTAAGACTTTCGTTATGACGTGTACAATTTGTGATTTGGTTCGTGTTATTTTAACCCAGGTTTTGTTCATAAGCTTTATAGGTTTTCCACCACTCCTTCCCTTTCCTCTTTTTCTTTTTACTGGCAAATCTATTTAACAAAAAACATAAAATAAACTTCCTTAAGAACATCACTGTGCAGTGCTTAACCGAAACAAGAAAATTACGAACAACCTTAACAAGTTCTGTTACAAACAATAACACATCGAAAAAGGTTGACTATCAAGCGACATAGTTATCAGCACACACAATGGATATATGTGCGAGTCAGGGATTTCTTGAACATAATAAACATCAAGTGTATACGTACATGTTTGGAGAGCTGAGCAGAAGCAATTTAGGTAGCAGGCAGGGCAGAGCAAACAAACAACGAACTAACTGATCATAAGCGAGCAGTCAGACACCCTCACAAACAAACGAAGCAGATTAGCGTATGATCAAACGGTTAAACATGACATTCATAGATGAACAGATATCAGACAGAGAGAAGAACATAAGGACTCATACGGACATTAGTAAAAATAGCTTCTCCCAAAAAAGACACATATAGAGCGCAATCATGCAGTAGAGAGTTGAGATTTGCAGGTGATTAATATTATGTGCACGAATCCAAAACAATAGACCAGTTAGCAAAGGGTAGTTATTAAAGAGTCGGTAACAAACAGTACAAGCCGTCAAACACACAACAAGTTAAAGCATTTACACAAACAGTGGGCTGAGGGTAAGCGGATGCAACTATGAGGGGCACTATTTTTCTTTCTTTAACTAACAACTTACTGAAAATAAAAGCCACTAACAACGTCACTTACCAGAAATATAAAGATCAGTTGTGAAGGAGAATTCAAGATACGCAGGTGGGTAGTCACCACCACCATCTCCTCCGTCAGCCAGCCAGCTAGATAGATGGCACAGAGGCAGACACGTCTGCAAACCATTAGTACATATCTGAGATGCATCAAATGACTGATCTGATATGAATTCAATAGGTTCTGGAACAAATAGGATGAACTGCCAACGGATTTTAAAGGAAATACTCTTAAGTTTGAGTGGGGATTGTAGATTGTTTATTGATAAATGAAGTTAAAATTATGGATGATACATGACAAGGACAAGCAATGAAGAAATCAAGTGACTGCGGAATAAAAGAAAGGGAAACAGCAGGCAGAAAAGAACTTAGAAGCACTTTCTGTGGACGATGGAAGGTCCAGACTCATCGTACTCCTGCTTGGTGATCCACATCTGCTGGAAGGTGGAGAGGGAAGAGAGGATAGATCCTCCGATCCAGACGGAGTACTTACGCTCAGGGGGAGCGACGATCTTGATCTTCATGGAAGCGGGAGCAAGAGCGGTGATCTCCTTGGTCATACGGACGTCGATTCCAGGGAACATGGTGGTTCCTCCGGAGAGGACGGTGTTGGCGTAGAGGTCCTTACGGATGTCGACGTCACACTTCATGATGGAGTTGTAGGTGGTGGTGTGGATTCCAGCATCCTCCTTTCCGATCAAAGAGGGCTTGAAGAGGACCTCGGGACAACGGAAACGCTCGGATCCGATGGTGACGATCTGTCCGTCGGGAAGCTCGTAGCTCTTCTCGAGCTCAGAAGAAGACTCAGCCTTGGCGAGCTCCTCCTCGAAGTCCTCAGCAACGTAAGCGAGCTTCTCCTTGATGTCACGGACAATCTCACGCTCAGCAGAGGTGGTGAAAGAGTGTCCACGCTCGGTGAGGATCTTCATCAGGTAGTCAGTGAGGTCACGTCCGGCGAGGTCAATACGAGAGATGGCGTGGGGGAGAGCGTATCCCTCGTAGATGGGGACAGTGTGGGAAACTCCATCTCCAGAGTCGAGGACGATTCCGGTGGTACGTCCGGAAGCGTAAAGGGAGAGGACGGCCTGGATGGCGACGTACATGGCGGGGGTGTTGAAGGTCTCGAACATGATCTGGGTCATCTTCTCTCTGTTGGCCTTGGGGTTGAGGGGAGCCTCAGTGAGGAGGACGGGGTGCTCCTCGGGGGCAACACGGAGCTCGTTGTAGAAGGTGTGGTGCCAGATCTTCTCCATGTCATCCCAGTTGGTGACAATTCCGTGCTCGATGGGGTACTTGAGGGTGAGGATTCCTCTCTTGGACTGAGCCTCGTCTCCGACGTAAGCGTCCTTCTGTCCCATTCCGACCATGACTCCCTGGTGACGGGGACGTCCAACGACGGAGGGGAAGACAGCGCGGGGAGCGTCATCTCCGGAGAATCCGGCCTTGCACATTCCGGATCCGTTGTCGACAACAAGGGCTTGAATCTCGTCAGACATTTCTAGGGCTGTGAAGAGGAAGAGCAAAGAGGCAGTGAAGACAAGCAATAGGCAGTTAGTTAATACCGAGTTCAGTAAGAGCAGGAATATGAAGATGCAAACACATAAGTGCTGAATGAAATAGTACAAAATGCTTCTAATACAATATGATAGTGAATAAAGAGGTAAGATACTGGTTCATTGCACATTTGGAATTTGAGCATTTGACATTTTGAGCAATTCCTGTCTGAAGCTTTGTCTATTTCTTTATGAATAAAACATGTGTTCTCAAATTGATAGAGAAATAGCATGAGGCAATTTCCACTGGAAAGAGCCGGATTTACGGAGGGCAAAACCGCAAATATGAATATTCCTGAACATGTCCAGGAATTAATGTTTCACGAAAGTTCAAAATCATCGTTGAAATAGAGTTATACTAATCTGAATGTTGACATAAAGCCTGTGGACTGCATTGACGCGTGCATTTCAGAAATATCCACCAAACACATGTCATGCACACACAAACATGTGCATGTTTGCTTGTATGCATGCACAAGTATGTGGTGCACATGTGTATCCAAAGGTGGGATAAAACACCGTTTTGTCGTGTAATTTAATATTTAAGAATATTCGTCTGAGACAGTATTTGAAATGATTCAAGTTTATTAAGCATATTAATTTTTCACATAGTTACTGTAGTTTCGTCATTGCCAAAGTGAAGGGGGAAAAAATCTTACCTGGATTTCAGATGATTTGAAGCAGAAGACTTGTACATACTTGATGTATGCATTCGTTTTATTAACTTCTTCTTTATTTGTATTTTCGTAAAGGAATCTTTTTGTTTATTTAAAGATATGTTGAAATGCTAGGATCCAAGACAGTAGCAGTTTGCATTACCAGATTGAGTCTTCGTGATATAGGCGTGTGCCAAGAATCCACCAGATGGATAAAAGATGAATAGAAATCCGAAAGGTAGATGAGCGTGTACGATTGGAATAAATAAATGATGTAGAGATTTATTTGAACGGAATCAAACCTCATGTTTATAGCACAATTGAATGATGATCTACGCGTACTATTGGAACACAAAACAAGGTACCGCGTTCTGGGGCATGCGCCTACTCACAGTCTCAATAAAGAGCGGATTGTTGAGTGTGGATCCAAAATTGCTTGAAATTCAGATGCATGAGAAAGCGGTTTGCAGCTGCCCAGTTCACTCTTCTGTCACATGCGTTGGAAAGTAATCTACACTTCACTGTCCTCTACAAGTGCAAGGTGGAGCTGCGCACCGTGCGTTTGTATGGGTAAGCGTTATGAAAGGACAGTCAGCACTACAGCAATAATGTATTCATAGTTCTGGCATGTGTTTATGGGAAAAGATTCCAAGACAGAATGCTTCTCCAGGTGTAAACAATGTGTAGCTTTCCAAAAATCAACGGAGTACGAAGTCATAGCATGAATATCACTTTATCGTTTTACGAATATGCGTTACTCAGAGTATATAAACTTCGGGAAAGGATTCGTATTTGAACGCATTTGCTCATTCAGAGCGGGATTAGAAAGCTTCTCTGTCCATCGTTCTTGCACACTATCTATTTTCATTGTCAAGTTATGCCGTCGCATTCACTGGGGGGCATGAACTCCGTTAATAAAAGCCTGATGGCCGTATTGGTTAATGTTAAATGCTCTATGGCTCTTTTATTTTGACTAGACTCAGATATTTATGGATATTCTCAAGACAACGACAAACACAACAAACACACATACAACAGCCGTTTGTATCGAACTCGAGATAATACGTGTTTTATTAAATAAAGAACAGTAATTGACATAGGCCACTACTTAGTCATGAGTTATTCCCATATAACCATAGTTATACCCAATAATGAGATAGAAGAGAATAGGGAAATGATAAGCAGTGGGGAAAAACAACTAATTGAGAATATCATATCCAGATGTTCCTTAAATAATATTTTAGAATATTCCGCCATATGACCCAGTAAACGCACGCAATGCATTCGTATATAAATAGGCACAGTAGCACAACATGACATAATATATATCATGTAAATACATCAATATGCGAGGGAAAGGTTCTCTCATCAGCAGACGCTCAGCTGTCTACCTGAAGTGGAAATATGAAGACATATTGCTAACTCGACATCATCCCCTTATTCTCCTACATGTTTGTGGTACACATTGTGTTTCTTCGATATCTATCGCATAAGATAAACTAGAAAGAAACCTTTAACTTATCGGCTCGCAGAGCATCCTATATATTTGTGGTGATTGTACCAATACCTTCTATTTCAGAATCATATAAATATCTATAATCTATGCATTATTACTTCTAGACTCAATAAACATCCTAAAAGCTTACTGGAACTCGCACCCTAACACCACATATTACATATAATAAATGCATGTACATGTATAAACCACGCGTGCATATAACATTGCCCTCAGAAGAATTGAAATAATATTTTAATTACAAATATTAAGACAATCTCTTGTAATTTTATTTTTGTAAAATTATGTCTGCTGGTCAATCGCATTGTGTGTGGTTTGATTAAAAAAATAAAGGAATTATTACATTTATTTGAAATTTAATGGCCAGGCAAAAATCTCAAAATCCCAGAGTTGGGAATGCTCCCCGAATTTAAATAAATATCTTCGAGGTATAAAAAGTGTATATGCATTATTTCTCGAGATCTACAATCAATACACAAAAATTTATTGCGGGTCCACATGAATAACATATATTTTTAAGTATTGTAAAACTTTTTGACTTTGCATCTATACGCAGTATTGAGTAAACCTTGAATTTCAAAAAAATTTCAAAAATTATATACTTTTATGAATATCATGGCAAAGGAGTACATTATGAATAATGTTTGTAAGTATCCAAAAAAAAAACATTTTTTAGACAAATAGATGCATGAACGTGAAAGAAAAGTGTATTTTATATCCTTGGGGGCAAAACGTTCGCAAACAACATGAACCTTTGAACTTTGCCAGTTTCGTAGAGGTAGTGAACGTTCCTGATTGCATTGTCTCTGCTCTTCTTGTGTGTAATCACTTGCCTTGAACTGACATAGATGACTTCCTTGATGTGGAGGCCAACGGAGGGTGCTTCTGACATCATTCCTCCATCTACCATATTGTGGAATCCTTTAGGCACTTAACAACACTACAATATGGTAGATGGAGGAATGATGTCAGAAACACCCTCCGTTGGCCTCCACATCAACGAAGTCATCAGTGTCAGTTCTAGAAAAGTGATTACATACAAGAACAGAAGCAGAGACGATACAATCAGGAACGTTCACTACCTCTACGAGACTGGTAAAGCTGAAAGGTTCATGTTTACGAGCGTTTTTCTCCCCAAGAAGCTGAAAGAGAACATAGATTCGTTCGAAATAGAACGTATTGGCTCTGATCTTCCTGAATACCATTCTTTCTACACCGTTTTACCTCACCACGACCTTAGACTCAACAGCAGACTCTGAAATTTCGATTTCAAACTGATATGCAAATTGCTCTCTGACCCACTTCCCACCACTATTGTTCACCGTAAGCCACCGTGTGCCAAGACTGACGAAAAGGCATCATCAACTTAAACAAACGTCATTTCTTATGTACCAATATGTCTACTACTCATTTATGCCTTAATATTTTTTTGTACATATATTGATATCTTTATTTCAATTTTTTTTAGATGCGTTCAAATTGTGAAACTTTGTCCCCATATTCAGATTCAGATTATTTCGTTTTATTACAGTTTTTGATCGAAAAAGTACGCTTATACGACATAAAATATACTTTTCTTTTACGCACATGTATCTATTTGTCTAATTTTTTTTTTTTTTTGGATACAAACATTATTCATAATGCACTCATTTGCGGTGTTGTTCATAAACATATATAATGTTTGAAATTTTTATTTGAAAATGTAAGGTTTACTCAATACTGCGTATAGATACAACGTCAAAAAGTTTTATAATACTTAAAAATATATTTTATTCATGTGGACCCGCGCTAAAGTTTTGTGCATTGATTGTAGATCTCGAGAAATAATATATATACACTTTTTATACCTCGAAGATTTTACTTGAATTCGAGAGTATCCCGCATTCTGCTCTATTATATTCTTTTCTGAATAACTCATCAATACCTAAATCACTATGAATTGATATATTATACGTAGTAAACATCCTCAAAGCCTATCTGAATTCACATAAAACGCGACAACGACATTGTCGTAGGAGGTCACACTCCAAAAGAGCTAGAACGGAGAACAGCAGATGTTCTCGAGCGTCTCACAGAGAACTACGTGCGTATCAACGCAACTAAGTGTCGATGGACAGTGAAAGAGGTAGACTTTGGCATGAACATCGTCTCGCACAATAGCATTCGCTTAAGTGAAGCAAGGCTAAAAAGCTGTAAGGAACCTTGGAGTGCCGAAAATGTGGAAAGAACTACAGAAAACTTTCAGGTTTCTGAATTATCTTCGACGCTTTGTCCCTCAATACGACGAGTACTCGGCGAAACTGGAAGCCTTACGTCATGTGAAGGGAAAGCTGAAGGGCATCGACAGCCTGTTTCAGCGCTTGAAGGAGCAGGTAGTCTCGTGCATCTCCCTCAGCTCCCCCTCTGGGCCTTCACTCTTCATCACCACGGACGCCTCCAATGTTGCAATCAACGGAATCGTCACGAATGAGGATGGTTCGATAGTTGCCGTGTGCTCTATGAAACTCAGATCCAACAAAGAGCCCTGGTCTACTCTTGACAAGGAACTGGAAGCCATTACGTACACCATCCCGAAAACTAGTGAAGCTTGGTCCTGGTGTCAAGTTAATAGTAAATATTAACTTATAAATAGGTTTATGATTATAGAATACATATTAACCCCTATTTATTTGACTAAAGCAAAGGACAAAATTATTAACTTCATCGCTAATAATAATTTCAACACTGGGACGGAAGCTGAAGGTTCGTACGGATCACAAAGCCTTGAAAGCACTGTTCACAAGCGAGGTATTACGTGTGAAAGGCGTTCCGTAGAATGGAGACACTGGCACAGTACAACATCGAGATAGAATACATTCTAGGCCCCACAAATGTTAAAGCTGACGCGATCACACGGGCACCTATGACGTGCGTGATGAGTCAGGTGCTCTCGAAATATTTTCTTTGTAGAAATGATAAAATGGGACTTTAGATATGGTTTTATTACTTCACATATGTTAGTTGTGCTTTCTGCCTGGGCTTTTAATCTCTGATGAACGAGAGTGTCTGCGATGGGGGACGTAAGACAACTTTCTGCCGAGTTTCTCCTTCGAAGCTTTTGAGACTTTGTTGTAGTGCTTGACGGATACATTTAAGAAATCATTTTTCAATGGAATGTTAGTTCCATTCACGATTAGCGGGATGTCCATTGCGTCAAAAGGTGCAGTCTGTGAGATGTCAAGGTTCCCCAGAATCTTGATGTTGTTCGCTGCGCAGTACGATGTCTTGGCACTCTCCTTCCACACGCAAGTATGCAGATTTCTACCAATTATGTCATAAATGTGTCGGTAGCTTGCTGCGGCTTTTGATTTATGAGTTCTCATTTGCGTCGCACTGATTTCAATCACAGCTCTCATGTACACATAGACCAAAAGGGGTGGTAGGGAGGCGGATATCCACCATGCGGTGGAAGCACTCCACTGTATTGGTCGTCCTGTCGCCCGTTGTCAGTACTCCCTTGAGTTTCGACGCCAACCAGTACTCTTCCAACGGTTTCCATGTTTTGTTGTAGTATTCGATGAGAGCAGGAGTATAGAACAGCTTCTGTCTCACCCTTTCAAGCTCCGCATCGTTCTCAGTGCTAATCAGAGTTCTGATAAGGTTGGTTATATCACCGTCTGCTTATTCGTCAGGAGCACCGTTCTTCACACCATTGGTCTTCGCAGCGGCGTGAGAGCTTCTTCTTGATGGCGGCGTGCATGTGAAACTCGCACAAGGAGATCTTGACATGTTGGAAGTCTGGGTCAGTCTTCTGGAGGTCCTCAAGGGCACTAATATTTGTTTTTCCACTGTCAACAGATATTCTCTCAGGAAGTTTCGCGTCCGCCTCCTTGCAAAACATGTTGTATATCTGCAATGCATGCTTCACACGCTGCTTGGTCTCCTTTTTCGTGGCGCATGAGAACATAGGGAAAACCGTCCCTGTAGGTGTCTTGCCGACAGCGTTGATGATGGTTATGCGCTGCTTAGCCCAGTGATAGCAAGCATCCAAGTGCATAATGCCTCCATACTGCTTGATGAATGGGAGAGAGTGCAGAGGAATGACCATCAACATGTCCCAGTGCTTCTTGTTTCTTACAACGCATCGCACTACGGCGTCTCCGGACTCCCCTAGGGTGGACAGGGCCAATGGAGAATCACGAAGTCCATACAAGTGGACCTTCTGTCGTTCACATACTTTCTCCATGGTGCGACTCCAAATTCTTCCGCGATTGTAGCGACGATGTACTCTGTGGGCAAGAGGTATCCTAGCCTCTGCTTAAGGAGTTCGTTGATTCTCTCCTTTGCTCTCCGTGAAAGTATTTGTTCAACGGGGGGTGGTTGTGCCTACCTACAACCTTAGCCTGATACTTATCTCCAACTGTGTAGACAACTGCCTGTGCGGTGCAAGATGTATTTAGATACCCGTGATTTTTGCTGGAGTTGGGTTTGTGAGCTCTACATAGACCTTGAAAGCACACGCGGGACCCTTCTTTGAGCTGGATGTTTTCACCCTTTACAGTGTCCAAGAAGTGGTAGTTAGCTTCTACCTCAGTATCAAGGAGAGTCTTCTTAGCAAGATGTAGATCACGAACAGGGGTGTAGTCGAATACTGGTGAGAGGCTCTTCATCTACTTTATCTTTCAGGATGCGTCGTTCTTGCTTTGGCATCTGATAGAAGAGAGAAAGGGACATCATGCAGCTCTGTTAGAGTAAAAAAATACATTATATTGATAAAAGACTGCAGACACACTTGAAATATATAGTATAATTATTGCTCAGTAACCATTCATTTTTTTTTCACAATTGTAATTGTCTATTACTTTTTGTTTTCGTTTTCAAGTTTGATGTTGTTTGATGCACGCTAAAATTTCCACAGTTATTTTTTTTTTTTTTTTTTTTTTTTTTTTGCTTCCAAATAGAAGATATGGTAAACACGAGAATTTCAAAGCTTGTATGGTGTATAATGTGTCAACACTTGTCGGAAATAGAAGCCAATGTCCATAGAAATTCAGAATCAGTATTTTAAACATATTTTTGTACTTTATTGTTACGTAGTAAAAGTCATTAGTACGGGTAAAGAAAATCCGGCGACTTTGCAAATCGCCAGGCTACTTTTCAAGCGCTAACATCTTTTGAAGAACAGATATTCTAAAAGATACAAAAAAAATCCGAGCGAAGAGAATCGAACTCCTGACCAGCCGATCTCCATCTACAGTCGGCGGCTCTACCCCTGAGCTACGCTCGGATATGTCTCCAAAATTTTACATAGTATTTTTATTTATCCAACTAATAAAGATTAAACATACATGAAAAAACAGTACGATGTAACGCCACGAGCGAATGTAAAAAAATCGCCAACATACACGAATTAGAATATGATCATTAGCACCTATTACATGTCTATAACGGGACCTCCAGATCTTCGGCCTGGCGCTCTCCCATTTGAGTTGAGTCCTCTTAGAATAATGAGCCCCGCCTGGAACTCGGCCCCGCAGCTGATCAGTTAAGAGCCGAATACTTCTGCCGACTGAGTTACAAGGGCAACTCAAGGCACCTCGGAGATTAAATATACCCCAATACAGTTTATGTTAATCCTCCTTTTTATGTAGCGAGACAAAACTTTGCTATAACGCTAGCTAAAGTCGACTGACTCCTTATTTGCCTTCTATTTCGCTTTGATTACCAACCAAACCACTCATATTTCGACTACACATGCACACACACACAACAGTAAAATAAGAAATTATCGCTGTTCACTCCAAAAGGACAGTATACCGCATATAATGTGTAACAACACGTTGGATAAATATGTTTTTCTGTAAAGACATAGGCACATAATTGAATTGAGATTTTATTAAGTTAATGACTGTACGTGGGAAACCATCACTTACATGCTCATTCAGACATACATAAATATTATAATTACACTCGTCATTTGTCTTGATTAACTTCATATATCTTTACATGTATCTGTACATACAATGTCAGCTCATTATTAATTGAATCAACATCAACAGCATGACATTTTTCATAAACAATATACAACACAAAAAATATAACTTCAAATGCAATAAATTCATCCAATAATAAGGACGGCATACAATAGATGAGGATGTGCACATCTAGGACTACAATACGAAATAAATACATATAAGAAAAGGTTATTGCACGGGTGTGTTAGACAGCGTTGGTCTAGGACCCAGGCATGCCATGACAGATTTTGTACACCAGAGCAAAGATGGAGGGGAAGGGTTGGAAAGAGAGTAGTGGAGAGAAGGGACTTCGCCTTGAGGAAATAGTTGAAGAGGGCAGATGACAGGGGGATGCGTTCGATAAGACCTATCAGCCCAGCGTTGGGGTCGTCCACTCGTTCTGCATCCATGAAGGAGAAAGAGGGAGTCACGTCCACATCCTCCACCACCACAGAGGCTGGGTTGGATATCATACTAGCCAATTCCCTGCACAACTCTCTCTCCTTTGACTTCGTGCTCTTCAACCCGATGGACTCTCTGTCATCTGCTCCGCCTTCACCATCTCTCTCATATTCATCTTCTTCATCGTCTTCTTCCTCGACAACGTACAATGATGAGAGAGGAGCTGATGAGGGAGGAACGGGGGAAAGGGCAGCGGTAAAGGATGCCTTGAACTTGTTCAAGAGCTTGGCTCCGTCGGCTATTACGTGCGACTGGTGGAGGAGGAGGGTAACTCCGTCCCACACGAGGCTCTGGTGGGATATCATTGCGGAGGAGGGGATAGCGTACGGAAGTATCCAAGACACCTCCTCCTCCATCTCTCTCACCACTTCCTCATCCGCCTCCTGTAATCTATGCTCCTCTCGCTCAATTTCTCCTTCGCTTGCTCCCAACATGACGAGTTCTTTCTCTCTCCCTTTCCTTTCCTTCCCCGTCTCTGCGTAGTCTGTCTTTGTCTTTATCTTCTTAGATTCCAGAGTACGTATTCTCTTCTTTTCCTTCGACAAGAAATACGAGTGATTCTTATTGAGAGAGAAAGAAGGGGAGACAAATAGACAGCGATGAGAAGAGGGCGAAAAGGGTAAAGGGGGGCACAGGGAGGAGAAAAGCAGAGGTGAAATTGCGAAGGCATACGAGAGCTGTCGAGAAGAAGCAGAAGAAGGAAGGGACGAAGGGAGGGAGGCAAATGGGACTTGATAAAGGGAGTGGGCGGTGTGGTCGAGTGTAGAAGAAGGGGAGGTGGAAAGAGCAGTTGCGGAAGAAGAGACAGAGGGAGGGGTGGCCTGGGAGAGAAGGTAATAAGAAAGAGAGGAGGCTACGCAGGAGTGGAAAGAGTGAGGCAGGAGAGGGGTCAGCTTCACGCTGTTGAATTCGCAAGAGAAGGGAGGCACTCGGAGGAGAATAGATGAAGAGGATGGGACACAGTTCTCGAATAACTCGTCTTCCGAGTCCAAATCCTCATTGCCTTCCTCTTCTTCCCCTTGATGCTTGCTCGTTCTTCTCTGTTCTCTCTTCCTTCCTCGCTTTCCTCCAAACCCTCCCTTTTCCTCTGATTCTTCGTCAACCCAATAGGAGGGTCAGGGGCCGCAGAAGAGGAGGCTGAGGATGAGGAGGAGGAAGCTGTTCTCAGAAGAGGAAGAAGAGGATTTTCCCAGAGAAGAGACAGAGTGAGACGGTTGGGAAGGAGTGGTGTTGAGCTTGGAAAGAAGAGAGAGAAGGGATAGAGGGAGAGAGGAGTGAAGGGGGAGTAGCGTGGGGCATGGGAGGGAAGGACAGAGGGGGGTAAGGGGAGGGAAGGGGAATTCGATGGGGAGTAGAATCTACTTCCGCAGAAGAAAGAGGTAGAGGGCGAGAGGGAAGAGGATTCAAGGAAGGAAGAGAAAGAGGAGGAAGGAGGAGTAAGCGGAGAAGAGAGATATGGCAAAGAGAAAGGGAGGAAGGAAGAGGAGGAAGATGAGAAGGAAGAGGTCGTGGGGAGGGAGATTCCCCACCTCGAAAGGAAGGACGGGGAGTAGGAGAAGGTAGGGCTGTACGCCATGAAGACAAATGCACCGACCTTTTCCCTCCTCTCCCTTGCTCTCTCTCTAACACTAGTTCCCTATCCCCTCTGCTTCCCACCTCGCTCAGCTCCATTGCTCCTGTCGCCATCAAATAGACAACACGCTTCAACGCCTCACCCTCCTGCTCTTCGTCCTCTGCCTCTTCCTCTGCCTCTTCATCTGCTCGCTCTGCTTTTTCATCTGTTCCCTCCCTTGTATCCCCAACTCTTTCGTCATTTTCTACTTCTTCCTCATCCATTTCTTCTCCTCTCTCCTTGCCTCCTGACTGCGGCACAGATAGAGAAACGTCGTCTCCTCTTTTTCCTCCCAACCCCTTCTCATTTCTCTTCTTTGTTCTTCCTCTCCTTTACATCATCAACATCTTCCCTTATGAAGCTCTCGATTTGAGAGTACTCTTTCCTCGAGAACATTTTCCCAATGGAAGTGAGATATTTTAGAGGTAGAATAGATGGCTGTATAAAAGAATGCACAAAGCTCATGATGTTTCCAAACGAGTAGGAAGAATCGTTCACATTTCCTCTGTTTCTCATCTTGACTTGGGCTAAGATTTTTGCAGAGTCTCAACATCGGCCTTATTAATATTGTATATGGAGCTGAGGTTTCTTCCTGGTATATTCACGATGGTGGAGACCTCTAATCTGTTGAGCAGGCGGGGATTTTTGACTTTGCAACCCCTTTTCCTCCTTTCTTCTTCTTCCCTGCGCAGATCTCTTTCCCTCTTCTCGTACTTCTCCAACTCGTTTTCTATTTCAGCTATTTTGTCTTTATCCCACAGCGATCTCTCCCTTTCCCTCTCCCTTTCCCTCTCCCTTTTCTCATCCCCACCCCACCTCCCGTCCACTTCTTCCACTGCACGTCTATATTCTCCATCACGATCTGCTGAGCTCTCTTCCTCTCCACCCGACCTTCTCTTCTGATCCAAAAGATCTCTTGCCCTATTCACCTTCTCCCTCACTTTTTCGTTCTCAATTTGAACGCACCTAGTTCTGTGAAGGTACGAGTCTGAGTGATGGAAGACTTGGACAGCAATGACGTCATCATTGGAAAACTCCGTGCACATCATGAGAAGGGGGACACAGAGATCTTCTGCGAAAGAGTGGGAGGGAATGGAGAAGGAGGAAAGGAAAAGAAAACAACACATATCCCAGCGCTCTATCCGTAAAAGACTCATACGCTTTCTTTCTCTCTTCCGCTTCCTCTTCTTCGACTGCTCGCTCTCTCTCCATCTCTTGCTCCATCTCTTCCTTCCTCTCCCTCTCTCGCTTCTTTTCTCTCTCCCTCTGTCTTTCTCTCTCTCTCCAACCTCTTCACTCCTATTCTTCCTCTTTCTCTGTCCCTCTCCCTTTCTTTCTCCATCTCCCTCTCCCTCTCCCTCTCTCGTTCCCTCTCTTTCTCTCTCGCTTTCTCTCTCCTTTGCATTCTCTCTATCCTCTTCTTCCTCCTCCTCTCCCTTTCTCTCTCTCTCACCCATTCCTTTGCCACTCCTACCAACAAGTCGACAATTAACATGTCTATTCCATTCTCATCTGTCACACTCAAATTGGGAATTCCATCGTAGACAATTTCTTCAAAAATAGACGAGGACCAGGATGATGAGGAGGGGGAAGAGGAAGAAAAGATGTCTTCCCTATCTGAGATATTTGTCCGGGAAGAACGATAGGAAGAAAAAGAAGAAGACGATGAGAAGCGAGAGAGGGAGCGAGGGGATATAGTGGAGAAAGGAGAGGAAGCTCTAATGAAGAAGGGAGAAGAAGGAGAGAAAGAAGATGAGGGGGAGCGAGAAGAGGGAGAAAGAGAGGGGGATCTGGAGGAAGGAGAGGAGGGAGAAGGGGAAGAGTGGAAGGGAAGCGGAGAGAGAAGGGAGGAAGAGTACGATTGGGTGCTTCCGTTGTTGTGGGAAAGAGAGGAAAGAGAAGAACGAGAGGTTGTGGAATACCTCCTTCTTTTTCCACTAGCATCCCCGTCAACCTCTTCTCTATCCATCGCCCCTTCTTTCCTTCCCCTTCCCTTTTCTACATAGGAGACAAGAGACGACAAAAGCACGAGAGTCAAGTCGTGGAAGGCTCCCTCACCACCTAAAATATCTTCGTTCTCGGAGATTTCTTCATCTCCAATACTCTCCTCTCTCTCTCTCTTCATCCTCCTTTCCTCTTCTTCGGCGGCCTTCTTCTCAATTAGAGCGTCTCTCATCATCTTAATCTCCGGAAGACAGAGGAGGGAGGATAACGGAGAGGAATGGGAGGGGAAGGGCGAGGGCGAAGAGGGAGGAGTAAAGAGAGTTACGCGACGAAGAGAGAGATAGGGGCAGAGGGAGAGGAGGCCTCGGTGAAGCATTAAGATACTTTCTCACTCTGACTTGCCTAGATATTTCCAAAGATATTTCGGAGAGAACGAGAAGGACGAAGTGGGAGTGAGAGTGGGAGCGAGTCGAGACAGACAAAGAGGAGGAGGGAAGAGGCGGATGGAAGATACGGGGAGGAGGTGGCAGACGAAGCGGAAGGGGTAAAAGCGGAAGATGACAAGGAGTAGAGGGGAGCGGAGCGTGAAGAGGAAGTGGAGGGAGAGGGAGGGGAGAGGGAGAGAGGAGGGAGGGAACAAAGAGAGTGGGTGAGGGGTGAGTCCGCTGAGGAATAGAGGAATTAAAGTCGATGCGAGGAAGGAGAGAAGGGGAAGGGGGAGGGGGTGGACGCCGCATTTGGTGAAGGAAGGGAAGAGAAGGGGGAGAGGAGGCGCCGCTGGGTCTATGCCATGGACGAGAGGGGTGAGAGGGACGGGGGTATTGTTCAATGGTTCCTTAGAAAGACCTTCCGTGTAGATATCTTCAATGGGGATGGAGGGGGTGGTGGGGCTGTCAAAAACCTTTATGTTGATTTGGGTTAACACAAGTCGAAGATTTCCGGAGGAGAGAAGGGAAAAGGGGAGGAAAGCGAGGAGGGAGGGGCAGAGGAGGATGAGGTCGATTTCAGAATAGAGGCTTGGAGAGAGGAAAGGGAAGACAGTAACGAGAAGGAGGACAGGGAGAAGGAGGAGAGGGAGGACGCCAGAGAAGAGCTGGAGAGAGAGGGAGACAAAGCAGAAGAGGAAGAGACAGAGGAGGAAGAAGGGATGAATACGGGAGAGATGAGTGCGTTTCGATCACTCCTCTCTCCACCCTCCACTCCTTCTTTCTTAACCTTTTCTCTATGACCTCTAGCTCGGCCTCTCCTCTCCTTTTCTCTCTCTCGCTCCCTCCTCCTCGCCTTCTCTTTCTGCTCCATCCTCTTCATCTTCTTAATCTGACCTGCCTGTCCCATCACCCGTTCAAATTGAGAATAGAGGAGCGACACTGTGTGAGAGAAAAAAGAGGAGATGGCGAGGGAGAGGAGAACCCCAGTTGTAAGGAGGAGGAGCCCAGGGACCACCTCAACATCGAAGGAGGAACTAGTGTTGACGACCCTTTCCATCTCTCTCCTCACCAGCATCAGCGACACTTCTCTCTCTCCGACTCCACTCCATCCACCGCAGATATCCTCACATAGGTCTTCCCTCTCCTTCTCACGCATTATATCCAACCCCTTTCTTTCTCCTGGTCTTCTTTTCCTTCTGCTTGTCCACAGTATCTCCCCTCGCCCTTTCCCTTTCCTTCATTCTCTTCTTCTTCTCCCTCTCTGCCCTGATCCTGATCACCTCTCTTTTCCCCCTTTCTTCCACTTCCTCCCTCGTTCCCATTGCTCTCTCACATCCTCTACATTCGCACCACCCTCCTTCGATGTGAATCTCACCGAGCTCTGCTCCTTTCCTCTCCGATCCTTCCTTTGCCCCCTTCCTGCCCAGATTTCGACTCCCCTTGTTCATATTCAACTTATTCAAGTTCGAAGTATTCAGATTCAGTCCATTCCCTCCGGCATCCGATCCATACAAGGAATCCAATACTTCAATTTGAGAGCGCCAGTCATATTGAGAACGAACGTGGCGGATCCATTTGGAGAAGTCTAAGGAAGAAAGAGCTGTGTGGACAAATGAACGATCCGAATAGAAGAGGGAGAAGAGGAGAGCGCTGGATGGAGAAAAGAGAGACATTTTCATAAACATTTCGGCTTCGACTTGAGATGCGGAAAGGGAAGCAATGGAAAAAGAGCGGCAAAGGGAAGAGGTGAGGAAGGAGGGGGGCACAGAGGGATGCGATGTGGAGAAGAAGGTGAGGATGAAGAGATAGACGAGTATGAGAGAAGAGGAGGAGCAAGCGAAGGGCATGAGTAGGCGGAAGCGAGGATATTAGAAGTCGATAGGTAGGAAAGGAGGGAAGAGGACGAAGAAGAAGAAGATGATGATGATGAAGAAGAGGAAGAAGAGAAAGAAGAGGAAGAAGAGGAGGATGGGTAGGGAAGCGGAATGGGAGGACTATTTTTGATACCAAGAATAGAGTTCCAGGCATAAGGAGAAGGAGAGGAAGAGAAAGAAGAAGACAAACGGGAGGGAGAGGAGGAAGAGGAAGGGGGAGAGGAAGAAGAAGAGGAAGAGGAAGAGGAAGAGGAGGACGAAGAAGAGGAGGAAGAGGAGGAAGAAGAGGGGGAAGGGAGGTATGGGTAAACAGAAAGAATAGGAGATGATGAAAAATCAATAGAATGCGAAGATGAAGACAAGGAAGAAACAAAGGAGGAAGATGAAGAAGATGAGGAAGATGAGGAGGATGAAGACGAAGAAGACACAGAAGTAGGAGGGAAAAGAGGAGGAGTAGGGACGGGCGGATGAGGAGCAGAAGGGGAGAGGGAAGAAAGCTTTTTCTCAGATAAGGAAAGAAGTATGAAGGAGAGGAATGTCATGGAGGACGAAGGGAAGTCAAGAGGAGAGGAAAGAAGAGAAGGAGAGAGTTGAGGTGCAGAGGACAAGAACGAATGAGATGAAGATTCGGAGGGAGAGGGAGGTGAAGGAGGGAAGAGAGGCGAGGATAGCATGGGAGAGGGAGGCGAAGAGGAAGAGCAACAGAAAGAGACGTATTGGTCGTAGAAGGGTGTGTGGTTGATGCTCAATCCATCCACCTCGAAGCTCACTTCTCCTCTTACTCTCTTCCTTCTTCGCATCCACTTCCCTCTTCACTCCATCCCCTGCCTTCCCCTTCCCTCTCCCCTATCTCTTCCATGTAGTGTGTCTCTCTTTCTTCACTTCTGTATTTACTCTTTCCCATCACCTCTTGCTCTTCAACGCATTCTGAGTCCTCAGAATCATCCTCGTTTCGCTCATCTTCATGTTCATTTCCCTCTTCCTCATCCGTGTTCTCTCCTGTCCTTCTAGCGTGTACAACCTTTCCAAAGTAAAGGGTGGGCGTGGTCATATTCATGAGTCTGTATAGACTGAGAGAGCTGAGGATGCTTCTTTTTATCATCAGAACGACGTAGCTGGTGGGATACACTTGCACTCCAGTATCATCATCCTCCACACCCCCGTCGCCCTCCAAATACCTTTCTTCTATGTCCCCTTTACTCTGACTCCCAACCTCCTTTTCCAACTCTTCTGTTTTTCCCTTATGCTCATCTATATTTCTCTTCGTTGCATGGAAAGCAGAGGAGATGATCGTTCGAACGAAGATATCTAGCCAGAGAAGAATGATGACTCTTCCCAGAGTCTCGCTCTTGACCCTTGTTCCCCTACCCTCTTTTCTGTCCCTCTCAGTCTCTGTTTCATCTATATCTACTCCTGTTCCGAAGTAGTCTTCTCTAAGAATCTCATCCGCTCTATCTCTCTCTCTCCGTCTCTCTCCCTGCCTCTTCTTCTCTCTCATTCTCTCCATTGCTTTCCTTCGTTCTCTGCCAGCATTTCTCCTTTCGTTCCTCTCTTCCCTCTTCTTTGCATCCTCATTCGCTGAATCCATGTCGCCCTCCTCCTTCGCTTCTCCCTCTTCCTTCTTCCACTCCTCTTTTTCCCTTACATGGCTGGAGATATCTCTCTTCACACCTGCAGTCTCCTTCTCTTGATCGCTCTCTTTCCCTAGTGGACATACAATATTAGCATATAGCTCCATGCACTTGGCCACGACCTTCGCTTGTCTCTGGGATGAGATTCCTACCCCTTCACATCCCAGATATTTCCACACTGCATCCTCTACTCTTCTCTTGGTATATTCAAAATCAGAGAGAGAGCTTGTTTCCAGTCTCTTTTCTTTCTGTGAAGAGGATGAAGATGAGGAGGAAGAAGAAGAGGCGATATGAGAAAGGTAAGGGCGAGACGGGTGGAGAGGCGCAGAAGAAGATACTAGGGAAGGAGGGTCGGAAGCGGCGAATAGATGGGAGAGAGAGGAATGGGGAATGATGTTCAGGGGATAGGAAGAGGGGCTCCTATAGGAACAATGGCGGACGCAGATAAGGGGGGAGAAGGCGAAGTGATAGGGTGGGGGGAGAATGCTGAGTGTAGGGATGCATCCGTGACGGGGTCTCTTTCTATCACAATCCTTTCTCTCCTTTCTCCCACCGCCACCTTGGTCTTTTCAATCAATACCCTCACCAAATTTCCACTTTTGTTGCCTACTCCAAGCGTAGCTCCATTCAGACACAACTCGCATACAATACGCGAGGGAAGGGCCGCGGGAACAAACAAGAGAGAGGAGGAAAACAAAGACAAGGGCTCAAAAGAATAATCGAGAGAAGAGGTGTCAGACGAGGAGGAAGATGAAGATGCGGTGGAGTAAGGAAGAGGAAGGCAAGATGGATGAAGGGGGAGAGTGCATGATCCTATCGAGGAACACAGGATCGTTTTGTTTGGAGAGCAAAGAGAGAGGGAGGGAAAAGGAAGAAGAGGAAGAAGAGGAAGAAGAAGAGGACAACGAGAATGGAGATGAAGAGGAGGAAGAAGATGAAGAGAAGTCTGAGGAAGGAATAAACGAGGAAGAACGACGTGAAGTGTCAGCTTCGTCAAGGAGTTCCCGCTCACTCTTTTCCTCTTCCTTCCCTTTTCCTTCATTTGGTAGATACCCCGCTTCCCTATTCTTTTCTATCGTGGCACTGCCCCCGCCTCTCTTTTCTCTTTCCTCCATGCCCAGGTGTTGTACCAGAGGGCAGCAAAGCTTCTTTTCTGAGTTCACTCGCCCTCGCCCGCTCCTCCTCAACTCTCTCTCTGTGGACATCCTCCACCCCAACTTTTAACTCTAGATAGAGTCAAAGAACAGGGAAACACATGGACACTCACGAACAGAGAGCCTTCGTTCTCTTCTGCTTCCTCTCGTTCTTCATCTCTTCCTCTTCTCTCTTCTCTTCATCGCCAGACACCGATCCCTTCTGCCCAAGCCCTTCCTTTCCGCTTCTCTCCTTCTCTTCAGTTCCCATCAGTCTTTTCTCCAAGCTGTCTCAAGATAGAAGAAAGAGAGTCCAGTCCAAACATCTCATCCAGGACGGTGGATGCAGGAGGAGGAGGACGTAAGGAAGAGGAAGATGAAGAGGAAGAGGAAGAGGAAGAGGAAGAGGAAGAGGAAGAGGAAGAGGAAGAGGAAGAAGAGGAAGGGAACAATGAGGAGGGGTGGGAAGATGATGAAGAAGACAAGAGCGAGGATGGAGATTGAGAAGAACAGGTAGGTGAAAGTAAATGAGAGGTAAAGAATTCCTTTGAAAAAATATCAGAAGAATACTGTGTGGGAGGGGAAATAAATATCTTACAACCGTCAAAGACCAGGAGAGAGAGAGACTGGACGGGCAGAAGATATCATATATACCACATCATCATCTTCCCTGTCCCTTCCCCACTTCCTTTCCTTTCTGGCTCTATCTTCCTCCTCTCTCCCTTCCTTCTGCTAAGACTCCACTTTCTTTTCTCTCCTGTCCTTCCTCCTTGGTCTCGGGCGATGTCAGCGCATGTGGCAAGATGAAGAAAAGGGAAGGGATAGGTGATAAAGGCTAGAGGGAGCAGGAGATGGGGAGTTCGATGAGTGTGCAGATGAGAAGAAGGGAGAGGAGGAAGAAATAGACGAAGAGGAAGAAATTGCAGTTGGCAAAGAGGGGTCGAGCGAAGAGAGTAAAGGGAAGGGAGCGAAGGAAGAAGAAGAAGCAGAAGAAGAGGAGGAAGAAGAGGAAGAGGATGAGAGAGGAAAGGAGTGGACATGGGGAATCAATCTTCCATAACTTCCATACACCAAGTCAGTTGAAGGCGGCCCTCCCTTCCTTCCTCTTTCTTTCTCTCTTCTCC
This sequence comes from Drosophila quasianomalipes, assembly GCA_035043665.1. Lineage (NCBI taxonomy): Eukaryota > Metazoa > Arthropoda > Insecta > Diptera > Drosophilidae > Drosophila > Drosophila quasianomalipes. The sequence goes on from JAWNMU010000508.1 coordinate 56,437, forward strand.
TCTTAGGCAGCCTCTTTCCATGTGCATCGTACATTCCACTAAGAAGAGGGTGAACTCATTGTCTCTATCTTTCTGGATTAGAGAGGAGAAGGCAGATGATCTGCGGATGAGTGAGGGTGGGGAGGAGCCAGAAAGGAAGAGGAGAAGATGCACGGGGAGGGAGTGGACGGCGTAATAACAGCATGTGCAGGAGAGAGAGAGACGATGGAGGAAGAAGACGTGAGGAATAAATGGAAGAATCGGGAGGAGGAAGAAGAGAAGGAGGAGAGGGGAGAGAGGAGGAGATAAGGGAGGAGAGAGCTTCCGCTACGACTCCTCCCCCTCCCACCTTGACCCTTTCCTTCCTCACTTTAACATCTATCAAAGCTCTTGACTCTCCTCCTCCCTCCTCGCACACCGCGTTCATTCCATCTGTTCCTCTCTCTCTCTCCCCCAGCCTCTCCGCGTCGTCTTCCACGCAGTTTCTCCCTTTCTCTCTCTCTCTTTCCCTCTCTCTCTCTCTCCCACTCCGCTCTTCCTCTTTCCCTTCCCCTTCCCCTGCCTTCTTCTGACTTGAGTCCAACACCACCCTTTCTCTCATTCTTTTCCGTTAACCTTCTCTCACTTCCCTCTTCTCTTCTTCTCTCTCTCCCTCCGCCTCAGCCTCCTCGTTTCTCTCTGCCTCTTCTGGCTCCTCTTCTACCTCTTCATCCACCTCCTCCATAGTTCCCCTATAAATATCTTCAAATATGGCATCTATTTCTGAGACTGCCAGTGGGTGAGGAGGAGGGAAGACGAGGAGGACAGAGAGGAGAGGGTGGATTGAAGAAAGAGGGACTCTGCCCCCAAAACATTCAAGGAAAGTGGAGAGGAGTGGAAAAGGAGAGAGGGAGCACGGAAGAAGAAGGAGATGGAGATGCCTTGGAACACGATTTTTGAAGAAGAAGGGGCGGAGGAAAAGTACAGATGAGGAAGAAAAGGAGGAAGAGGGAGAGGAAGGAGAGGAAGAAGAAGAAGAAGAAGAGGAGGAAGAAGAGGAAGGGGATGAGGAGGATGGAGACGACGGAGAAAGAGAAGGGTAGCGGGAAGAAGAGAGGGGGGGGGGGGGGGGGGGGGGGGGGGGGGGGGGGGGGGGGGGGGGGGGGGGGGGGGGGGGGGGCGGGGGGGGGGGGGGGGGGCGGGGGGGGGGGGGGGGGGGGGGGGGCCCTTTTTCTCCTTCTCCTCTTCGCTCTTTTCCTCACTTCACACGCTGCCACTCATCTCCCGCTTGCGCGTCCCTCCGGTCAGACCCACGACGAGGAGACAGAGTCAGCGACGGACACACGGTCGCAGGCACACACAGACACACGAGAGGCGAGTCTATCTAGAGAGAGAGAGCAGAAGCTCTCTTCCTTCACCTCCCTTCCCTTCCTCCTCTCCACCCCTCCCCCAAATCAATTCTTGCCCTTCTTTTCTGTTTACCTCACTCTCTCCACTACCTCCCTTCCCTCCTTCTCCTCTCGCTTCCTTCGCCGCTCTTTTTCAACATCTCTTCGTACGCACTCTTTATGCGGATCTAGAGTCTCGACATCTTCTTACCTTGAACCCTCATCTTCTCGTAAATGTCCTTGAATTTGAACTTAGAGGAAGAGAGGGAGGAGAGAGGATGAAGACGAAAGGGGAGAAGAGGAGGGCACGGGACAGAATCAGATGAGAGAGAGTGAGAAGAGTTACGCAAAAGAAGAGGAGTAAGATGAGGGGGAAAAAGGAAGCGAGAGCGAGAGGGGAGAGGCAAAGGGAGGGAGGGAGGGGGAGTATGTGGCGCTGACGGAGAGAGAACAAGGGAGGATGGTGCAGATGAAGAACACCATAGGGAGGTCCTTCGATGCATTGTTTGCAACATACGAGAGAGAAATAACGAGGAATAGGATAGGGAAGAAGAGGAGGAGGATAGCGAGGAGGATGGGCCCAAGAAAGACTTTTCCTTCGGTTTGTTCTTGATATATCTCAGAAGAGCATGGGAGTAACCTTTTCTTTTGGCAAGGGAGAGGGGTAGTTTTATCTCTTTTTTTATATGGGAAAGGCCACTCCAACCAAATACCTGAAGGTCGAGAGGGTGCGGGAGTCGGGAGAGAGGCAGTACTCATTTTCGTCAATGAGACGAGATATAGGTAGCGAGGGGGCAGGGACAGAAGCGCCGAGAGGGGAGGAAGAAGGCGAGGGAGAGGGAGAGGAAGAGGAGAGGAAGAGGGGGAGGAAGAGGGGGAAGAGGGGAGAGGTGAGGGGAGTGAGTGGGGAAGTCCGAGGATTGTTGGGGGGAGTTAGGAGGTTGAGAAGAGAGGAGGACGATGCAGAAGGA
>JAWNMU010000509.1:0-57794 GCA_035043665.1 Drosophila quasianomalipes
TATGTATATGTATATGTATATGTATATGTATATGTATATGTATATGTATATGTATATGTATATGTATATGTATATGTATATGTATATGTATATGTATATGTATATGTATATGTATATGTATATGTATATGTATATGTATATGTATATGTATATGTATATGTATATGTATATGTATATGTATATGTATATGTATATGTATATGTATATGTATATGTATATGTATATGTATATGTATATGTATATGTATATGTATATGTATATGTATATGTATATGTAAATGTAAATGTATATGTATATGTAAATGTATATGTATATGTATATGTATATGTATATGTATATGTATATGTATATGTATATGTAAATGTAAATGTAAATGTATATGTATATGTATATGTATATGTATATGTAAATGTAAATGTAAATGTATATGTATATGTATATGTATATGTATATGTATATGTATATGTATATGTATATGTATATGTATATGTATATGTATATGTATATGTATATGTATATGTATATGTATATGTATATGTATATGTATATATGTATATGTATATGTATATGTATATGTATATGTATATGTATATGTATATGTATATGTATATGTATATGTATATGTATATGTATATGTATATGTATATGTATATGTATATGTATATGTATATGTATATGTATATGTATATGTATATGTATATGTATATGTATATGTATATGTATATGTATATGTATATGTATATGTATATGTATATGTATATGTATATGTATATGTATATGTATATGTATATGTATATGTATATGTATATGTATATGTATATGTATATGTATATGTATATGTATATGTATATGTATATGTATATGTATATGTATATGTATATGTATATGTATATGTATATGTATATGTATATGTATATGTATATGTATATGTATATGTATATGTATATGTATATGTATATGTATATGTATATGTATATGTATATGTATATGTATATGTATATGTATATGTATATGTATATGTATATGTATATGTATATGTATATGTATATGTATATGTATATGTATATGTATATGTATATGTATATGTATATGTATATGTATATGTATATGTATATGTATATGTATATGTATATGTATATGTATATGTATATGTATATGTATATGTATATGTATATGTATATGTATATGTATATGTATATGTATATGTATATGTATATGTATATGTATATGTATATGTATATGTATATGTATATGTATATGTATATGTATATGTATATGTATATGTATATGTATATGTATATGTATATGTATATGTATATGTATATGTAGGTGTAGATGTAGATGTAGATGTAGATGTATATGTATATGTATATGTAGATGTATGTGGATTGGGGCTAGTTAACTGCAAATGTAAGCGACAACTCAACAATTACAACAACCACACCAAGCTACACCAGCGAAGCGCGACAAAACATGTGGAAGACTAACATTAACCCGTTCGTCCGTTCGTCAGGAGAGCAGGTGCTGCTGCGAATGTTGTTTTTTTTCTTTTTCTCTGGGCAACTAATGAACAGCGAACAAATATTATTTGATGCATGGTTTTCTTTTAATTCACATTTCGTAGAGTTCGTTTCACTTCAAATCCATTCCTTTGGTTCTCATGCTCACACACACACACTCACACACACACACTCACACACACACACACACACACTCACACACACACACACACACACACACACACACACACACACACACACACACACACACACACACACACACACACACACACACACACAAACACTCACAAAAATTTCGCAATAATTCGGTAGGAAGGTTTGTAAATTTATTTTCACCACTCGACCCGATTTTTTTTTTGGGGTACGTATATATGCCACCACACACAAAACTTCGAAATGTCGAGTTTTTCAGGCTCGCCAATTAGGGCGAATAGGGCCAAAATATTATCACTTGGCGAATTAAGCAGGTAAAAGAAACATTTTTCACATTCTCATCGTTCATCGCATGTTACAAACTATGTGTAGATATTTAAAACACACACAAAAAGAAAAAAACACACACAGTAAAAACCGCTCGCTTGGACCAGTTACCGACTTTGTCTCACCAGTTGGACGAAAAACTTAACAAACGCAAGTCGATGAAAGACTTTGTATTACACTTTACACATTACACACTACAACTACACGTACAAGCACAAGCACAAGCAGCCAACCAACCAGCTAACCAGACAGTCCTGCGCTTTAGAGTGAAAACAAAAAAGCTCAAGCTCAAGTTGAACTTGCAGGCACTGCCGCCGCGAATAAACTGCACATGTGGCCGAGACAGTGTCTTTGCAGAGACGGTAGGCACAAGAGAGAGATGCATATACAGTATATATCTCTTGCCGAAAATAGAGATGTTCGATGGTGCCTATTCTATTGCACACAGAGGGTATTCAATTGGAGCTTTAAGCTTTCTCTCTCGGCCACAACGCTTTCATCCCCCAAACACCAGTGCACAATTTTTGGGCTCTCAGCAGCCTAACAAAACAAATTGACTCCCCCCACCAAAAAGAAACCTATATTGACAGCTGGCAAGCAATTATGCTTTCACTCGCCATATTGTATTTTGTGCAGGGATGCTAATTTTAAGGCGCCATCTGGTAACAAAACCATGAAGCTAACGCATACGCATACAGCTCATTTGTATGGCGGACTTGCAAAATGTGTGGATTAGACATTATATATATAATTACATATTATTATCAACTTGAGGATTATTTCACCAATTTGAAAATAAATGCTCATTTCAATACTTTCTAATCTTTACTAAAGCTGTTTTTGTATTAACAAAAACATATGTTTGTTTCCATTATAAAAAAAAACATTAATGTATAAAACAACTCGAAAATAGTATTTTCGAAAATAGTTTTTAGATGAAGAACAAAGATATTTTCGAATAAAATCAAGGCACACAGATATGCCGATTTCACATTTTTGGATTTACCTCATATTCTTTCCTATGTACATATGTTTGCATATTTGGTATATTAATACTTACATAATATCACCCAACTTCAGACGGATTTGAGCTGGCGAAACATTTTCCATTTGCCCACTAATTGTGGCGGTGGCAACGGCGGCAGCGGTTCGTCTGCGCTTATTGAACGCCTGAGGATTAGGTGGTGCACCACATCTGGTGACGCCATCTCCAATGATGGCAATGTTGTCATCCAAACTAAAGATATTCGCATTTGTTAAGCGTGCCATCGGTGATGAGCCTCTTCTGCGTCGAGCTCCCACTCCACCCAGCATCCTGACGATACAAAACACCAAAAAATAAAATCAAAAGAAATCACAACCAAAAAAAAAAGAAACAAATTGAAAACTTTTTGAGTTACAGTTGCAGATCAATTTCGGGATATCAATACCGAAAGGTATTCGAGTATTTAACGAGCAAAACAATCTTAATTTGAAAATGTATATATAAGTTAGCCATATCCATACGTGAAAAAACCATGCACAGCAACGAGAGATTAACGATCTGGAGCCAATTTGCAAAACATAGCCAACAAAAACAAAAATAAAAAAAAAACTTAAAATCCGAGCCGCGACTGGGATGCACTCGCTGAGACACCGTTTGGCCGAGAACTGATATTCTATGTATGTGGCTCAGGCATTGGAAACTAATTCAGCTGTTGTTTCCTTCACCTGGACCCAGATGATAGACAGACAGACAGACATATACCCCACACATACCAACCCACAACACGAGTACGCTCAGGCTGATTATGATGATGACAACGATAGCAGCAGGCGATGACGTGCTCGATAGCAGCCAGCATATGCGCATTGGGTACACGTCGCAGTTAGTTTCGCCGTTCCCCATGCTACATACATTCTTACATACATATTTACATAGTATTAGCTATTAGCAGGCGTCACAATATCTCCGTGTGCGCACACACACACACACACACAACTTGCATAGGTCGGTATTAAGCGGCTTTGCTCGTGCCAAGTTTAGTCTCTTTAAATTTCTAATTTATTATTCAATAAAGAGCACTGCAGAAATGAGTTTGTAGTTGATCTGATAAGTTCCAAAGTGAGAACATTCCAGTCGGCCTACCAAATTAATACCAGCTGATAAGTGGTGGCTGTGCGTAGCCAAGATATGTTATCATAGCAATCCTTGAAGGAGATTTCTAGCAATCAAACCTACCGGCTTTAGTTAATTTTTCCTCTTAAATCGTGGTATATATATTTTTTTTCTCAAAAACTGAACTTTCGTGTATAATCTTTGATTTGGAGTTTCTGCAACTGGATCGCTTGTTACCAATATTTATGTATGTGTAAATAATACTTAATAATAACAATATTTTATTATGTTTATATGTAATACAAATATGTATATGTAAATATCAAATGTATTAAACTACATTATGTACTAATGAAATTTTTATTTATTTTTTTTTTGTTTCGTTTCTTTTTATTCACCTATTTACAATGGATTATACTGAATTATAGTCAGTGTGGGGACTTTGAGATGAGTCTAATCCATGTCATCCACCTCGCCATAGTCCCACATATCAGTGTTTGTATCATCTTCAAGACCGAATAAACGCTCCAGATCCTGTTCAGGATCGGCATTGACAGTGTCAGCGTCAAGAAGATCCCGTTCCTCCGGACAGGAACTACAGCGACTCTCATTGATGCCATAATTGAGACAATGAGCACCCACACACTCGCAGCAGCCATCGTGGAACCAGCGATAGCTATTGGCACCCATGCTCTCGCACTGCTGCCTGCACTTGTTGGATCGGATGCAGGAGTTCACATAGATCACCGTACAGTTGACACTCTCGCTCGCCGTATGCCTAGTCAACAGCAGCTGGTTGGATTCACCTTCCAGTCGCTGCTTGAAGCCGGGACGCATTGGTATCCGAATGGTGGACCATTGGTCGTCGTCCTCAGCCGTGATGATGTCAAACAATTCAGGCACACCCTCAACATCACCAATCTCCGAGCGTGGTGTCAGCGAAGTTAGCGCATCCTTGTGCTTGGGGCACATGTCCAAGCAGCCGCAGCACTCAGTGTACAATTCGCCCAGACAATTCAGGCAATCCTTGCAACAGTGGCAATCGTTCAGCTTACACTGGCAGCTCTGGAGTGAGCAGACACTTGGACACTACCGAACCGCAAACCATCTCATTGCAGCCATCATCGTTGGTTGCCACCAGTCCCAGGCTCAATAGTAACAATAATAAAACCATCTTCAGCATTCTCGTCCAAGTCTCGACCAACAATGAGGTAATATACACTATTGCGACTCCCTTTATATCCATTTATATATGAGACCAGGCGAGCAACACCTGACCAACAACAGGTAAAAAGGAAAGCCACAACAAACCCACGGATTATCTAGTTTAGGTAGCGTACGAGTCCGCCACAGGCACAGGCTCGATGTGTCATAAAAGCAATTTAAAGATGTTAAGCCAAAGTCTAATTTTTAGGTAAAAACCCGCAAATTCAAACTGCAATAAAATTAACTTATGTATGAGCTATGTACACTGAAAAAAGCAAATGGCCTATAAAGAAATTCAACACAAATTTACGTAAATTATTCTAAATTCCAGAAATTGCACAGTAAGATAAACTACAATTATATGCAAATATTTTCTAATTTGAAGAAAATAATGAAAAGTACACAAAAGTAAATTATATATTTTTAAAATTAAAGCTGAATTCGACTTGGTCTAATTTGAGGAATATATATTCTTATTAATGGAAATTTACATTAAGCTTAAAAATATTTTTGGTTAATTAAGTATTTTCTTATATTTAGACATTTACCGTAATTTTACCATTATAGATGCGATTATAATTTTGTCAATGAAATGTGTAACGCGTTGAAGGAGACATCCCCGATCCCATAAAGTATATATATATATATTCTCTATCAGCATCACTAGCTGAGTCGATCCATCTGTCCGTCCTTACATATGTATGTCTAAATATTTACTTCTTATAGACGCAGAACACTCTCAGTTTGAAAGCTACCTTGTTGATCGGATCGGACGACTATTTATAGAGTTGTCATAGGAATAATATTTTTCTCATCTTAACAAATTTATTTTTCTCCTGAAAGAAGAGTTTTAAGTTATGCGATCGAGGATTGGCCTAAACAAATAAAATGGATGAACTCTTTCTGATACAATTTCACTACACAAATATGCTAAATATTCAGTACATTTAAATGGAATTAGTTTAAAACATACAAAAACATAATATTATTTCGAGCTCCGGACTAAAATTTAGATGTCAGCCAATTAACTCCGGTCACAAGGGTCTGCAATTCTCGGTGTGCCTTAGATAGCCGTTAATAGATATTTTTAAATAGTTTTCTGAATCTTAGACGGACTTAAGGGTACTCAGCTTTACATGTGTGTAAATCCCGCGAGTTTGAACATAGGTTCGATTGGAGTAGCGGTGTTATCGCAAGAGCTAGTATTTATTTGACAGAACTCACTAACTAGATAATAAATGCCATAATCCAATCAATAAACTTTGCCACATCTGCATAAATGATATATTGACTAGCAGCAGAGACGCCACTTGGCGATCCTTCAGCCACCGCTGCGGGTAAGGCGGCCGAAACTGTACCGCGCAGCATCCAACGATTGTTCTTACGTATAATCAGGCCCGCACCGGATATGCCCGTATAGAGGCTAGTCCGGCGCAAACTGGCCGTCTTCGCATCGACCACAATTCCCGCGCAGAATGTGCGATTCGAGGAGAGGCTGCGAAAGTGTGGATTCGCCGTGAAGCACACCTCGTTGGAAACAATCGGCGCTTTGACCACAATGGGTATGCTGGATTCAGTAGCAGCTGAAGCACCAGTCCACGAGAAACCCCTTGATGGTGTTTTATGCGTTGCATTCGCTCTATCGAAACTCCAGCCAATGACAATGCCATGCTCGCCCACGACATACTCCGATTTGCTGGAGCCCGACCACAAGCAAACGGGCAGTATGAATGAGTTGAAGCTGGCCAAGAGAAATGAGAAACGTTTCAAAATTAAACTGAGTTACGCGAGATACATGCCTGTATGTATGTAGTACTTACCGGACTTCATCTTTGAGCATGATGACAGCAATGTCCGCATCGTAGTTGCTCAACTGTTGGTTGTAATCGGAGTGTATGTAGATGCCATCGACTGGCGCCGCCAAGGAGCCCTCCTCATTCCAGTTCTTCAGATTGTGCCTGCCCAAGAAGACGAGCACCTCGTTTGCCGTGTAACGTTGATTGAACATTTGGAAGCAGTGCGCCGAACTGATGACGACACGGGCAGAGACCAAAGTGCCGCCACACTGAAAATCCAACGATGTCTGATTGTTGACATAAATCGCTGCCAGCCAGGGCCAGGCACCCCTCGTTATCGATGGCAGGATATTGGCCATCGTTGCATTCTGCCCATCCACCAAAATTATTGAGTCGGCCTTGCCCTCGTCTACTAATTCATCGTCATCGTCTGACTCGCTCTCCACCTCGAGCTCATCGCCATCGTTGTCGTATTCACCGAGCGAAGCAAAAGTGGGCGGCGGATGGTGATCTTGATCGGCATTAAGACGAATCCCATCATGGGTCGTAGTACTAGTTGGAGCGGGGCTGGTGGATACGATTATTGTACGTTGCCTTCGTTGAGGCAATCGAAAGTCAACACTTTTATCGATCTTACCACAGATTTCACCGGGCGAATAGAACGGTTTTCTGCAATGGTATCAAAACTTACTTACAAAAATAAAATAAACATAATTAAAAAAAAAGAGAGTTTAAAACCGATCGGATGAAAAATGAAAACGAAATTAAACCTTCGGCATCACATATGCGCCAGATCAAATGATGCTGGGTACGAAACTACTAAAAATGCTCGATCTTAGCACAAGCCATTTGTCATATATATAGTATTGTAGTGAGTACCGAACACATTCCAGATGCATACTTCTTGAACTGGATGTGCGGCAGAGGCTTCGAGCCTGGCAACTCCTTACCAACTGCCATTCCGAAACTGCCACCGTCTGGATGAGCCAACAGACCCGATGTTTTCTTATCTGGTATAAAAGTCAATTTTCGTGTATGCTCAACTGAATTTGTGTCATGAAAATGCTGTGATCTGCAAAAATACGCAGATACTTTAGGCACTCCTCTCACATTTGTGACCAGTTCCACATACCGCCAGATCCAAAACAAATCACATTATTGTTAGCCGAAATGAGCAACAATTTGGGAGGAAATTGATTTTTTGGAAATCGAATTTTGTAGAGCACTGGTGCATTGTTCGTAAATTGTCCACGTGTCAGCAACTCTATTTCGCCAAGATAATTCTAAAAGGTAAATCATACACATATATTTCGATGTATGTATGTATGAATATATGTATGTGTGTATGTGTGTATGTATAATCACCCACCGTCGTTGGTTTGCCGCGCATGGAGAGCGTAACGCGTATTTGTAGAGCTTGTACAGCTGGATTTCGTACGGCAATTAGACCAAACCATTCACTACCATCGAATCTGTATTGAAAGATCTTTGGACACGGACTGACTGGCATGCCTTGGGCAATGGCCTTGGTCAATTGCTCAAAGCATATAAGTAAAATTGTTGTGAAATGCACTTTCATCATCACTTTTTGCATGTAATTATCGGTCGCTTTTGTTTTTAGTTTTTGCCTAAACATATCTACACGAGTGTGCATGTGTGTGTGTGTGTGTGTGTGTGTGTGTGTGTGCGTACATTGTATGTGTGTGTGTACATTGTCTGTCGATGTAATCGCGTTTTGTTCTTTGTTTACGTTTTATCATCGATCATCGCAGTAGTTTAATGCTATCAAGCTTTCTTTGATATTGACGATACCTTTTAGAAAACAAGAAAAAAAAAAAAAAGAGAAAGTAAAACAAAAAAGTCAAAACAGTAAAAGAGTAAAAAATAGAAAAACTATATGTGTATTAAAAATAATTTGTGTACAAGCAAATTGAAGGGATGTTAGTGATAACAGATAACAGTCAAACACAGACTATCGGTTGGCACTACAACATTAGTAAAAACATATCCCATTTAACATTCCGATTTTTATTTAAATTTTATTACAATCGTTTAGCAGCAAAGCGGCAGGAGGAGTCTTTAAGTTAGAAACTCAGCCACCTCTACAAATGAGAATAAACTTCTTTTTTTTAAGTTAAAATTGTAATTATACTTTTTGTCTTCTTATTATTTTCTGCAGACTGAAAAGTTGCGAATTTTAGCTTTATTTTGGTATATAGTGCAATTCAATAGGGTCTTGGTCTGTGGCACTACGAATACGAATAGATACCAGCAGCAGGTGCAATTGCAGCTAGTTAGCAAAAACAGCTTTTATCGGTGACACAGATTATAAATGATTTTAAAATGTATTGATTTAATTAATATACTTAATTAATTACTTAAAAAAAACCTTAAGAAAAGCCAAAGTTAAATTCACTTCAAGTCCATCGACTATCCATCTTCACAATTTATCATACGATATTTAACTGACTTTATTGTTGTGATTCACATGGGAATTTCGATATGTTAATATATACAAACAGTTTGGTTAGTTGCCTCAGAGAAACTATTCAGCTGGTGCTGGTTCCGTTGGCGCTTCTGGGGCAGTTGTCTGTTCAGGAGCAGGAGCAGCAGCAGGAGCAGCAGCAGGAGCAGGAGCAGTCTCCGCTTTGGGTGGTTCCTGGGCCGTCGTGGTGCCTTGGACAGGTGGTACAGTTCCATCTGTTGATGCAACAGGTGGATCTGCGGTTGCTGCAGGAGCTTCGCCGTGCAGCGTTTCACCTGTTTGCGGCGGCTCGACTTCGGTCATTTCTGCAACTGTGACTGCGCTTTCCGGGCCACCAGTGAGTGCTGTGGCAGACACAATGCTTGGATGCTGCTCTTCGACAACTTCCGGTTGCACTTCAATTGCTTTCTTCTGAAGAAGGTTGAGTTAGTAACACAATTGACTTGAAATTAAAAACAAACAGATTACATTACCTTCGTTAACCTTTTCTGTCCATCGGGCGGGACATCTTCATCGGTCTTATAATCTTCTGGGAAGAATTTGAGTGCTTCCAAGCGTCCGGAGTTGACATTGCTACTGCAGTAGGTCGGTTCAAATTGCACCAGAGTTAACATCGTATTGGATTGAACCTTGTTAACTTTGAGCACGAATCGATCGGTTCTAAATTCGAGAGAAATTTGTTAGTTAAGTTTTTTTGTTTTTTGTTTTTGTTTTTGTTTTTGTTGAACGTACCTTGAAGGTTCCGTCATGCCGTCATATTTATAAATCGAGTTTGTTATGAGTTTGGCATCGCTCGGATTGTCGCTGGTGAAGAATCCATATTGAGGTATATCGTCTCTAGACGCCTCCACAACTTCCATCACATCATCGCGTTTGGATGCCTCGAATGCCATTATGATATGTGGTGGCTCCGGTGCTGGATCTGCTGGTAAAAATCCGACTGTTTGGCTACGGAAGAATACATAGACCATGGTCGCATGGGTGCGGCGATTGTTGGCAACCCATATTGGTGGAATCTTGACACGCTTTGTGCGAGTTATGGGCTTTGGTGGCGCTACTTCTTCCTCTTCCTCAACATCCTCTTCGCTGACGTGATCATCATCGTCGAGACCCAGATTCATATCGAATGCCATGCCAGGGAATGCTGGCTGTGCTGCGGCATGTGCTTCCTCCTCTTCTTCAATCGCTTCTTCCTCCCCATCTTCGTCCGCTCCGTCATGATCCTTGGCGCCATGACCCTCCTCATGCATACGCGTAACAGACTTCATCCTTTCGGCCTTTGCCTTGGCCTCTTCTTCGGAGCTCAGTTCCTCCACCCATACCTCACCCTCTGCAATAGCAATATGAATACAAATAAATGGACGGGGTTAGTCTATACAAAAGTGTCAAATACCCACCTTGAACCTCAACCTCGAATTTAACCTTCAGCGGCGAGATAATTGGTGGCAGTGGATGTGGTGCACTGAATTCCTCATCGGGTGGAGCAACTCGCTCCTTGGTTAGCTCATGCGCGTAAGTGGCCAGCACATGCGGTATGGGACCAGAGGATGGATCTATTTTCCAGAAACACACGAGCAACTCCTTGCCATCGAGTACATCGATAACATCGGCAGTTAGTGGATTCTTGCAGGCATAGTTAACAACTTCGAAGTCAGCTGCTGATACTTCGAGATATCTGCGATCTTTGCATTGCATTTTAAGATGATCGGCAGGCTCTGAGAGCTTCTTGAACATGTCACGCGAGACTTGTGGACCAAATATCGTAACACCAACATCCGGCAAATTTTCCATTATCAAATCCGTACAACGATTCAGATAATCAATTCTCTTCTTAAATTTCTTTTCGGTCTCAATGCGCTCAGCCTTTTCGATTGCTTCGTTTTTAATCCGCAGCGCCTCTTTCTCAACCGGTTGCAGATCTGCAATATTGTACATTGTTCGCCATGCAGTTGAAGACATCAATTCCAGCTCTTTGACTATTAGGTTTACCAATTTTGGAGCATCTGAGCCATAGAAAATGTTAACGGCTTGACCTTTCTAAAATGAAAGTGTGTGAGAAACAGACAGAGAGAGAGAGAGAGAGGAAAGAGCATAAGGATAACTTACAACTGCAAATAACCATGTGGGTTCACTTTTTTTATTAAAGCGCTTGAGAGCCGTTATGGTATCTGATTGACACTGGGATAGATGCAAAAATTAATACGTATCGATTGGATTATAGAAAGTCTGCATACAATTGCCAATTGTAGATTATCGCCACCCACTTCGAGTTTGACGCGACGCAATGTGCCAACCATTCCCAGACATGGGCCACACCATTCCGAGTACACTTCCAAGACTGCAAATGAAGTGATGAAAGTGAAAGTGAAAGGGAAAGATGATGAAATCGTTAAAGATATTTTACCAAGCAGTCCTGGGCGAGCCAAGAATTTTTCCAAGTCCTCGTCCGTCTTGATTTCAGCTTGCAATTGTTGAGCTCCTCCTCTCCTTGCCATTGTGTCTGCTTAATTTATATGCAATCGCACACATATGCAATTTAAAATCCAAAAATATAATCAAATTTAGCTTAATGCATGTTCAAAAATTATTTGTAAACTAATGTTTTTTGTTTTTTTTTTTTTTTTTTATACAACCAGGCTGAAGTTTGTCAAGGAAGTATTGATCAAACAATGTGTGCGTGTATGTGGATGTGTAGATGTGTAGATGCCTAGGTGCATGCATTCATGAATAGATACACTTAGTTTATCTGAATCATAATAAATTAGTTAACCACATATTTATTTAAGTAAAACATAATTTTCATTTTTAACTTAAGTATTAACGAGTACTTACACATTGCATAACAAAATTGTACATTCTGATTATACATACATATTTTATATAATACATAATAATTTAAAAAAAATATATAATATATATAAGGAAACATGGAACGGAAATCGTGCTCTAATTTGTTTATGATTTTTGTTTTGTTTTTTAAGTTGCCGCTTGACTTTTTTTCCATGTTGTATATATTTATAAATTTAAAAAGAATTGTTCAAGAAATCAGTACGTGTAAAATGCCTATTTAAGTATGTATGTATGTATGTATGTATGTATGTATGTACAATGAACATACAAACATTAATGTTTAACATGAACATTAGGCGATTAATTGTCATTGGAGACTACGAATATAATTCACGTCCTTTCTAAAATTACTATATACAATTTATAAACACAAGTTAACATTAATGATACTATGATGCATTTATGAATGCAACATATTCAAGTACTACATACACATGTATGTATGTATAGTATGTATGTATGCATGTATGTATGGTTATTTTCATCGCACTGAGATGCCATTGATTGTGATCACATTACTGGGCACTGGCTCCGGCTCGTAGACTTCATCATTCGTCCGCATCTCGTAGGGTGCATCGTAAAACTGTTCATTTGGTATTTGGTCGTATATATTTTCTGCAAATTGTACATATTTATATATATATATTTAGTCTGTCTCCTTCTCTCTCTCTCTCTTTCTCTCTATCTATCGCTGACACACTCACCCGAGCGACTATTCATTCGTTCGCCGTCCACAGAATTAATGTTGTTGTTGTTGTTATTGGTGCTGCTATTGTTATTAGCTCCTCGGCGCGCTGCTCCACCTTGGAATGTGTTGAATGTTGCAGACGGATTGTTGTCCATATGCATTCGATTGTTAGCCTCCAGCGTTGAATAGGACATTACGGCGGCATTGCGTTCATCCTTCGTTTCGGCTGCCTGAATGTTCTCAGTGTTCTTCACCGGTCTCGCCTTGTTGCGATACAGGAATATGAGCCCAAAGATGACGAGCAGCGCCACAATAACAGTGGCGCCAATGGCAACGCCAGTACCCAATTCGGAGCTCTCTTGCCCCTCAACCGTGGCCAGTTCACATTTCGGCTGCTTGCCACTCCAAGCACCTTCCTCGGTGCATTTACGCAGATACTGGCCAATCCGATTGTAATTTGGTATGCAGTGATATTCCGCCGAGCCACCGTACAGCGTGGAATCGTTGACCACAATGACACGACCATTTTCGATCGCTAGTGGCCGGCCGCAGTCAACAGCTGTTTTTTTAAACACGATTAATATGAATTAGCGATGTAGAAAGAGGTGGGTGTTGAGTGCTGTGTGCACTACTTACGTCTACATGTTGGACTCTTGCCCGCCCATTTGCCATTCTTTTGGCAGATGCGTGTGTCGTTGCCAACCAGAATGCGACCCTTGGCACAAGTGAATATTGCGACAGCACCAACAGCCCGAGTGCCTCCCTCGACAATCAAACTGTCTGTCAAATTGGGCAAGTCGCAAACAACCTCAACGCATTTGGGTGCCTCATGACTCCAGTTGCCGTGCTCTGTGCACAAGCGGCGCGAAACGCCGTTCAGCTTGAAATTGGCATTGCATTCGTAAAGGACAGCAGCTCCATAGTATGTGGCATTGGTAGCCAATGTCACCTTGCCATCGGTGATATTTTCCGGCGCTCCACACTCCACATCTTGAAACAAAAGCAGATAAACATTTGATAATATATAGTTTAATAAAGCGTATCTCAATATGCGTAACACTTACAGACACACTCCGGTATAGTACCGCTCCAGTGGCCATTATCCTCGCAGGTTGCCAGGGCCTCGCCAACCATTTTGTAGCCACGCTCACAACGGTATTTCGCCAGTGCACCAATTCTGCAATGCCAAAGAAACAGTTACTATATATATATATATATCCAAGATGCCCTGAACCAGTAATCAGTTCACAAGACATAATTGAATTACAACAGCTTCCAACCAGAGCATTCGAGATAAAATTGTCGAAATTTTGACAATATGCATCTAAAAGTTTAATTTTTTTCAAATTTTTCGAATTTGAACTGCATTTTGAAAGAAGGCAACATTTTGTCAATTTAGCAATTTAATCTCTGGTAAATGAAGAGATCCCCTCCAACTTACTTGTATGTCTGCGCTGTATTCTGTGTGGATTCGGAGGTGCGTATTAAAGTGCGTCCGTACATTCTGTCGTTGCCAGTGACGGACAAGAAGCTGTGCGCCGCCAACTGCGGTTCGTGACAGCGAATTTCTAAAATGTGCGTGATTAATAGTTAATAATAAATCTATTTAAATATGGCTAATGTTCAATTGGTGTCGCACCTTCACATTTGGGCAAGGCATCGCTCCAGGTGCCCGATTCCAGGCACTTCCGCTTGACCACACCGCTCAGCTTGTGGGATTGGGTGCAGCTGAAGACCACCTCGGAGCCGACGTATGTTGTGTTTGTCACATATTTGATGCTGCCATACGGTATGGGCAATATGGTTCCACAGTCGACATCTATACGATAATATATGGATTTGGTTAAGTAGATGCTTGCCAATATATATATATATATCTCATAGCTAATTACATTCACAGTAGGGCGCATCGGAGCTCCAGTCGCCAGTATCCAAGCATTCCAGCACTGTGTTACCATGCATTATGTGACCCGGATCACAGTTGTATTGTATTTTCGAGTGCACATTATAATCATAGCCAATGACAAAGGAGCCAGCGGGCACTTGGGGCGTTTCGCATGTAACCAGCTCACAGACGGGCGCCTCTCCGGACCACTTGCCATCCTTTGTACAATAGAGCTCGGACGGCCCGTCCAACCAGTGGTCCTCGTCGCATTCATATTTAACAACAGAATCGACAGTCGTCGTGCCATTCAATAGTATGGATATACCTCGATCTGGTCGAGCGGGTGCACCGCAATCGACAAATCGGCAAGATGGCGTCTTGCTTGACCATTCACCGCCCAGTCCACATGAAATGACCTGGAATAATGTGCAACGATTGTTATTGATGATGGATAACTGAGTGGTTTATAGAGTAGTTCACTTACCGCCTCACCCACGAGCACATAGCCAGGATCACACACGTACACGGCTGTCGATCCGGCACGCTTGTCCGTGAACCGCACATTGCCGCCGGTTATGCGCTGTGGATCTGGACACCAGTCAACCAAACATTCGGGCTGCTTGCCATTCCAGCCATCCTGCATGCACGTACGATTCTCATTGCCAATTAGTGTGTAATTCTCGTGGCAGCTGTAGGTGGCCACGACGCCATAGCTGGTGCGCTCCTCGGACAGATGTATCGAACCAAATTTCAATTCCGGCAATGGTCCACAGTCCACATCTTTGAATAAAGCAAACAATTCAAACTGATCCCGAACAAATATGTTTCGCTAGCTACTCACATTTACAGCTTGGCGCTGAACCGCTCCAGACGCCATCCGTTCGGCACTCACGCTCCGCGTGGCCCAGCAGCGTGTGTCCCTTTGGGCAATCATATTGAATTTTCTCGCCCAATGTGAACACCTTGCCCAGCACAGTTGTGTTTTGCTGCGCATCCGGTGAGCCGCATGACAATGGCGCTAAACAGAAACGACAACAAAACAAGAGAGAGAGAGAGATATGTGGAGTGAGTGAGAAAGAGAGAGAGAGGGCTATACATACAGTGCTGGCATATGAAATGTAGATAGTCCAGATTACAGCCAACATCATTCCAGAGCCAATTGCGTCCACCATCGAAGACGACGCAATTCTGCTCGCCATTGTAATTATTCGGCTGATCTTTACCCCAGGTGGGCTTCTGCACAACTTCACCTGCAGTTAACAATCGGTGTTAGCATCAATATGTGAATGTTTTTCGATTTTTGTGTAATATCGTACCATTTACCCACTTCCAAGTGCGGGATGTAATGCCGGGCTCTTTTTGTGCGCCAATCCAAACTAATTGCGGCTTCAATTCCGTCTTCCGACGTTCCAATTCCGATAGAATATATTGGCTGGTGGCGCCCCGAAACTCATGCACCAAGTTGCCACCTGTCGGAAAAAAGAAGCAAACAAATATAAACAGCAACAACAAAAGAAATAAGTAAACACTGTTCATATATCGATTGCACATTTATCGATAGTTGCAATCGCACTTGCCTGTCTGCTTGCAAATTGCCTGAGCTTTTTCAAAGCTTTCACCTTTCGTTGTATGAAAATCGTAGCATGTTTTAGAGAATGTCGTTACGATCGTATCCACACCGATTTTGGGACTGAGGCAGCGATCAACGGAGAACTCATCGTTGGTGAATGTCTCCACCTCGCACAGGCTGAGACTGCCCTCAACGCCAACCAGCTGAATGGCCACATATTGGCCAACGAGCGGACGCGCACAGGTGAAAGTCTTCACGATGCCCTCGTCGAGGGTGCCCGGATACCAGGCACAGAGCGGATTACGCTGCAGATCCGCACTGCTGTTGCCCACACGTATTTCCAGATCCTGCAGCGGCTGATGTCCGCAACATCCCCGCGTCGTTATACGCACCACATGGACTGCCTGCGGTGTCAAGAGATCCACACGCCACCATGGCGATGGCTCCTTTTGTGTCTCCGAGCACTCTTGTCCATCCGGATTCTGTGTGTCAAAAACACCGTTTTTTTCGGTTTACTCTTTACAGATATTTGTTATTCAGCTTACCTTGTTGCCCGGCTTGCCATCATTCGCATAGCTAGCTGGACCGCTGCGCGTATAGGAGCTCTGATTGACCGGTTTGCGGTAGGCGACATTAACGCCACAAAAGGGCAGATCCCGCTCCCAGCCCGCACTCGCATCACACTTAATCTTTGGCGAGCCAAACAGCTCGTACCCAGCATCACATGTATAATGTGCGTCAGATATGCCCGTCGCCTCTCCCGAAACTGTGCGCACTTTGGCATTCAGAGGCACTGCGGGCGGACCACAAACTACAAGTAAAGAAATCAATACGAGTTCAGTATGATTATAATTTGTATTATTATCATTATTCATATATGGTTGAATCGGATCAGTTTATCGTACAGCTGCCTTTCTCTTTAAGGCTAGCAAATTTCACAAACCAAACCAATCTCACTAGATACGAGTCTTTGATAACCAACTTTCAACTACTCAAATACACTTATATATTTGTAAAAAATATATATATATCTATATATATGCCTGTGCTCCAATTTACGGACAGATTTTCAGAATTTTTGCCAAAAATAATGAAAAATTAAGATATGAGTGGACGCCGGTCTGCAAAGGTCTGTGTATATGTAATCTTCGGTTTGCCTACAATTACTGGTATTTCTTGTTATTGCTTAAGCTTGTTCTTAATTGCAGTATCACGGCCAGACTTTGCCATTTGTATACACGTACACACACATACTTTTACAGTCATACAGTTTTATACAAACATATTTGAAGTAATACATTTATCAGGCGTGTTCCAATTT
Organism: Drosophila quasianomalipes; assembly: GCA_035043665.1. Classification (NCBI taxonomy): domain Eukaryota; kingdom Metazoa; phylum Arthropoda; class Insecta; order Diptera; family Drosophilidae; genus Drosophila; species Drosophila quasianomalipes. The sequence goes on from JAWNMU010000509.1 coordinate 17,900, forward strand.
GCGAAAATGGTAAAGCTTACCGCAAATTGGAGCACGGCTTTATACAGTAATACAGTATAATAAATTCCCAACTTGATGATATTTTTGTGATTTCTCTACACATTCTATATTAACCCATTTCTGGACACTGCTAGACAACAGTTCAAGTACCGATTTCATCATAATTTTGTTCAGTGTAAACAAGTGCCTTGCTGGGATCATCATCGTGATCATCTTAATATTGATGTGTCATCCGCGAAAGTGGCACACCAACTAATATAACTGAAAAAAAAACCTACAGAAATTTGCATAATTGAACATTGGTTTTTCAAAGATTAGATTGTATTGGATAATGTTCATATCGCAGTGTGACGGGCATTTGAGAAATTCATTAGAATTATATACATAAGTCCATCAGACAATATATGATATATTATTTAAACGGCAATTGGTGTTTCGCTATTTTGAAATAAATGAACTGTTCATAAAATGTGCATCGAAAGTTAAAAACCATTTACAAGCATTAATAACTCTACTCTACTCCAATTAATTTTAAGCCAATAATTATTGAAACAGCTTATACACTTTGGTTCTAGGCAACGGACTCAGGCTCTCGGGCTTTATAAATGCACAAATGATTTGAATATTGGTTCAATACGCACTCCATCTTATCTAGAAACTGTAATTAAGATCATTTTTAAATATAGTAAAACAAATAAACATAAAAAATGTTGAACACACACACACATTAAAAACCTGAACTCATTCGAAATGGGTAAACATCATGCCTTGTTATATTATTGTCCAAGATCGTAATAAGTAATGTAGATTTTGTGTACCAAAGCGTATTTTAATATCGAGCAAATTAATATCAGCAAGCCCATTTCAAAAGGTGGGACTCAAGGTATCTTCTCGTCAAGCAGTCGCGATTAAAGTATTTGTTGTTTTTTGTGCTGTTTTTTTGTTTGTTTTGTTTTTTTTTTTTTTTATTTTTTTACCATTATTTTCCGTGCATGTAATACTTTAATTGGGTTGGTTGCGTTCACACATTCATCTATACATAATGTGTACCACTAATATATTTGTGTGTGTGTGTGTGTGTGTGTGTGTGTGTGTGTGTGTGTGTGTATGTGTATGCAAGTACAAACATGCAAACGGGGGCTTAACCAACTGAATAAAAGGGTTTAGTTGAGAAAGCTTGAATGTCATGTGCCATGCTGTTTGTAAAATAACAAAGTACAATTGTACGTAAATAAATATGCACACGTATATATATATATATATGTCTTAAGCAGTATACATACATACATACATACATACATTTGGTAAACAAAGCAGTCGGGGTTCAAGTTTCTTAAATAAGAATCCTACGAAATACATGCCATTTAAAAGAAACCTGTTAAGGTGTCGCGGGAATTGAGACTGCCTTCTACAACAACAACAACAACAACATACTTGCTTTTAGTATATATACTATGCTATATACACACACTAATACCATAACCATATATGTATGTGTGTTGTGGGTGTGGTTGCGGCTGTTATTTCTTCTTGATTGCCCTTTGTTTGGCAGCGGCAAGGAACACGGCCTCTAGCCCCACATTTGCATATAATGTATTTAGTTGGGTTCTAGGTGCTTTATTTTTTTTTATATTTTTTCCCACTGGCAATAATTTGTAAGCAAACAATTTGACTTCAGAGTTTTTCTAGATTTTTCCCATAATGCATAGATTACAACCAAACTGGGCATGAACGCCAGTAATATATGCACAAATATGGATGTTTGTTTGCTATATGCACAAGATTCTTATTCAGATTAGACTGAAAATTGAAGAATAAAACTCTCTCAGTATTGTTCAAACCTTTTCACATACACATGGGCAGACTAACCTTTATGTATGCTAATAGCATGAAAATGGGTTTAAACGCGTTTAGAAGGCGAACATTTAATGACTCAATTACCTAATATGGATTTTCTCTATATTTCTTTACAAAAACAATCAAATTACTATGGCTGCTTGATGAATAAAAGAGAAAGGCAACTCCGACACAATATATCTATCTATATATATATATATATGTAATATAGTATATATATTTGCACTTTGCACTGATCTATCCATCCAGTTCCCATGAGAACAATCTTGCTATGCGTATTCATTTTAAGATACAACAAGATTGTTCTCAGGCAACAGTTTAAGATAGTTTAACTTAATCAGACATGCTCCCATTTACGGAAAACTTTTCTGTTTCTGCCTTTTGGCAAAAGAGAGATCTATTCTTTCTTTTCATTTAAGCATATATATAATATATATATATATTGGTATTGCTGCCATTATTGCTTCTTTTTTTTAGCCTATAATCTGACAGAGGGCGGGGCCAAAGTGTGTGCGGAAGTTTTGCATATGTTCCTTGGTGTAGTTTTTTAGTTGGTTTTTTATAGTTGTTCCGAGACATGCGCGAATCGCGATGTTTTGTGACTGTTGCAGCTGTTGTTGATGTCAGGTTTTGTTTCCCTTCTCATTTTTTTTCTTTTTCCTTTTTTTTTTTTTTTTTTTTTTGCAGTTGCAAAGTGTTGCTAGCTTCGATGATGTTATTTATGCCCAAGAGCCGAATGAAAAGCAGTTATTGTTGTTATGAGACTTAAATCGCATTCATCCGGTTTTACCAGTGGTATCTATACTTTTAGACACGTATATATATATATATATATATATATGTACATATGTATGTTTGTTTATACGTCAATGGGTGTTTTTGGCTTGTGTGAGAACACATACTTATTTATGTATGTATTGGGAGTGCCTGACTCTGTATGGGGGGAATAACTTTGTGTAACTTCATCAGAAATGCACACACAGAATGCAAAAATAGGAGTCGAAGAAGAAGTAAATGAAAATGAAGAACTACTCGAATCAGACCAAATTGGGTAACTAGGGCGACCGACCGACCAGGCTAACCAGGCTAACCTGTGCGATAGAAAGGTGGCTTGAATCCGAATTCCGTTATGACAACATCAGCAACATCGGCCACAAGCAGGCGGACAGAAAACGTAAACGACATTTAAAAACATAACACGTAGGTGTGTGTGCAATGTTCAAAGCTCGTAACAGCAGTGAAATGGCTAAAACTCAATTCAATCGGCATTTTGAAACTGGTAAGGAAAGATTGTTGATTGTTTCGATTGTTGTTTTCGATCGATTTTAGCATTTGAGTGGGACACGCAGTTAATTGAAACAGTTCCATTTTTCTTAACTTGTTTTTTTGTTCTGCTTTTTTTTTGTTTTTGTTCTGCTTTTGCACGCTTGTTCGATTAACAGTATCTTTTGCCTGGTATACTGTTATACTGTTATACTGTTATACTGCTCAAAATGAAGTGCGTCTTTCGCAATCCATCATGTGTTGTATGGGTGTATTTTTAGATATTCCTGATCAATTGAAATTATTTTAGTTTTGAAAATCATATTACAGCTTTGACCAAAAATCATGTTATATAATTAGAAAAAAATAAATATTTTATTATTATTGTTTATTAAATATCCATAAATTTCGTATTCGACTTTTGAACACGATCAAACAGTAAACTGAACTTTGCAGTTAGTTGGGATTGACTTGCAACAACAACAGCAAAAAAAAAACCAAAAATGTTTTTATTTTTCTCAGTGATGATTTATGCGTTAATTTGCTAACGTATCGTGTATTGAATATATAATTGGATTTTGATCTTAATTTAAATGTGATTGATAGATGAATAGATAGATATGTTGGCAAGGAAGGAACTTACTATGACAATTTCCGGATGCGATTAGCGTCATCATCATCATCATCAGCATCATCATCATTATCGGCATTGTGAACGGAATGTGCGTACTATGTCTCGAAAAGGCCATGGCTCTTAGCCAAACGTTTTCCAGTCGAGGTGCCACCGCGTTGAACAATAACTTGCGGCAAAAGCAAAACATTGTTTGCTTTTTGCTGTTATTAGCTGTTGATTAGGGGGAGGGGTGGGGGTTATATTCACAGTTGTACTCGCATCACACCAATGATCAACTATGCACACTTGTCTATGATTATGATTATTATTATTATTATTATTATAATTATTATTATCTTTTAAATGCATGTATTTATGTAATTTCACATACAGCATAAGTATGTGTGTGTGTGTGTGTGTGTGTGTGTGTGTGTGTGTGTATTCAATTTATATTCACGGGCATGTTGTTATGTACATACATATATAGCGTGAGCCGATGTCTTACGTTCACTAGATTTTCACTTTGCATTCACATTGAATTTTCACTGTATAATCATGAATGTGTGCATGCATTTACCAACATGATAGATATGGATGTATATATATATATATATATATATATATGTGTGTGTGAATTACTGCATAGAATAAAAAAATGCATATAATCATACAAATCACAATAACCGGGCAATGCTTTGACACTCCAAACTAACTCAGATCAAATTCATTTTATAAACATGCATTGTTATGTATGTATGTATGTATGTATTCCAGTTATGTCTTCTTCAGCTGTAGACATTATCTACATACATATGCATATGCATTAAACTAATGTTGAATGGTTAAACAAGTTGAAAAATTGTAATTTAAAAATACCTTCTTAATTGTGATGAAGTTAGTTAGTGACTCGATACGTTAATTGATATCAGTGACACTAAACTATGATTTTGCAAACAGTGACAATCACACTTCTAGTCTAGTTCCAAAACTTTGGCAGATATAGTTATATATGTATGTAGATCAGTGAAGTCGGAAAAACAATGTCAACACAGACAGACAAGTGTTTTGCTGAAGACATATTTCTTGATTGTCGTCTCTAATTAGCCATCATATGAAAAGCAAGTGCATTGTGCATTACTAGTTAACCATTTATTGTAATTGTTTTTTAAAGTAATACTAATCTGCCCATGGTTTGCATGTGCGTATGAAATGCATAGTTTCGACCGCTTTCAAGGCTTTGTTTTGTTGTGTGGCCTGCTTAGCTAATTTGGCCTGGGGCACTTTGCTTGTGTGTGTGTGTGTGTGTGTCCACATATCTGCATACATACATACATACACTACATAGTTTAAGCGATCATTGTATTGGGCGTGCTATGATACATTTCAAAAATGCAAATTATGGCTTGCAAGTTTTCTGAGTGCTGAGCCAAGCCGAGATCCGATCGGAGCTAAACTGAGCCAAACTTAGCTGACCTGGGCAGAGCTGAGCTGAGCTGAGCTGAGCTGAGAATTGAATTTGGTGGCCGGTTTCTCCAAGCTTGCTGCTGCATATAAGCAACTTTCGTTACAGCCGCGTATCTTTCACTAATTATAATTATCAGTGGCTTGTGGACAGTGGTGAGTGTTGCTGCTTGTTGTTGTTGCTTTGATATTCTGCAGTATCTGTGCCATCGATAGCCACTGGCCAAAACTGACTCAGAGATCTGGCAAAATGATTTTATTTTAGCTTTAACCAGTGTTTTTTTATTAACTTGATTTGCAAAGTGTTAATTGAATACATATGAGAAAGTACAATACGTTCAAATTGAAGTATTGGGACTAAGCAAACACACACACAAGCATTCCAAAAGTTGATCCCGATCTCAGTTATTTCTGTCACACACACACATAGTCTGCAATACATGCAGAGTGTATATATTTATTTATAATTATGTATGCATAAGCCATGTACAAATATGGCCAGAACTATTGATTTCGCTTTCTGGACATTTTCTGTTTTTACCATTCACAATATTGGGAGTGGGTGTCGAAGTTGTTCATACACTCGTGAAACAATGCACAGTAAAAACAAAAACAACAAAAACAAGAAAACAAAAAACAAAAAACTATATATATACATACAATGTTCAAAACAACAGTGACTTTTTGGAATGGATTGCAAACTTTAAAAATTTATGGTTATCTATGAGCGTGAAAATACCAAAACATATATATATATATATATATATATATATATCTACGAACGTACGTACGTATTCAGATGCAAGAGTATGTGCACATGTATATAAATATATATATATATATATATGTTACATAGATATTATTAACGGTGTTCGTTGTTGCCAAACACACAACACACAATAACGCGATCCGATCCGTACGCCTGACACGTCTGCTTGGAATGAAAGTTGACTTATAACTGGTTTTCAGCTGGCGCTTTACTACTTACAGAAGTTCGCACAGCACTGCGCGTGTGCACCGACGACCGACGACCGACAACCGACAAGCGACAACCGACAAGCGACCAGCATAAGGTTGATTGGTTACTTGGTTCGTTGGCTGCGCTCGGCTCGGCTCGGTCGGTCGGTCGGTCGGTCGGTCGACTGGTCGGCTGGTCGGTTAGCTGTTTGTCATTGTTGTGGCATTGTTGCCGACGTGAAATACAAGCAAGCTGCGCAATCGCACAGCTTTACACAATTTGTGAGAGGGCAGTTCGATAGCATTGTACAATGTGCATTCGAAACGAATATAACATAATATCGTAACGAATGTGCTACATTGTCTGCTTCTGGGTCAAGAAACATCACAGGCACCTTATGCTATGAAATTCTAGATGAGCCTAACATAATTGAAAATTAGCATAATTAGCACAATGTATGCTCACAGAGTCTGGATATATAAATATATGTAAGTTGGTAGCATAGCAAGCATAGTTGTAACTTTTTGGTCCACCTGCGCGCTAAAGCGCCGGCTGCGCTACTCCATTGTGGACAACGTAAAGTGGCTGTTTTTCATACCCTCAACGAGGGTATTATAATTTTGTAATAATATTTGTACTGCATCAAAGGAGACACTTTCAACTCCATATGCGCCCCCCCAGTCGAGAAGTTTCAAGTGATTGCTGCTTCTTCTTTGTTTCTGTAGCTTAAATTAATCAACTCAAGTTTTCTTGTGCCCAATTTAATTATAATCAGACTACTACATAATAACGACATTTGTGCGAATTATGCATATAATCAGCAAACAAACCATGATGTTCAAACAACAATTTGGCTATCTGAGTAGAGTTTATTGGTAATTGCGACATGGGCATAGAGTATTTTCCGGTCGGGCTGTCGCAACAAAGGCATTCTTACTTGTTTTTTTTTTCTTTTCTGCTCTTTATTATTACTGTTGCTGTTTGTATTTTGCTGCTGGCTAGTTCACAGAGCCAGTCTAAATGAGTAAAGAAAAATAAAACCCTACTTAAACTGGAGTACAGTAAAAGCTGTGTTCTGTTTAATTCTATTAATTGGCATGGTCAATAAAGGTAAGCGGTCAACTGTGGCAAATACATACAGATGTAAGCATGTATATATATATATATATATATATATATATATATATACGTAAGTCGAATAGAAAAGTCTTAAGTATGACCAGTAAGATTACTATTGTATATACCAATCCTATTTTGGCGTATATTGCAAAAACTTCAGCTTACAGCTAGCTCTGAAAGTAGTCATACCGTAAAGTTTTAGTTTCCGTTCGAAATTAGCTTTCAAATTGGTAACGATCTGTCTAAATAACCGCCATCGATAGGAATATGAATACTTGTTCAGTTTGATCTTCGCATTAATCACTGGCCTTCCGGTCAGAGCAAAGAAATTTACATATATTTTTTCGTTTGGTGGCGCATTTTACGTGGGAATCGAGAAACTGATGGTATTGGTCAAAATAAGAACTTTCTCTTTCAAAGAAGCCACAATTTCAATACATAATTCCTTATCATCCGATGAGCATGCGCTTACATCGGTGAACGAAAATCGTATGCACAGACGTATATATATATATCTATATATATACCGTATAGCTGACATATTCGTTTTGCAATAGTCGTTGTTCATGCGAAGTCCAGTCATTCGATGGAAAGTGCAATGGGCCGTTACTTGGCTGTTCCATGTTGCAACATTAATATGACGATTATATGGTATAGCATTAAGAAAAAATATAAAAAAAATCAAGCAACTCATAATATGTCAGAGTCGGTCGCTTCAGCTCACTATATATGATGAATTCTTGTATGAAACATTTTGTTTTTTTTTTTGTTTACCAAGATATTCAAACCCAACTCGGCAGATATGCTAACTATTATGTTTCTCACATTTGTGCAAGAAATCATTGAGACAGAACTACTATATCATATAGCTGCCATGGCAATAATCGGTCGAAAGATGAGTTCTTATTTAAATAGAAATATATATATATATATATATATAAATAAATATTTTGTTTAAGAAGTTATCTTAACGAAAATAACCAGTTATAAGTATTTTTATAATAGTTACATTTGGACCAGAAACTATCAATATCCGACTACTATATTATATATTTTGCATAGAAATACTCGGTCGATAAATGAGTTCTTTTTCTTTTTTGTTCAATTATTCTAATCAAACTCATCACTTATAAGTATTATCATGTTAATAAGACAATAAAAACGTTTAACATCGGACTGTATCATATACCATTCATTGGAACAATCGGTCTGTTTTTCAAATTTCAAATCACAGTTTTAGTTTGAATTCTCAGATGAGCCTCTCAATCGAAGACTAGAAATTTTACATACCAATTTAAAATAAAAATAGAACCATAATAATATTTTCATCTTGTGTGACTAAATGCAGTAGAAATTTATTGGATACAACCCATATGGGTTATAGATAGGAAAAACCAAAGTGTTCCTATAATTTTTGCACAAATACTACTGTATATGAATGAGATCGATTTAGCTCTGATCAGTCTGAACAAAAGTGTTTAAAAAATAAGTACAAAATGCACAAGAGTTAAAATTCCCAAGATGTTGGTAGAACATTAATCGCCCATATCTTTTTTGATCTCACGCTCTCTCTTGCTCTCTCTCGCTCTGTCTCTCTCTCTTTTTTGATTTCTTTCTGGGTTTGTTGGCCATAAAGAGAATGCTGCAGGTATGCACGTACATTGTGCCACGTCTACGTGTGCAACAAGCTGGGCAACCAACATTGTTAGTCTCTGCTCTGCACACTAATAACTATGCTCAACCCCATTACAGCGGCAAGCAGCCTCTGGCTCAAACTCGAACTGGCTGAGAGTGTGAGTCAACTAATGTGATCTCTCTCCCTCTCTCGTTCTGTCTCTCTCTCTCTCTCTCTCTCTCGTTAGACGCTGGCTTGCTCTCGCTCGCTGTTGATCTTGCCAAGCGCTGGCAGGTAAGTGAGCGGATTCATTTTCAATTTCGGTTTCTGTGCTTGCCTCTGCCTCTGCCGCTGGTTCTGCATCTGTTGTTGTTAGCCAGCTAGCCAGCTAGCTAGCCAGCCAGCCAGCCAGTCAGTCAGTCAGCCGTAGAGCGCAAATGGCTCGCTTAAAGCGCTCGATCGAAGAGTGTGTTTTTGTGAGAATTATTTTTAGTTTGTTTTCACCTTTTGGTGCGTACAGTTGCAGTGAACTCGCTTTGCGTCGATTTTCGTTTTTGTTTTTTTTTTTTATTGTAATTTTTTACTCGGTTGCTGATTGTTTTTTTTTTTTTGTTATTATTTCTGTTGACCGCTGCTTGCTTGGCTCTGGTTGCAAATGTGCTTAGGCATGTGTATTTAAATTGATGTGTGCCAACGTACATTTTTGGGCAGTTTAATTCAACTTTCGTTTGTTGTCAATTGATTGTTAAATATACACAGACATACATATTAATTCTTATAGGTATGTTTATAAACGAGCTTGTTCGAAATACATTTGTTTGTTTGTTTTCGTTTTTTTTGTAAGTTCGTAAAACACAGAGAGATACATGCATTCAATAAGTAAACAAACACAACATACAACATACAAATAGAAAACTTTAAATAGATCGTCGTTGCAATGTTTTGCAATTGTAGATTCAAATTTGTGTTTCTTGTGCGAGTTCAACAGATAAAAAAAAAATAAGAACTCTACACAACATTGAGTGAAAGCATATTCAGCGGGCCATGACGTTCTCTCTCTCTCTCTCTCTCTCTCTCTCTCCCGCTCTCTCTCTCTCCCGCTCCCTTGCTGCCTCTCTTTGTCAGCGTTCTAAGCAAGTCATAAAGTAGTTTGAAGCTTGTAGAATCAAAGAGACTTGCATGTATTGACTAAAGCTCGCATTTAAAACTCACCTCATAGTAGATTCCAAGGTGTGCGAGTGTTTGTGTGTGTGTGTGAGTGTATGAGTAAATAGCCAAAAAAAAAAAAAAAAACTCGAATACTTTCAGGTAATGCCGCAAAATGTGTAGAAATAAAGTGGTGATATTTGCACATAGCACTTTATGCCAATTTAAGAGCAATCGATTAAGCGACTCACGTTGATGAAAACGCTATGCGTCAAGCAGCAACAAAGTTAATAAAATAGCAAGAACAACAACAACAGCAGCAACAGCAACAGCAATGCAACAACAACAAAACGTCCGTCCAGTGAGCACTTATGACAACCTGAGTGCCACCGCCAGCAGCAGCAACAACACAACCAAGCCGAAGTTAAAACAACAACAACAACAACAACAACAAGTGCAACAACAACAATTGTGGACCGGAGAAAGTTCAGGACTGTCGCCAGAGGAAATCAGTAATGTGAATGAGAGCTCAACTTTGCAATGTGATGCCGACATGAACGGCACAACGATTATTCCACAAATACCTAAAGACGCAGCTGCATCAGCAGCAGCAGCAGCAGCAACAACAACAACAACAACCACACAGGATCTGAACGAAACCAGTCACAGCATCGCAGCTGTTCGAGCGGCACTCAGTGATGCAAAGTCCAAATTTTTTGGCATCAACATCAATGAGAAAATTTTGTGTACACCAACACTGGCCGCAATGGATTCAATTGGACTGGACTCCAATTACGAAAATGCACCACAATCCGTACGTACAATACCCCAAATGCCGGACACGAGCGATCTGTTGCAGCCAATGAAAACGCCAATAGTTCAATCGCAGCGCTTTGGCGCCACCTATGAGCAGATTCCATTAGCTGATCTAGATGCGCCATCGCCGTCACAGGTGCGTACTAACAATAACCATTATCCAATTGTCTTTTAACCAACTCGCTATCGACAATCAATTCAGGCTGTCTACATGAGCACAACGGTGCCACAGAATATAAAGGGCATGAAGATCGCTGGACGACATACCCCAACACGAAATAGTCTCAGACACAGTCGCATGATTGTTGTTAATCACACGAACCACGACAGTAAGTACAAAAGCGCAAAAGTATATCAAATGTGTGTGTCTCTCTCTCTCTCTCTCTCCCTCTCTGTTTTTGTCTCTCTCTCTCTCTCGCTCTCGCTCTCACTCTCTGACACTATCACATTGTTCTGAATGCTACTCGTAGGTATCCAGGAATCATATTCAACGCACATTCGTAATTTGAATTTTTCACGCCAGCTCCTAATATTGCAAATGGCAATTGGCCTGCTGATTGTTGGTCTCGCTATCTGGATACTTATTCTGGCACCGAGTGCCTCAATTCAAATAAATCCGTACCTAAGTGGCTTATCCGTAAGTAATAAATCGATTATCTCCCATACAAAAATCCAAGTATGAACTACTTAATTTCACTATGCATTTACCAGCATCGAAATTCTCAAATTAAGCCCGTTTTTAAACTTGATCAAGATTAATTCTATTGTTATTCGGATATCAAATAGAATATTTCTTCAACTTCAACTTCATCTGACCATAGAAATTGAAGATACTTTTAGACAAAGAAACATTTTTTCATTTCACATTGCAGAATTAACTTTTAATTGAATTTGACGTGAAACGCAGGTGTAAATTGAAATTGGTTCCCAGTTAATATTTGAATAAACGGGCTTATTGTGAGAATTTTGCACTTGACTCAAATGAAGAGTTTTCAACTTGCAATTAAATTTCTTTATTTTGTGTGCACAGCTTCTGCTTGCCAGTATTGCCGGTCTAATACTGCTGGGACGGGATCGGCGAGCTGAATCCCATCGAACACCCAAGAACAACTGCTACAAGGTGTTGCTAGCTGAATCATATGTTTTTTCTGGCCTGGCACTCATCTTCTGCTGCCTGGCTCTGGCCTGTGCCGCCAATGAGTTTGCCCAGCTGCAATCCACAACTGGGCCCACCGATGGCTCCTGCGGGCCAGCGACGAGCTCGCTGCTGAGTTACCGCAACTGCAGCTGCATCACGTACGACGAGCAGACAGCGACCACAGATCAGGAGTTTGAGCAGCAGGATCACATGGCGGCTGTGTAAGTTGAGATGTGTATTATTAGGAAGCATGACAAATGCAATAACAATAATCCAATCAATCGATCATTAGCAACGACAGGAATAACCAACTGGAGACGTGTGAGGCGATCCGTGGCGAGTGGCGATATCTGTTGGGATTCTCGATGGCTCTCAATACAGTGGGCATCTTTGCAACACTCTTATACATTACAATATTCATTTGTTGTCTCAATAGCAGTCGAAAACATTTCAATGCATCTGTCTAAGAAACTTTTGTACCTACAAATAGATAAGTACTTACTACTAACCTAACCTATGCATACCTGCACATATAATAATTATTTAAATACCTACAAACATCAAGCACAAAATAAACTATATATATATATATATATATTTATATATATCAAATTGAACTCAAATCTAAAGTGTTGGCCACTTTCCAGAGCTTCCACATTAGGAATATATATATAGATATACATGTCGGAATCGGCTGGATCGGATCGTATCACTGTCAAAGGATGCATCCATAACTTTGACCAGGCTGAAGCGATTTAAATAGCAATCAATTTTGTGATCATTATTTTGCCTTTGGATTATTGCTGCATTTAAATTTGGAAATGATTCGAAAAATCAAAAGTCGTTTAAAATCTGGACATTTAAATAATATATATATAATAAATGTTGCAGTTATTGTTTTTCAAATATTTCAATTGGTTTGGGGATGTATTTATTGAATTTCGTTTTTGAATTGCTTTTACAATCTTTAATGTTGTTGTAACCGTTGTTGGTTTTTTTATTAATTATTTATTTTGCTTTTATTATTTAAGTACAGTTGAATAAATAAATTGCGGTGGTTTTTTGTTGTTGTTGCTTTTGGGTATGCTTTTTTTTGTTTTGTTTCTTTCATTTCTTCACTTGTTGATTATTATACATAAAAAAAATTATAGAATATTTTTGGATTATGTTTTTCACTTAACGTTAATGGATTTCTTAAAAAAAAAAACAATTTATTCAATAATTGTAATCGTAAAAACTGCAGAAAAAGAACTTAGCATTATTATATAGTTAGTGTATATGTATATTTATATTTATATTTATATGTATGCGTATGCGTATGTGTGTGTGTGTGTGTCTCTGTGTGTGTGTGTGTGTGTATATGAGTTTGTGTCTGTGTGTGTGTCTGTGTGTGTGTGTGTACATATGCATGTGTGCATACATGTATGTGTGCGCATATGGAGATATATGCACAAGTCACATAAATTGCTCAGCGAATGCAAATCAAGAGAAAAACCAAATCGGATATCGCTCCGAGTCTTACATCTTACAGTGTTCATTCAGTCCAATTAGATTAGTCAACGTTGCTGGTTGCTTGCGGCTGCTATCCTCTGTCAGATGCTGCCATTGCCTTTGGTGCCAGCATCCAGCACCGCCTCCGATTTTGAGCTCTGCAAACGCTTCTCGCAGTACAAACTACCCACCGGCTTGGCAATGGACGCGGCCAGGCTCTTGGTTACTTTTGAGTAATCGGTGCCACTCAGCACCGGTGTGGCGTTGCCAACCGTGTTCGTATCCGCACTAATTTGCCGCATTAGTAGCGGCAACGTTTCCGGCGGATTGCCACCTTGTTGTTCCGTCGTCTTTGCTGCCGCTGTTGCTGCTCGATTGCGATCGGTAATGGGAAACTTGTTCTTCGTACAGCTCAGATCCAGTTCCAGCGTATAGAAACGCCCGCGCGTATATTGACGATTATCATTTTCAATTTTGCTGGCAGTGGCAGCTGTGCCCGCTGCTGGTCCCGCTACAGTTCCGGCAGTTCCGGTTGACAGCGAGGTCGATGGTGTTTGCTGTGGTTGACTGCTGATGGTGCCGATGCTGCTGCGATTGCTGTGGGCGGCTGGCAGGGCGGTATTTGCTGTTGTGACGCTGCTGGCCTGGGTGCTGCCCGCACCGCTGCCACCATCGCAGACATCGTCACCATCATCATCGTTAGCATCGTTATCATCAGCATCGGTACTAAAGTGAGCATCGTCATCATCATCATCGTTGCCATCATCATCATCATCATCATCATCATCATGGATGTGCAGCTCAATGTGTTGCGCCTCTGCCTTCGGCAACGTCGACAGCTGCAACGCTGATCGTGCTTGCACCGGCGTTGCATTGACACCTTGACGCGGCGACTGATCCATTAGTAGATTCTCCCAGCTCGTCTCATAGACGCTGGCCAGCTGGGCCGTCTGCTTCGATTTCAGCTGTGCCTTGTGCGACATCAATGTGGCATTTGTCGTTGTTACTCCTACTCCTACTCTACCCTAATCCTACTCCTGCTGCTACTGATGATGTTGTGTTTGATGTTGATGATGATGATGATGATGATGATAATGCTGCTGCTGCTGCAGCTGCTGCTGCTACTGCTGCTGATGATGATGACGATGATGATGATGATGATGAAGATAATATTGCGCTTGTTGTTGCTGTTGATAATGGTGTCGATGTGGTTAATAGTAAGTTTGCCGCCACAGAGGCAAGTAAGGATTCCATTGGCTCATCGCCGGGTTGCTTGCGAGCGCCAATTATTAGCTGCGGCTCCACGTAGAACGTATCAAAGTTCAAGTCAAGGAACAGCTCCTGGAGAAAGCGTCGCGCACTCATCCGATAGCTACTGCGTCCCAGAGCCTTGCACGATTCCGAATACAGGCAGATATCCTGAAAGGCCGGCGGATGCTTCTGTTTGAGCTCCAGCAATGCCATCTTTGATTGTTTCGCACTGACCGGATTCGCCAGTCGCTGCACATTGTACAGTATGGAAGCGGTCAGCTTGTCCGGCAGACTCTCGTCACTCAATATGCTCTCCGGCGAATGGAAGCTCATATCCGCCAACTGTATGGAACTAACAACGCTGCCCTTGCCCGCCGACGAGCTCTTGCGCGCTAGAGCCGGACCAGCCTGAATGCCAGCGGCGACCAGTGCAGCAGCGGCGCTGCTATAAAGTTCACAGGGTGCCACCATTGTGCTGTTGCCACCATTTATGATGCTGGTTTCTTGCGGCTGCAATCGTTGCTGTTGCTGCTGCTGTTGCTGCTGCTGTTGGCGACGTGAACGCGTACAATGAAGGCACTGACTGCGCGCATGTTTGGCGCCCTGTTGCCATTTGGACGGTCGTCGACTGGCCGATGATGAGACATCGGATAGCGAGGAGATTACCGAGGATTCGTCGCCGCCCTCGTTGTTGATGGAATCGTTGAGAAATGTGGAGAACTGCGGCCGCACATTCAACAGATTGAGCCCCATCAGATCCTGATCGATGATATCACATGAGACATAAGTACGGCTCAGATTGCGCGTTGGAAACAAATCGAGCGCATTCTTGGGCAAACAGATGCCCGCATAGCAAGGACCCTGCAGATCATTTGACGGCAGAAATTTGGGCACATTTAATGTTGGTATCGGCACCTGCAACTCTTCCGACGACAGACGTCTGAAAGTCAACAAGAAACATAAAGAAAAGAACCAAGAAATAATTACATATTGAACGATTTGCACTTAAATTTCTATCGGAAATTGAAATGTATCAATATTCGATAAACGGAGGAAGTTATCGACAAAAAAAAAAATAAGGCAAACTTGATCTGCGCCTGGTATACAAGAACCCATATTCCAAATTTGAAGTCTCTAGCTCTTATAGTCTCTGAGATCGGCGTGTTCATACAGACGGACATGGCTATATCAACTCGGCTGTTGACCCTGATCAAGAATATATATACTTTATGGAGTCTGGAGCTGCTTCCTTCTGCCTGTTACATACACTTGCACAAAACCAGGGTATAAAAAGCACAGAAATGTCTAATGTATGTTGACAACAGAGAAGTTGTTGTTGGTGTTGCTGTTGTTGGTGTTGTTGTTGTTGAATTGTAAAATTGTTGAATTGCAAAATTGTTGTTGTAAACTTACGTGAACACATTGAACATGGTTTGGCGATCGAGGCTGCGCACCTTCATCCGTCGGCTCGATTCGCCCCAGGAGTATTTGCGTGGCTGCACCTCGCCCCGATCGGCTATTTCGATGAAGTCATACAGCTCGGCGGTCGAGGCGAACACGGGACGGCTATGGGCGCGCAAGGAACGCAACTGTGCATAGCCCTTCATGTCCAGGGCGCTGAGTGCTGGCGGCAGAAAACTGTTGCCCATCAGGGATGTGCGATAGAGCAGTTTGACCGCTTGCATTGTCGGCAGCTCCATCAGATTGGACATGCTTGGTATGGGACTCAGCGGGAACTGTTGAAAGTCACCCATGTTGACAGCAGCTGCAGCAGCGGCCAAGGCAGCCGTTCGCCCCGTCACCGACTCACAGCTGCTAACGCCGGATGTGTTTGAGTCCGTGCATGAATTGTAACGTATGCGATGCTGATGCTGATGCTGATGCAGCGTGTGCATTGGACAGAAACCAACGAGCGGAACGGGACCGACAACGCCGCCACCGCCGCCACCACCACCACCTCCACCGCCACCACCAACGACACCGCCACCGCCGCCCAGCAGGCTGATTACATCCGTTGTCTTGGATTCGGATAGCGAACGCTGATGCTTGCCCTGACGCACATTGCTGCCTTCTGGCAGCGTTTTCGACTTGGCCGCTACTGCGGCAATGTTTAGCGGCCTGCTAAACTGTAGCTGCAAATTGTTCAAGTTGACAATCAAAGATTTCGCAAGAGTTCAAAACAAAATGTACCTCGTCGGCAGTGGTGCGAACGCTGTCCGTGGTCGTCGTTGTGGTGGTGTTTGCATCCTGCAGATTCCAGCAACTGCCCGTCTCGTAGGAGGCATCGATTTGATCCTCGATGCCAGTGTAGTTATACGGCGGCATATCCTCATAGTGATGACGAACCGGTGTGAACTGACTGGACATCCAATCCTCTGGCTGATGCACCGGCCACATTGTGTTCCGGTCATGACGTACACTGAGCCAATCTATAAATGAATGGATACATAACACATATATTGCATATTTGCCATCTTCTTCTATTTGCTGCTCTTCTATCTCTGTCTCTGTCTCTGTCTCTCTGTCTCCGTCTCAGTCTGTCGGAACCTGTAATGGAACCATTTGGAACTTACTCAGCTTGAAGAGAACGTTGGCGCCTGCCTGAGTGCCCGCAATTAGACCCAATGCACTGAAGCAAGTGGCACGCACCGAATACACTTCGCACTTGGTCACCATCAGTATTAGCTTCTCATAGAGCCTACAGCGAACAACACAAAGCAGATAAACTATGCACAAAAATGAAAGATTGAAATCTATCGCATAGATATTCACCTGGAGCCGAGCTCTTCAAAGTATTCAATGCCATTGGAGTGCGTCGAGGCGTGACTAAGTGCCCAAATGGCCGCTTTAAGCTCCAGGCATTCGAGATCGTCATTGGTTTTGCCTCGGGTCAGCACATCGAGCAGCTTGGTGAGATCGGCGTGATTGCGTAATGCTGTCATGCCCTGTGTGGTCTGCACCATCTGGCCATAGAGATGCGGCGCTATATTCGGCGGCACCAGCTGTGCCCGCTGGTTGCAATTGCGTCGCGAGTAGTAGCCATCCTCGTTGCGGACGTGCAGCGTCAGACTGGCGTGTGTATCGGCCTCGACAAGGAGGACATAGCGCTTGTTGTAGCCATTGCGCCAATACTTGATCTCATCCTCGATGTGCGCCTCGCTGCTGTTGAGGCCGCGTGACAGCGAATAGAAGCGTGACATTAGCAGGCGGCCGACATCGCCCAGCTGCTTCAGATTTGGCCAGAGACTGACAATCTCCTCCAGATAGTATTTGTCGTGGCATGCCTCCTCGAGCACATCCATGGCGGCCAGTACAACACTGCGATCCGCATCCTTGGTCTGCTGTATGATCAACGGTATGCCCCAAACTTCAAAGTTTGGCAATCGGGCACGCAATAGCACAGCCAAAAATTGTGTGGCATACAAGCGACCGCTGCGCGTCTTGGCCAGCGTTAGCGCCTTCTCTAGCACCTGTTGCGGCAGCTTCTGGCAGCTGTAGTTCAGTCCAGAGACAATCAGCTTCACATAGCAAACGTGATCCGTATGCCGTACCAATGTGATCAGACTTGAGAATGAGTTTGAGATGATGAATAAAAAATGAATAACGACGAATATAAATATGGGATTGGATTGGATGGGATGGGATGGGAATCATACTACTCACTATTCGAATACGGTTGTGTTCTTAAGAACCTCGATACCCTTGCTGCTGCGGCACATCCGTCCAATGTAAAGGAAATACTGCTGGCACATTGTGTTGTTCATATGCTGTGGACTAAACAGGCAATCATGGGCACGACTTGATGTCGTCACCGCCAACAGATGCTGACTAATGTCCGAGAAATAGTCCGTTATGTAGCGCATGCATTCCAACTGCAACAAAACAAATACGCATTTATATATATCTATATATATATATATATATATATTGAAATGCTTACCTCACTGCTGCTGAGGAGCACATCGATAAGGTCGAGGCCAGTGCTCACATACGCTGGCAGTGCCTGGCCGGGCACAAGATCCTGATGCGAGAAACGATTGTTGATTGGCTTGAAAAAGTCCACCAGACGTTTTAGTAGCTTGTTTAGGAATTTGCCCTGAGTGTAGTCCAGTTTGCGTATTAAATTCGACTGAAAACGATAAACAAAAAATTGCACATAAATCGATTAAATTCGATTCGATTCGATTCGATTCGACTCGACTCGACTCGTTACTTACTCTCAGCAGCGTGCTAATCACATCCCAATCCCAGTCCTTGGCGTCCGCCTGGCTTAGCACATTGGATTCGTCCAGCATTCGATTGAAGGCACGAATATTATCGATATTGAATACCTGCGGCAGAAACTTGCGCTTCAATCGAAAGCTGGAGCGCAGCGAGCTCGATGCCTGCGAATTGGACTCATCACTGGAGGAGACAGAGTCCAGACGCTGTCTATCCAGCGTACCAGTAACGCCCCGATAACCACCAGCGGATGTTGATGATGATGATGCAACGGCCACTGCGGCAGCGGCTGCCCCAGCCGTATCCTGCAGCTGTAGCGCAATGCTCGACTCCTGGGCATTGATGTTGCGGCGAAAGAGACGCGTCTGGATGAGCGCACCACCCTGTATAATACTATCGAGAAATAGACTGCACGACGCCGGACGCTGGCGCAGCATCTTCTGATAGTTTTGGAGGGCGGCGACAGCCGCATTCGCCTGCTGATTGCCTTGAGTGGCATATGCGATGAGTGTCGGCAGCGCTGGACTCGTGCTGCATATATCCGCCGGCAAATGTGTATGCATTAATTGAACGATTTTACCAATTAATACGGTGGCGCGCACCGATACAAATTGATCGCTGCCAACGGCCACCTCAACGAGAGCGTTGAGCAGTCCCGTCTCTAGGAAACAGTAAAGCAGCAGCGCCAAATGCTGTTCAACCACATTGGGCGCCCGTGCGGCCAGACTAGGCAAGATGGAACGTCCCTCGGCGGACACGAAGCCATTGCTAAGCAGCCACGAGTCCTGAAAATCGGACGGATCAACCGTTTGCAATGCGACCGCATAATCATCAGTCCAGCTCGGTTGCGGCACCGATAACAGCTCGTAAAGCAAGTCCAATATTGCTTTCTGTGTGGATCAAAAGTGGAGAGGCAAATCAGTTATCTATATATATATGTATATCTATATATATTGAGATTTTGTACATACTCGAACTTCAATTTGATTTAAATATAAAGCGTCCACTATTGCTTTCAAACCCGAAGGTTTGCTTGGATCACAGAATTCGAGTGTGCCTGTCCAGCTGCGCAGCACGGAAAGCAACGCCAGTCGGCAGCTGGTGTAACGCAACTCGCGAGCATCTCTGCAATTAAGTGAAATCAATGAAATTAAATAATAAAAATGAACAATTAAAATGATAAATTACTTGTTTTTGTCCATGATGCCCAGTCGATAAGTAAAGTCACAATATGGCGCCGCCAGGCAATCGAGTCGGACACCGCAAATGTTGCGCGTCTGGGGCCATTCGAGCAGATAGAGCAGCACACCGCACAGACTTTCGGCGATCCGTGGATTGTGGCACTCGAGTACGTTGCGGGTGATTGATGTAACGCCACCGCACACAATCAGCAGCGCCGGATTGAGTACAGCGATTTCGGCGAGCGTTGCAAGGCAGGCACGCAACAGATTATCGCTCTCCTCGATGCCGCTGTCTGCCAGCGATACTAGGCATCTGATCACCACTGGACTGATATCCTCCGGCGCAATGGCAAGCATTTTTCGTACCAATTTCAATGCCTGAACGCGCTCATCATCATTCTTGAGCATCAGATCAATGGAGCGGCACAACAAATGCTGCAACTGCAGCGAATTGAATGCCTTGATATCCTTTGCCGTTCTCAGCGTATACCGGATCGTACGCAATGCAGCCGCACGCACCTGCGTGAATGTGTGCACCAACGAGGCGCTCACGCTGCAACAGCAACAACGATAATATTATAATAATAATAATAATAATAATCATAAGAAATAGTATTATCACCAGTAGAGCAGCTCCTCGGTGCTAAAGCGTAGATTATTGTGCGGTGAGCCCGTGTTGGCCGCCAGGCAGAGCGAGGCCAGCGCATTGAGCAGGAACAGACGCTTTGTGTCTCGGGTCTTCTCCACACTTAGCATCGCGTATATGTCATAGGCATTTTCCGCCGCCGATTTCTTTGAGTCCAAACGATAAAAGTCTTCCGGATCCTGCGAGTCTGAAAACAACATTAAAATTATATTCATATTTTTTTTTTGCATTACACACATCTTAAAAATATATTACAATTTCCGCAACGAATATCAAACATTTAAAATTAAAAAAGATATTTATAAATTTGGGATTTATAATGTTTAATTAAATAATACATATATATAAGAAATTATTAATAGGAATCATTCGCAAACCACTGCATATATCCGAGTCTAACAAATTATAAGACCTCAACCATATTTAATCTCTTTCGCGACGAGATTAAAAACTATCAACAAAAAAAATAAATAAAAAATTAAAAAAAAAATGGTGCTAATAGTTTTTTATCGTGTTGCTTGGTATAATTTGTTTTTATCGTGGTACAAAGCTATGACAATGATCGTCAAAAGGAATAAATTGAAAATATGTGTTTAATTTTTTTTCTTTCGGAAATTGAATGTTTAAAAAAAATTTGAAGTGTAATTTGGCCTAAAATTTGAATAGTTATAGACAGACAATAAGCAAATAATATCAATAATAAAATAAAATAGTAATCAAGGTGAAATTGCTCCACCATCGAAATTAATCAGCGCCAACTGCTGTCGTCAACGGCGCTGCCGGCGCACGTGAAATTCTTGTTGTTTTTGTTACTGTTCTTGTTGTTGTTGTTGTGATTGCAGTCCAGCGAAACTTTACTGTACATCAACGACAAGAAGCAACATACACACATACACACACACACACACACTCAGAAATAAAAGAAATTAACAACAAATGTGTTTTTTTTTGTTTTTGATGTTGCTTTTGTGTTTGTTTTAGCTTGCTGCGTCATCGTTGGGGCCTCTAATAATAGAAACCAAACATGTCGAAAAATATTTGGCCAAACGAAACATAAATATACATATACGTATATATATATAAATATACATATATACATAATATATAAATACATACATATATGTATATGTTTATATGCTTTTACATATGCAAACATATCAAATAAATTTAAGTATGTACAATGCGGGAATGTCAAAAAGAATGGTGCCAAGCAGCGGCGGCGGCGGCAGCTGCTTCTGCTGCAACATTGATACCGTTATGCGCAATCGACTTTGCCTGCGAGTGAGTGGATTACGCGAGGCTCTGCTAAAAACAACAATAACGTCGTCGCTGCTGATGTTAGCAGTTGACGCTTTAACAGTAATGTAAACAAATATTCTCAGGTCGATGAAGTACATACATACACACACACACACACACACACATACACGTGCATGCACATGCATGGCGTAGACATGTTTGCTAGCGATGGATGACGAAAAAAGAAGACATGCGCCTGTCGCCTGTTAGCAATACAGTTACATGTGCCGATGTGCATGCATGGGAATATAGCTAAACCACATGCTATTGGGCACGCAAGAAATAACACTAACATATCGCAGTATGTTATGTATATTTACATGGCTGCATCTGTATGGCATGCACATATGTAAACAGTTGCGTTGCCGATACATAAATATGTTAATTAACATTTGTAGTTAGTCTAGACATCACATTATGTAGTACCTTTAATGCGTAATTGCTTCATTCTTTTCTTGCCAAAACGCCAACTGGAATGTAGGGAGGCCATAATCTCAGGGCAACGGCGAAGATGGCGGTTGTGGTGGCAGCGGCGCCCATTCGCCGCCAATGCCAAATCAAAATAATAAGAGCACACGAGAAAATAAAAATATATTGCTTTAAATTTCACTTGAGGTGCCACTGTTTACTTTCTACATTTTATTTGCATTTCATGGCACTGTTTGCACTGTTGTTGATATTGATAGCGATGTTAATCTCCAGCTGGTCAACATTTGCATATTATAAACATTAAATCACGTTTCAAATCACTTTCAAATATATTTTTGGCTCGTATACTTGTGTTTTGATAACATGCACTTTGGCTTTCATTAATATCAATATTTTATTTGCAAAGGGAACCAAACGCAAAGTTGACTAGCGGACGCGTTGTTTTTTTTTTTTTTTTTTTTTTTGTAGTAAAATAGTAGCATTGAGAACAATCGATAGCTGGCAGAGCTGCATTTTGTATCGCTCACCCATCCCTAATTTACTTAAAAACCATAAGACCGCGATTTTTTGAGCAGTTGGCAGCGCTTCTAATGATGTAAATTGTCTGAAAACAATTAAATCAATTTAAAAACAGGTATTAATTTCTATGGGTTTTCCTGCCTACTTTATATTATTTTCAGTTAAATTTAATTAACCAATAGCAATTTAAAATTAAATTTTAGACTTTTATAATTTCATTTGTTTATTAGTGGAAATTTTTAATCGCAATAGTGGAGTACAAAAATTCGAAATACATTCGCTACTTAAACTAAATCTATCGATATATGTGCGATGAAACTGGATATCGGATAGGGTCGATACCAAAGTATATTGAAATTCGATATCGGTAGCATCGATAATTTTACAATATCCCGTGTATATCGAGTTCTTTGGTATTTGAAATATCACGCCAAAATCAAACATTATCATTCTCGTGGAGTAAAACAATTCTGAAGTAATTTATTTTTATTAGTGTAGCCAAGTAAAGTCGGAGAGCTAGCTGCCCCACTACATCTAAGTCTCATATATACTCAACGTGGTAATGAGTAAAGTTTCCTTTAGGATAACTGATAACGCCCATGGCCAAACTGCGGTTTAAGAACAATCCAAAATATGTCAGCCAAATAAAGTTTTCGGAAGCGAAACCCAATGTTAATACAAATTTACAGTTCCCCACAACCATTTGAATTAGTAAATGAATGCAGGAACAATGATTAATTTGCAGGCGCCGTTTAATTGCCGGCTGTTTAGTTCTGGGCGTTAAGACAAAGAGTCTTCTTTACTTTCGTTCTTCTAGTCAATAAACGGCTGTGGGTTCGAATCCCGCGACGAGCATGGTTGGCTTGTGTTTGTTTTTGATAAAAATACACCCATTCATCGCTATACAGCCGCTCCTTTATACGGCATTTCCTCCTTCTTCAATTAAGGCCCGTTTTCGATTTACGGCCTAAAAAGTTTCGCTATAACGGCAAAAAACAAGCATATGATACGGCCTTGAAGGTTTGAACGAACGTAATGTATTTTGATCTAGTTGAAGATGATAGGGAACCTCTTTCAAATTAGGACAAAACTCATTCAGTTGCAAGCAGAACCGGCATTTGATGAAGGTCAGACCAGACCCTGTTTTTGTATCCAAACATCTAACATCAAAAACATTGTCGAATGCTTTTTCCATCCTCCTTGAAAACGATCCTGACATGACAAAAATCGGTCGAAAGATTGGGTTATTGTATAAGAAATATACAAAATATCCCTGAAAACTCAAAAGATGTGAAAGTTCCGAACACGAACGGGAACCCTTCGTTCTAGTCTAGGCTAGTCTCACGTACAAATTTTAACTTTTTCAATTATCAATTTTATCTATCTATCTGAAATTGTTATATATTAGACATTGTTCAATTAATAATTGGAGTAACAAGAAAAGATGATGTATGAATTCGGTGTACCCATAAAAAAAGGTAGAATAAGGCATCTATTCTCTAAATATCAGATAAATCCAAGCATTGGTTTTTAATAACACACAAAAATGCGCTTTGAAAATATACTTTCTGAATAATAAGTTGAGCCAAAAGTATAAAGATTTTCTGCTATTTATGTTAATTTTTTTCTGAGTGTAATGATCCCAACATTTGGAAAATATATGATCAACATCAGACTATAATGTCATATGGGATGGATCAAAAAGTCTGTTTTTTTTTTAATTTATAGAAATGGACAGCTTGACTCCGGTCTGGAAGAACATATATATAATATATATATATATATATATAACTAGATTTAATTGATGCATATATACATAGATAAATGAAGTCTATGTGTATGATTTACGCAAGGCGGGTTGCCTTAGTCTACATTCTTCAGATGTATCCCAAGTCAAAGGGAAACCCATTTTGGATTTTGCCAAGCTATGCGCTGTGGTAACTACGAAGTAGAAATGGTGGTGGCCAACTAAATATATTCATAGTCTACACAGTCCAAGATGACATCGCGCATTCGTTGCTTGTAGAGCAACTCGTTGCCAACGCCCAGAAATCCTGATGTGCTGGCGCCGCCTTCGACCAGGTCGCTAATCACCTGCAGATCGGGCACATCTTCGCCACGCATGGTCACTATTGGTAATACCATCATGGCCAACAGCAATCCCACAGCGCCCTTGTCGCGCAATTGTTGCTCGAATGCATCGAATGGAAACAATGTGGCCGCTGTTTCGCCCAATCTGTCAGAATTCAGAAATTCAGAACTGTTCCGAGTCCAATTCGAAAAGCAAGCACTCACCTGGCCAGCTGTTGGCCCAATTCCTTGTAGTACAGTTGCAACATTGGCCGGTAGTGTTGCTGTCGAAATTGTCGTGTCGTGCAGCTAAATAGAAAGTAGACCAAGTCGGTTATCGGCGAGGCATATCGCATCAGTTGCCAATCAATCAGGCACACATCCAATGGCTGCTTTGTCGCCACATCGCATCTGTACAGAAAATTATTGTTCCAACTGTCGCCGTGGCAAACGACAGCATATGGCTCACAGTTAATGCCACTGAGCAGTGGCAGCAGCAGCTCAAAATAGCTGCCACGCCCAAAATATGCCCGCAAACGTTGCGCATAGTGTGCATCTTGCTGCGGACGCAGTGCGTCCAGTGCGTTCTGCTTCAGCTGCTCAAAGTAGGCACCCAAAGCGGCATCATTGCGCCGCTGTTCAAATATGTCCACCAGTGTCTGAAATGGCAACAGCAGCTCCTGCTGCGACTTACATTTCGCTTTCAGTGCCAAGGATGTGGCATGCAGCTTGGCATACGTGGCCATCACGAGCGATACGTGTGCGGGCGTTAAGTCCGTGAAACGATCATGCAACTGATAGTGGCGACGGCACAAATCCTCCAGTACAATGCACTCGTTGGGCTCATCCTGGCGGGTGACCAAGCAGCGGGCATAGTGCCGAAAACACTCCGTTTTGCTCAGCTTTTGTTCGGCCTGAAAACGTTGGATCAGCGGCAAAAACTCTTCATATGCAAGCGACTCGCGTGTAAAGCATGGCCGGGCAAAGAACTGTTTGCGCCTAACGGTGTTTTGTGGCGGCAACTTAAGGATTAGACTCCTTTGCCCCTCCTCCTCCTCCTGTTCCTTTGGCACGTGTATGCGCCAAACAATGCCCAAATAATTATCGCCCTTGGCACAAGCCAACTCCAGCCCATAATCGTTGCATCCCAGCAACTGCTCAAGTGTCTGACGCACACTGGCATTGGGCAGATCCTCCTGCTGCTCCTGCTCCTGCTCCTGCTCCTGCTGCTGGTGCTGCTGCGCCATCGCGGCAGACTTTTCGTACTGTGTGCAGCTGGCTTTAGTCGGCAATTGCTTTTATAGCCACATGCACAATGTATATATATGTATTCACATGCATATATATGTATCAGTGATGTCATCTTGGCGGAATCACCACCAGATTCAGTGATAGTAATTAACTATTATGGTATTTTTTTTAAATATTTTTGTTTATCGATTTGTATATAATATTATATTGATTAACATTTGGTTGATTTCCGTTAACTTTTAAATATATATCGTTTTACTATGTTTTTTTTGAAATGCATTTTCTTTCGATCGTTGCCAACACAGTTTGGTTTATATATGTGCATATATACATATATACATACATAGTTATGTATAGTCAGACCGCAACCGCAAATTTGATCTATAGCTAATTTGTAACTCAAATTTCAATGCTTATTATTGCAGCACCCAACCAATAATAATAGTAATAATAATAGTAAGTTCACCGTTGGCTACCTTAAGAAACTGCTGCCCAGTTCAAAAGTCCTCAAGTGGCAACTTAGAACCAGTAGATCCAATAACATTCAATTGAAACAGCATCATATTAATCCGTGACATCTGTTTTTAACTAGTTTCTTTTTTCATATAGCTCTAGTTTTTTTCTAAAAACTGAAGAGGAAGCCTTCAACTTAAAGCTGTATCTGCATTTCATATATGGTATAAGTTGTTAGTAAAAAATGGTCTGCTGGGAAATATCATATCCAATAATATTCGGATATTGTTTCGCAGTAAAATAGTAAAACAGTAATAACAATCTAATACGACTATTTTTGAAGGTTTGACTAAAGTAGGCTATGAAAAATTTAGAAGCATCTGCATAAATATATATATATATATAAATGTGTATATATATATTTTTTTTTTTACGTAAATAGATGTACAAATAAAAGCTTTTCACGTTCTTCTTCGTTTTGTTTTCATTCGATTTGCAAACCCAGGCGACGTAATGTTAACTCCAATAACATATGTATATTTGCATGCATTTATACATACTTATATTTATAACTGTTTAATATTGAGTTCGCTCTGTTCAGAATTCAGATATACAATTATTCATGTCAATCTCAGCGTCCTCGATAGTATAGTGGTTAGTATCCCCGCCTGTCACGCGGGAGACCGGGGTTCAATTCCCCGTCGGGGAGAGAAGGGAAATTCCTTCCTTCATTTTTTTATCAAACATATTTTCTATTTTAAATAATAATGTATTTATGCATGCATATAAAAACTTTATGCCGAAACAATCAAATATGTAGTATATACATACAGTGTCTCACAGTTCATGAGGACCAGTGTCTAGCAAAAAATGTAAAGTGCTATAAAGTTTAAACAAAGAAACAAACGCAAAATGTTTAAATGCCAGTTTGTTTCATGTTATATCACGTTTGAAAAAGAAACCTTAGTTTTTATTAAAATATTAATTAATTAATTAAAATTAGTCGAAAACTGAAAAAATGTCCAAAATACATGTCAACGTTTATTTGGGACAGTCTTAAAAAAGTAACATATTTACCGTATAAAAACTTAAATAAGGATGTTAATACTTAGTATGACATCCTTTAGCCTTAACAACTTCCCTTAACCTATTATTCATGGAAGATACCAGATTCCGGGTAGTTTCTGGACTGTTTTTGCTCCACTCATCCAGCAGAGCATTCTTGAGATCGGATCTGTGATTCCTGATGTTATTTTCCAGCAGAGCCCACAAATTTTCAATAACATTTAAATCTGGAGACTGGGCCAGTGGAATTATCATGTGGGGGCAGTTCCAGATAAGCCAGGACTGTACTAATCCGGACTTATGCTTGGTTGCTGTCCTGGTCGTTGGCCTGGTAGAACCGGAAAGTACGTCGGATTCCTAGCTTCTTGGCACTTTGGAGTAAATTTTCCTTTAATATATTGAGGTACACATTCTTGTCCATTGTTGTTTCAGTGGACACCAAATTTCGGACGCCGGCTGCCGAGATACATGCCCATACCAGGACACTTCCTCCGCCGTGCTTGACTGCTGCCTTTCGGTTTTTGGGACTCAACTCAGTATTGGACTGTCGCCACATATAATTCCGTCCGTCCCAGCCAAAAATGTTTAATTTGGGCTCATATGAAAATATGACTGTGTTCCAGAACTCCAAATCCTTGTCCAAGTGGGTTTTGGCGAACGTCATCCTAGTCCCTTTATTTTTCGCGCCTATAAAGGGCTTCTTCCGTGGTACTCGGGCATGAAAGTCATGGTTGCGCAGAACCCGGCGCACAGTTTCCACACTGCACTTTTTCCCCATTTCATCCTCCACCTGTTGAGTCAGTTTTGGAGCCGATAGCCTAGGATTTTCCCTTATTTTCCTGATGATCCTCCGCTCATCCTGTTCGGTGAAAATCTTGTTTGGTGCAATTCTGCCCTTGTCCTCTATCCGATTTTCGTCGACGAAGCGCCGAATGATGTTCTTTACAGTTGACTTGCTCAGATTGACCATTTTAGCTATTTGGCGATGTGAATATCCGATCTTGAAGTGTTCCAGGATGAGATTCCGTTGTTCAATGGTGGTCCGTTTGCCCATAGTCCTTGTTGGCTGGTTGCACCCGAGATGCAGGATATAACTAATCTGACTACGAAGGATTGGTCTATTTATACCGAAAATAATCAACCTGACGTAAAAAATCCGGGTTTTATGGCACCCAGGTGTCCATAATGCCTCTGTCCCACATAAGCGTTGACCAAAAATGTAGGTACTTTTTTACATAACTCGACCTAGCGGGTGAGAAACCCCCAGTTTATTGGGGTCATATATTCATTTTGGTGGTTAATATATGTACCTGCCATCGGTCTTTGGAATTTTTGAAAAATAATGTATAATTAGTTTATGGCAGGCAATTAAAATTTTTGCTAGACACTGGTCCTCATGAACTGTGAGACACTGTATGTATGTATGTATCTCTATATGCAGAAATACATACATATGTATGTAGATTCTAAAGATTTGGATCATTTGCCTTTGTCTCTTCACCTTCATAATTACTAACAATATTTCTCAGTCTCCCTCTCTTTGGTCTCTATGGCCATCCCTCGCTTTCACACTTTCTCAACTTGTAATTTAATATACGGTTTTCACTTGGATTTGATTTTGTGCCACCTGTCATTTAAGGCCACTAATGCACCTCATATTTACTGATTTTTTGTTATATTTATTATGTTTAAAGATACAATAACTTAAAAACCAAGTCAAAGAAGCCGGCCGCTGTTTCTGTCTGCTATCAGCAGCAAAAACAACAGCGCACTGACCGATATTGTCTGGTAATATTGTTGTGTGTGTGTGTGTGTGTGTTCGTTGGTAAACAAGATAACGGGTAGTGCACGAAAATATGTGTATATAAGTACATACATATGTATGTGTGTATTTGCTTCAAAATTAGAACACATGTACGAATGTATTTGTATGTGCGATGTGTGTGATTGCAAATCGCTAATAGATAAGGCGTACATTTTATATACATTTTTTTGTTTTGATCTAAATACATATGTACGTAGGTATGTATGTACATACAGGTACATGCTGCAGAAACAATCACAACAACAATGGAAGAGGCAATACTATTGCGGTTTGTGCGAAGTACAAAGTGTAATCGTGGATAATCAAAGATCGAACAAAAACAAAACACAAAACAAACAACAGCAGCAGAAACCGGCTAGCGAAACGCCAAGCGCAAGAAATCAACACACAAGCAATGAACGACAAGCAAAACAGAAAAGAAGATTAGCAAACAAGAACTGTAATTTTCGTTGGGGCGAAGATTAAATACCCTTGGAGACAAAGTTACATTTGCATATAATGGATGCCCTGTCGGATAGCGAAAAAAAACGATAGATTCAAATGAAATTCGTTGATAAATTCAGTTTAAGTTTAACTAAACAGCTGGATATAGCATAAATTTAAGTCGATAAAACAATTCAATTTACTATGTATTTGATATACAGTTTTGACAAAAAAAAAATTCTTGTTTTCCATTTCCTATACGAAAAAAGGTACTTTACTATATAAATTTGAATATTTTATATTGTTCTACAATTCGATTTGATGTTCTTTTTTTTTTTAAATTCATTGAGAGTATGTACATTTTGAAATATTAATAAGCTAGTAAATAAGTTTAAGCTTATCAGAATGACAACATGCCACACACTACTGCATTATATGCATGAAAGTCAATCGAGCCGCTTATAAATTTTTATAGGGTGCACAACATCGTCTATTAAATGCGCCGTAAAAACAAACCAGCAAACGAAATAAAACACAAACACCATTGCCAACAACAATTATAGTAATCTTTTAAAAATAGTAATAATACAAATTGATAACCAGTTAAAGAGCTGACCAAGAAATCTCAATCAGAAGATACCCAGTACACAAGTAATTGCCCTAAAATACGGACTGCAAATCAAATAATAATGAATACAAATAACTTATTTTTTTTAACTTTGTGATTTGTAGATAAAATGTAATAAACTTCTACTGCTTTTGAAGTTTGATATTTTTATCTGGCTAAATAAACATATGCACTTATATATACCCTTTATATCAATGCTCAATGGGTGCAAGGCATAAGCACGGCAGCAACAACAGCGAACGCAAGAAAATGCCAACGAAATCAAATAAGAGTGATTCAGAATATTCGACGAGAAAATACCCTGCAATTACGCACCGGCATGTATACATATCATGCTTATGCATTTACATTACTGATCATATCTATACAAAAATACTTATATATATATCCCTTTTACCTATCCTGGTAGGTATAGGGTATAAAAACAGGCAAGCACCAAACAGCTTCTTTTATTTTTCTTGCATTGCTGATCCACAAAAAAGAAGCAAATCGACGACGCGTCATCAGCAGCAGCGGCACGCATGTCTACATTTAAACGCCCCACTGCCTTCCACCACTCTCCATAAAATACACACATACACGCATACATATGCATAATTCGAATGGGGCGCAGGCGCAGTGGATAGACAGACGGTTGGAGGCTTTGCCATGCAGTGCTGCGACGCCGGCGCTGACGTTGGCAGCGTTCGTCACTGCGAATGCGTCGCAGTTTAAAATGTCGCATTCGGCGACGCTTTGAGCTCAGTCTAAAAACAGCAGTCAGAGCGACCGAACAGAAGGCAACTATCCTTGTTACTAAGACTAGTTGTAGTCGATTGTTTTTGTTATTATTATTGTGATATTGTTGTCATTGTTTTTGATTGCAATACCGATTATTTTGATTTGATTTCGCGTATTGTGGAAATAAAAACAATATCGTAAAGCTTCAACAAAATTAATTAAGTTCAAAACGGTGGACAAACCAGAACAAAATGACGCAACCGTTGAAATTCTATTTTGATTTGCTGAATCAATCCAGCCGCGCCCTCTACATTTTTCTGGAGGCATCCAAAATCCCATTCGAGGCGATACCTATTTCAATGGTCAAAGGTATGTCCACATATTGATATTTTGAGTACGTGCCGAAATGCGTCTAACTAACCCAAGTGTTGATCAACCTGCATCAGCCCATGGACACACACACACACGCACACACACACACACACACACACACACACACATACATACACATGTACTTTGGTCTATTCGTTTCAATGTGATATTTTTGTAGTGTTTTCAAAAATTTTCCACTTTGGTCAACATTCCGATTATCAAGTTTTCGGAGGGGAAAGTGCAATACGTACGTATGTATGTATGAATGTATGTACATGTATGTGTATGTAAATGCCTTGACAATGGATTAGGTAATAGCGTTTAGTGGCACATCTAAACAATATTGTAACCCAATCTGAGTTTACAACAATATATCAATACGAAAACGTACAAATATCTCCACTATCAAGTATAAACCCGTATTGTATAATCTATGAACGTGTCTCTTCCAATTTGAAGATCTTATAATAACTAGATGATACTTGCTATATACATGTATATACATATATGGTGCAATTTGAATAATTCAATAATAAAAAATTGTCTGCCAAAAAAGAGAAGAAAAGAAAAGAATTACTGCGATTATCTATCGGCCTGGAATCTGGCGTTGTATAATGAACACACATAGAATACACAATTAAATTACTTCACACGCAGTTGCAAAGTTTGCTCTTTTGGTGTAGAGTCGGTGTCTGAAGCGCTTGCAACAATGTCAACAACACATTAACAACAATACTAATAACAAATAACGAATAACAGCAGAAAAGAGAGAAAGAAAACAAAAAATAGAACAAGCTTTTGTTAACAGCGCGTGCGTCTTACCATATACCATATATTGTTTAGCATCTAGCCAATTTGATCGCCATTTAAGCCAGCTCAAGCATGGCTCAGTCGGCGGCGCTCATATGTCTGTAGTTGTGAACTTGGTCAAGGTTAAGTGCCATCGCACCACAGTCAAAAAACAAGGCAATTTGAATGCAAAAACTTTTCATCAGTTATGCAGATATATATATATATATTAATACATATACATAATGTATATGTTTCATTTTGAACATAACTCGTATCCGCATCTGTGAAATATAAATTGCAGATTTGATCAGAGCTTCCTTGTTGTCACAGTTTAATGCAAGTGATACACAAAACTTGCTCATTGCTGGACTTTAAACCCAATCGAAATCGAAATGCAACTATTGTTGTTTAGTTGTTGCATGTGGCATATGTATATATATATATATATATATATATATATATATATTTGGCCTCGAGGCAGTGCATTGAGCCCAGGTCTAAACAGTCAATAGACACATATGTATATACTATTCTATTACAAGCTTAGAAACAGACGATTTGCTGGGGCTTTGAGCGCAGACAGCCTTGGCCAGGTTAAAGACTTTGCTTGACTGCGTTTGTTGCTCTCTTTTTGAAACGAGAAAAAATAGCGAAAATGCAATTTACAAGCATAAATAAATAAACTAAAAAAAGCTCAGTTTTCAATATGTAAATAATGAAAACACCAAATTTTTAATAGCAATATGTTTAATCTACATTGTTGTCTTAAATGTTTGCCATCTTAAATATTCTTATTCTTCTATATATGAAATTTGCACTAGATGTGACGCATCACTATAATTATAGTGTATAGTAGTTCAACACTCACAAATCAGATATTCAGCGTGGTAATTAGGAGGGGGTGCAAGGGAGGGGTGCCATCCTTTGTTGATCGAGTGGAGGAGGGAGAAGCACTTGCTTATCATGTGAATTTACTAGTAGGTTGAAAAGTACGAAAACAAATGGTGCCACATCACGTAGGCTTTAGCCAAATCTGCCGGTCACAGTGATGCCACAAAAAAAGTCCAAAATAGCAACAGCAAAAATGTTATATATTTTATATATGCATAAATTTAAACACTTTTAAATCCTAGTAAATTGATTAAATATTCGTATTTAAATATAGAAAACAAAGGCAAATGTGAAAACTATGAATAACAATTTGTTATCTATTGAAATAAGTCTATATATATATATATATATATACATATATGCTAGGGAAAGGTCTAGGTTATGGGTATGGATTTGTAATTTTCAATATTTGTTTGTCTTATAAATTCAAATTATTATA
Source organism: Drosophila quasianomalipes (assembly GCA_035043665.1). NCBI lineage: Eukaryota > Metazoa > Arthropoda > Insecta > Diptera > Drosophilidae > Drosophila > Drosophila quasianomalipes. The sequence goes on from JAWNMU010000509.1 coordinate 51,852, forward strand.
TTATTATTATTATTAAATGTCCGATCTGAGATCATCACTATTGACTGGTGCGATTCAAATTAAATTATTACTGTGCCAAATGCCCTTTGACAATGATTTTGCGCTTATCAAAATTCAAGTAGACAATTATTCCATCATTTTCAATTGCTTGCAATTAAATGTTTGACACAATTGTCTGGGACACTGACAACACCTAAGTACACACACTTATATATACATACATATAATTATTAATCTACTGAATTCATTGCCATGTTTAGAGAGAATGATTAAATGTTTCTACTACTTAATTTTTAAGCAATTAAATTTATTTTGAACACGACACAGTAATAATTGACTTTGAAAGAATTAGTTTTATTTGTTTCAAAATTTATTGATTGCAACTAATCAATCCATGCATTTTTCATAACTTTTTTCCAGGTGAGCATTTGACGGGCGAGTTTCGGACAATGTTAATCGCTTCCGTAAGCTGCCAGCGATCACTGATCATGGCTATCAGCTGTCGGAGAGTGCGGCCATCTTCCGTCATCTGGCGAGGAGAAGCTCGTTCCAGAGCACTGGTATCCGCGCCGTCATCTGGGTCGCAGTCGCACCGATGAGTATCTCGCCTGGCAGCAATCAAACATGACGGTGGCCTCCACTGATTACTTCCAGCAAAAGTGGCTGGTGCCTTACTTGCAGAAAACACGGCCATCCGAAAGTGCGGTAAGTTCGTTTCCCCAATCTGCAATTCATATGTAGGTGTCTGCAACTTGATAAGAACTGGTCAATATATACTCTTATGAATACTATTTTCCTTTTCGCCGTCTGAAATAATAAATACAAAATATAACACTATTAATAATAGATAATAGAAATGTTTCTTGTCTATAACCGTGACAGACAAAGTGTTAAAATTGGGGTGCTACGTCCACGTCTTCGACAATGATAAAATCCATAATCGCGAATTGATAAGGCCTTCCCATATCTCCCAAAACTCGAATGCTTAGTCAGTAAATTTGGTTGACAGGTTGTTGGCGATGTCTTTCATAGATCAAAATTTCGAAATTTCTCTAAAGCTATATCTTCTTATATCTTATCAATTGTAGACGTAAGATTACAAAGTTGGAAGGTCTATGCGCTTCAAACATCTCCACACTTGGAGGGAACTTAACTCGGAACTTCCAGAAAATATCAGTATTTCTTGGCTACACCAACCATTTTCTGTGGTACCTGTTATCAGCTGGCATTACTTATTGGTTTCAGCGTATTTTGTTCTCGCTTATGGATTATTTGATGAATATATTTTACACAGTCGGAAATTATTTGACAAATTTTCCGCGTTTCCGTTAGTTTTCTGATTCTGTGGACAAACCTAATCAATTACTTTCTTCTAGAAATTTTCAGTAATTTGCGTATGACAGTAAAAAATAAATAACCAATAATAAAACTATCTTTAAGATTTCTGTTACATCACAGGATATATACATATATATATAATAAATGATCTTCTGCAGGTTAATGTGGCCGGCAAACAGGTAGAGCACACGCTGAATGACTTTGAGCAACTGTTCCTGAATTCGCGCAAGTTTATACTTGGCAATAACATCTCCTATGCGGATCTGAGTGCCATCTGTGAAGTTGATCAGACCAGTAAGTAATTGCAGTTAAATTGAATGCAATTTTGTACTAATCTTAGCCACTCTCTCTCTGAATTGCAGAAGCAATCGGCTTCGGCGCCTTCAAAAATCGCAACAAACCAGCCGACTGGTATCAGTCAGTGTCCGAGGAGCTGGGTCCCTATTATAAGAATGTCCAAAGGAGTTCAACGCCAAGTTGAAACTTAACAATGGGCAGCAGCAACAGGGCGAGGCGCAGGCGCAGGCTTTGAAGCAGTAAACCGTTCTTGTCCAACTCCGATCCAATTTGTATTTATTTTGATAACTTGTTTTTTTTTTTTTTGTAATTTTATTTTATTATTTGTTGTAACATTTTTTTTTTTTATTTTGACGCACCTCACTTAAATAGAAAATGATTTAATAGAATTTTCGCTGATGGGCGCAAACTAAGCTGTTAGTTATTAAATGTGTAAAAACTTAAACAACAAAATATTTGTATGTATAAAATATATAAAAACCTAAACGACAATATATATATATATATATATATAACTATGTTAAAACTTATATTAAAAATATCATTAATAATCAAAAAAAACCAAAAACTCTCTCAACTGATCGGAATATTCAAAATAGCTGTTGTAGTGAAAATAAAAATAAGGAAAAAAAAAGTGTCTTACAGACTGGAGTCAAAAAAACAGGAAGCCCGATGGAGAAACTTATGTGGACTGGACCAGATGAAAATACTCCAACATGTACATATTTAAATCAATTGAATGTTTCTTTATTTACTCATTGGATGTTTTTTATTTTTTTGTCTTTTTTTTTTGTTTTTGTTATTTCGTTAGGGTTTCTATATTGTTTCTAAAGTTGGTTTTTTTTTTGTTTTATGTTATTCTTTTTTACAACAATTCACTTTTGCTTTTGAAAATTTACTGGCTTTGTTTTGAGTTTTTGATTTTAGTTGTTATGTTTATAATAAAAAGTAAGTTGAATGGTATTTGGATTAAATGAGCTACAGCTAATTAAGAAATGTATGTACCCAAATTGTAATTGTGAAAACAAATTGACTATTTGAAGCGTGTTGCAAATGGGTAAATGAGTTTTATCATGCTTGTTAAAATGCGCTTACAAATATGTATGTATGTATGTATGTATGTATATGTATACATACGGTTTATAGTCAAATATATTAATATTTATTGGTTTCGTTTTGGTTAGCTTAAATCTTGTAGTTCATTGACTTTAAATATTGCCCACGTTTGTTGTTCTTGGATTGTATTTGCGTGCTTTTTGTTTGTGTGATTAGTTTTTAGCTCATTCTTGTTGCTCTTTGCTTGGTTATTGCTATTACATTCATTATATGGAAGTACATATGCACATATATATATATATATGTAGACTCATATGTGTGCGGTATTTTGTTTTTCTATATAGTCGAAAGGCACTGCTGCATTCTAACGCGTTCTTATCTCATCGTTTTTTTGCATTTTCTCTATACTTTCTTGAAATTTGAGTAGTTTTTTTTTTTATTTATTTATTTATTGATTTCAGCTTAAGTCTTATGCATGCACATGCGTACATATATATGCAACTATATATGTACGAATGTAAAATAATTTATTAATGCGTGTGCCTTGGCCTTAAACTTGTCTTGTCTTGTTGATTTCTCAACTGAGAACTGCTTAGATAAAAAAAAAAAAAAATAATTAAATATATATTTAAGTTCTTATGTATTAATTATCCCCTAAGCTCTACATGAAAACTTGAAACATTTTACAACAATATTTGAAGCACACCAAAATATTTGTTTTCGAGTCCTTTGCTAGCTGTACGAATCATAACTGGCTCATACATACAAATGTATGCATAAACATATGTACATACATACATCTCAACGAATTGGTATGAACATATGTATATACATACAAATGAAGTGGTAATTTTAAAAAGGGTTTCCATCAATGATACATTGTATGTTTTTTTTTTAATTTAATTTAATTTAATTTAATTGTTGTTGTTGTTGATGTTTTTGTTGATGTATACTTTTTGTGCAATAGGAACACGGTTGGCCATTAGAAGCAGCAATTGCGGGCCAAGCCTGTCATCAAGTTACAATTATCAGCCAATAATTTAAGAATTATCTATCTACATATTTGTACATACATTCACGTACATGTGTATTTGTTTTTCTATACATACATTTACCATTTTCAATTGTGCATTTGTTTAAGTCAATTTGCCAAAATGTACAAAAAAAAAAAAAAAAAACAATCGATTTTCTTCGGGAAGCCAATATTTATCATCTGACAAAACTTTTGTTTTTCATATAAATTTTAAGTTTTGTTGTTTCAAATAAAATACAAAAATTAAATCAATTAAATTCAAATTTTCAAACAATATTTTGGCCAAAATATATAGATTAAAATATATTTTGGCAAAATAAAAGAAAAAAAAAAAACGATTAAATCTAAAAATCCATTAATCCATTTAGTTTGATTTTGTATTTTTGGCAGACGTTTAAAAAACGACGACAGATAAAAAAAAATAAAAAAAAATCCATTTGAACTGCAGTTTAAAAGCTTAAAACTACAATGACGCTTGAGATGTCGCTGCCAATTTGTTATTATTTAACATTATTATTATTCTAGCTGGCCACCATGGCCGCCCATGGACTCATCGATGGCATCCTCGTCATGCTCGTTGAGCAGCAATGGACTGTCGTCGATTGCCTTTTGAGTCCGAAAAAACGGAGCCGAAATTATGGTGTGCAGCAGCTAAATAATGTTAAGTAATAACAAATTACTGTAACGACGGTATCTCAAGCGTCATTGTAGTTTTTAAGCTTTTAAACTGCAGTTCAAATGGATTTTTTTATTTTTTTATCTGTCGTCGTTTTTAAACGTCTGCCATCAAAATCAAACTTAAGATTTTTTAGATTTAATCGTTTTTTTTTCTTTATTTTGCCAAAATATTTTAATCTATATATTTTTGGCCAAAATGTTTGAAAATTTGAATTTAATTGATTTAATTTTTATTTTGCATTTGAAACAACAAAACTTTTTTTTTGTAATTTGTACATTTTGGCAAATTGACTTAAGTAAATGCACAATTGAAAAGTAATAAAAATATGTATAGAAAAACAAATACGTATGTGTACGTGATGTATGGGCCTAATTCTTAAATTATTGGCTGATAATTGTAACTTGATGACGAACTTGGCCAACAATTGCTGCTTCTACCGTGTACGCAAAAGTACTCAACAAGCCTCAACAATAACAATATTAGAGTAGAATTAAATTAAATTAAAAAAAAAAACATTACTGGCGTGATGGAAACCCTTTAAAATTGCCGCTTCATTTGTATGTATCCTCCCTATGTTCATACCAATTAGGTGAGATGTATGTATGTACATGCATACATTTGTGTATATTGATTGATGTGCTGTAGAACTCGAAAACAATACAGTGTGCTCAAATATTGTTGTAAAAAATGTTTCAGAAACTTAGAGATATTAATACATAAGAGCACTAAATATATATTTAATTATTTTTTTTTTTATCTAAGCAGTTCTCAGTTAATTCAACAAGTAGACAAGGCGCACATACATTAACAAATTATTTACATTCGCTGCATATATAGTTGCATATATATGTACGCATGTGCATGCATAAGACAAATAAAAAAAAACTACTCAAATTTCAAAAATATAGGAAAATGCAAAAAACTGATAATAGAGCACTGGTGTATATAAGAAAAAAACCAAGAAACTTATATATATGTATATATGTGCATATGTACTTCCATATTCAAATGTAACCAAACGAGAGCAATGAAGCTAAAAACTAATCACACAAACGAAACGCACCCAAAATACAATCAAAGACGAGCAAACGTGAGTGACAATATTTAAAGTCAATGTGAAGACTACAAGATTTAAGCTAACCAAAACGAAACCAATAAATGTTAATATTTGATATAAACTGTATGTATACATATACATACATACATACATACATACATATTTATAGCCAAGCGCACATTGCCGCGCCTGAAGCATGATAAAACTCATTTTACCCATTTTTTGAAAAAAAAAAACTCAAATAGTCAATTTGTTTTCACAATTACAATTTGGGTACATACATTTCTTAATTAGCTGTAGCTAATTTAATCAAATATATTCAACTTACTTATTATAAACATAACAACCAAAATCAAAAACTCAAAAATAAAGCCAGCCAAATTTTCAAAAGCAAAAGTGGGCCGTTTTTGTTACTGTAAAAAAAAATAGGATGAATAATTATTTGGATTAAATGAGCTACAGCTAATTAAAGAGATGCTTGAA
>JAWNMU010000510.1:0-77166 GCA_035043665.1 Drosophila quasianomalipes
CAAAACGACCTTTTATGCCTATCTTATGCCTATGTCTATTGTAGGAGATCTAGCTAGATGGCAAAAATGTTTGCTAAATCTAGATTGCTGGATGCCTTCCTGCTCCTGATCATGTCTTTGTGCATGTTCAGTTCTGTGCAGGCAGCCTATCCCTCTCAGCTGCAAGCTAATGAGACCTCTATTCTTCTTACTCCTGGAGTCCCTCTCTCTGGATTGTTGGAGGACGTTTCTGACTACTTGTACTATCACGTGCCCATTCCCACCAACAACACCTCTCCTTTGACTGTGATTGTTACTCCTACCTCTTCCAACGCTTACATTGACCTCTTCACCTCAACTGAGCACGAGTTCCCCACATCTAAGGACCGTACTACCTACTCTGTTGGAGCTGAGTCTGTCACCTACCACGCCAACGAATTGGCGAACGCTTCTGATTTGTACATCTCTGTTGCTCCTTGGATCGGATTCTCCAACACTACCTTTACCATCGTTGCTGAGTTCCAGTCCACCCTAATTGAGCTTCCTTTGGGAGATATCCTCTACAACTCTGTACACAGAGGATCTTTCAAGAGGTATACTTTGTTTCTGTTTGCATTTTATTGTATGCATGGAATACGTTATTGCTGCTTGTGTTGTATTTTGTGTATACAGCGTGTGCTATTATTTGTTGTTGCTCGATGCTTGTTTTATGTTCGTTGTTTGTTTCGGCTTTGTTCAGTACTAGCTTCTGTCTTCCATGCGAATGTTTCGGGTGTTAGACCGATTCCTGCATTGTGTGCATATACATATATATATATATATATACTTACGTATTCATCATACGCGCAAACTTCCTTGTTTACATCGATATGCATGCAAAACCAACCACCCGTATGCACCCCTTCCATTCGCAGATACTACGTGGATCTGACCAATGCCACCGATTCTGACACTCTGTTGATCACCTCCACCGTCTTGGAGAGGAAGATCGAGGTGTTCGTCGGAAAGGAGGATGACATCAACCCCGAGAATGCTACTACCTACTCCTACAGCTCCCAGGACCCTTCTGTGCCTATCAAGATCCCTCGTGAGTCCATCAAAGACTGGGAGAAGGTCTACATCTCTGTATTGGGATCTTCTTACGACATGAATGCCACTTCTGTGTACTCGATCTCTGCTTCCTTAGACTGGACCATCACCCAGCTCACCCCCAATATTGCCATTCCTTCTGCTGTGTCTGCCGGCAAGTCCAAGTACTTCTCCTTGTACTCCTCTTCTCAGGACTGCAAGATCTCTGTGGCCGTGACTGGAAAGTCTGGACAGCCTGAATTGTTCGTGTCTTCTACTAACCCCCACCCCAACAATCAGTCTTACGACTTTGACGTCACCCAGCCCGCTGAGTCTGCTGCGATTGCTCACATTGTTGAGTCCCACGTTGGATACTACTACGCTGCTGTGACCTCTGCGACTGACTCTACTTTCTCTGTCCTCTACTATGCCACTTGCCCCGGCAACGTGAGCTACGTGAGACTGACTGAGGGAGAGCCCCAAGACTCCATCTCTTACTCGAACGACGTGTCCTACTTCCAGTTCTTCCTCCCCGACTCCCACCGCAACGACATCACCATCTCTGTTTCCTCTGTGTACGGAGACCCTGACATTTACGTGTTCACCTCCAAGTCCGAGGACGTGACCACCCCCCTGGCCCCACTAACTACAACTGGTTGTCTGCTGACGTTGGATCTGATGTGCTCACTATCTTTGGAAACGACGACCACTACTGCGTCAACTGCACTTACTACATTGGAGTGAGAGCTGTTACTTCTGCTCTCTTCTCTATTGTTGTGTCCTCAGACACCTCCTACGTCTGGCTTGCTCCTGGAGAGGCTAGACTCGACACCGTCTTGTCTGGAGAGTACGACTACTTTGCTGTGATTTGGGAGAAGGACCAATTGGAGCTTAACATTGCTGTCACTGACTTTGGATCGTAAGTTGTGTTGTGTAGTTAGTCAGGATTGCATTCATGTATATATGTGTGCATGTTATATATTGTATGTGTCTATGTATGTATATATATACATATACTTTTGAGTATGTTTGTTGAGTGGAAACGAATCCTAATATATATATGTATATGATCTATTATCAACAACCGCAGTGGAGACCCCGACTTGTACGTGTCCTTGACTCCTTACCCCAACCGCACTGAGCACACCTGGTCCTCTGCTCGCTACGGAGACGACTTCGTGTCTATCCGCCACGACGACCCCAAGGCCTGCACGGACTTCCCCTGCGTGTACTACGTGTCTGTCTACGCCTACTCGAACACCACCTTCTCTGTGTTGGCCTACAACCAGGACATCATTGCCTTGTCCGACGGAATTCCTCAGGATGGATTCGCCCCCATTTACTCTGATGTGGTGTACTCCTTCTCTTCCCTCGAGTTGTCCACCAACGTGACTATCGCCGTGTCTGTTACTTCTGGATCTGTTGACGTTCTCTCTGCCGTGGGAAGCATTCCTTCCAAGAGCAACGCTTCCACCTACTCTAGAGTCGACTACGACGTCAGAGGCTCTCTTACCTTCACCATGTCCCTCGCTTCTTCCAAGTGCGAGAACGTGAGCTCTTGCCCCGTGTTCATCAACCTCGCAGCCAGGTCCAACGCCTCCTACTCTATCACTGCCGTGTCTTCTGTGGCATCTATCAAGTTGCAGGACGGAGTGTCCATGAAGCAGCACTTGATCAAGGGACACACTAACTACTACGAGTACTACCTCTCCGATAACAACTCTGACCTCGTCTTCATCGTCACCCCCATTACTGGAGACCCTGATCTGTACGTATCCACCGAGTTCCGTTACCCCAACTCTAGGTAAGAAAGCAATCCAACGACGTTTGTTTTGCGTATGCAAAATACTCTTTTTTTGTTTGTATAGTTTATTTCATTCGCTTTTATTTGCTTGGCTTATTTACGTATATGTTTTACTTGTTTCTTTTGCTTTTCTTATTTGACTGCTACCCCACCCACAGCAACACCCCTTGGTCTCAGCGTTCTTCTGGACTCGGAACCGACGCCGTGTTGTTCTCCGACGCCAAGAGCGGAGTGTACTACGTGGGAGTGAAGGCATACTCTGAGTCTGTCTACACTATCATGGCCTACTCCTCTACCGCCGCCTCCAAGCACACTAACATCACCTTGTTCGACGGAGAGCCCCAGAGCTTCGTGTCTGCTATGGAGGATTACCACATGTTTGTCGTCGACCTCACCCACTCTATCGCTGAGGAACTCACCATCTCCGTTACTGCTGACTACGGAGAGGCTGAGGCGTACATTTCTGCTGGAGTGTTGCCCACGGACATTGACTACGAGGAGTACTGTTCCTCCGACATTACTGGATTCGTGACCATCTCCAACCCCAAGAAGACCAAGTACTTCATTGCTGTGTATGGATACACCGACACCCTGTTCACCATCACCGCCGCGACTGATGCTTCCATCACTCAGCTTGTGAACGGAGTGCCTCTCTCTGGATCTGTGGACCAGGACTCTTACAGATACTACAAGCTCCAGCTCACCAACGACACTGACTTCACTGTGTCCCTGACTGCTCTTTCTGGAGACCCCGACATCTTCATCTCCACCAACTCTTCCCGTCCCAACTCCACCAACTACATCTGGAAGAGTGGATCTTACCTCGATGACGCCATCACCATCTCTAAGCACGACCCTGACAGGCACTGCTCTTCCGAGTTCAGCTACTGCGTGTTCTACATTTCTGTTTCTGCGTACACCTCAAACGCCACCTTCACCATCACTGCGTCCTTCTCTACCCCCGCCTTCTCCAAGACGGAGTGCCTGCTTCTGGATCCCTCGTGGCTAACCAGTACGGATACTACAGGTATGGATTGAGTTGTCTTCTGTTTCTCTTTCTCTTTCTCTTAGCATTTCTGTTGTATGATATATAGATGTATGTATGCGCGTATACATTGTTTTCTTTGTTACTATTTGTTTTTTTTTTCAGTTTATACTCAGCATGGTGGTCATAATGATCTTGCTCTAACATTGCGCATGCGTATATATCTATGTTTATGTGTTTATATGTGTACGTATAATAATCTGCATGCACAACACAGATTTGAGGGAGGATCGATCACGAATTCGACGACCGATATCACCATCTCCATCTCTCCCTCTTCCGGAATGCCCTTCTTCTACGTCGCCACTGGGTATGAGCCCACTGCGGACCACCACATGTGGGCTGTGGAGTCGTACACTGTGAACGGAGGATCTCTTGTAATCCACAAGAATGATTCAAACTTCTGCTCGAACCTCGCCTTGGACACCAGATCCTCTATCCACACTTTCCTCAGCGGAAAGGGAAGAAAGGTCGTTGACCAGAAGCACTTGGGTGTTGAGGACTTTGAGAGCTCCGTCCCCTCTTCCTCCCTCGCCTCCTCTTTTGCCAATGCTGACGCCTGTGTGTACTATGTTGGAGTGTGGGCTCTCTACCTCGGAACCAACTTCACCATCACTGCCTCCACCAACCACGCTGACGTGTCCCTTCTCCCCTCCGTGCCTGTCACCGAGTGGGTCAATGCGAACCAGTACAGATACTTTGTGTACAACCTCCCCGTCAAGTCTTCGTTGATGTTCATCGTGACTGCTCTGACTGGAGACCCCGATATCTTCATCTCCTCCGAGTATGATCACCCCAACAGAACCCACAACGAATACGCCGGAGACAGCTATGGATCTGAGCTCGTAATCATCTCCGACGCCGCCCCTGGACCCTACTACGCCGGAGTGCTCGGTGCCCTCAACAAGAACTCGACCTTCACTGTTGTCGCCTACGCTTCGAACGCCACCGGAAAGCCCATCGTGTTGGTGGACGGAGTGGACCAGAACGGAGGAGTCTTCGAGGGACAGTTCACCTACTTCCGCTTTACCCCCAACACCGCCGCAGACAAGGTCACCATCACTGTGACTTCCACCTCCGGAGACGCTGACTTGTACATTTCCGAGGGAACCTTCCCCACCTTGGACAAGTACGACTTCCAGTCCTCTTCCTCTTCGGTCGACACTGTCACCATTGCCCCCGTGAAGAACGTGGACTACATCATTGGAGTGTACGGATTCGCTACCGGAGTCTTCAACATCTTGGCCTCCACCAACCTTATCCCCGTGAGAATGTCTGATGGAGTCTCTGTCTTCCGCTACGAGCAGGCCGCTGTGTCTGACCATTTCTTCATCACCGTTGATGACTTTGACAAGGACCTCTCGGTCGCTGTGTCTTCTTACTACGGAGACTACGCCATCTACGTGTCCAACGATGTTGAGAAGCCCTACTCCCGTAGCAACTACAAGTGGAAGGCAGATGGAGATGGGCTCTCTGCTGCGGTGGTGATCCCCAGCTCCAACCTCTCTGCCTCCTCGAACAAGACCTACTTTATCACTGTCGAGTGTGAGGACGCTTGTGCCTACACCATCACTTCTACCTTCTCTGACCGTACTTTCCTCTCGATTGGAACCCCCCTTACCGTGGATGCTGCCAAGAACGCTGGATCATACTTTGTCGTGAAGCACTCTGCGGACCACGAGATCTTGTCCGTTTCCGTGACTCTTATTGAGGGATCAGAGGTAGACGTGTATATCTCCTTGTTCAAGGACCCCACTGCGAACGACTACATCTACCACGCCTCTTCCTCCTCGATTGCTACCGTGGACATTCCCTACAACTCGACCTGCTCCGCCTCCTTCTCTGGATGCGAGTACCACGTCTTGGTGCTTCCTACCAAGTCCTCTGTGTCCTTCACCATCCTCGCCTCTTCCTCCGCTATGGTCACTACCCTGATCTCCTCTGTCCCCGTCGATGACAACATTGTCGCCGGGCACTACTCTTACTTCCAGATCTACAACGGATACAAGACCGGAGCCGTGTCTTTTGCCGTGACCTCCTCCTCTTACGCCAACCTCAAGCTCTACGCATCCACCAAGAACTCCCGTCCCAATGCCACCCCAGCAACGAGTGGTCTTCCGCTTACTACTACAACGAGATTGAGGTTGACTCGACCATGGCTGGATTTGTGTCTGACGGATACTTCTACCTCTCCGTGCTGAGCCCCTCTGCGAACACCACCATCACCGTGACTGGAACTGCTGTGCCCGTTCACAACTCCACCGCCGAGGCGATTGTGTTGATCAACGGACGCCCCCAGAACGGAGTGGTGAAGAGCTATGGAAGAAACTACTACCGCTTCTACTCGTCCTCCACCGAGAACATTACCTTCACCCTCACCTCCATCACTGGAGATGCTGACTTGTACATCAACGACAATGGATACCAGCCCACCACCACCAACTACACCAAGAGCTCTGTCAACTTTGGAAACGACCAGATTACCTTCTCCCCCGGAAAGGCGAACGTGTGGTACGAGGTGTTGGTGTATGCGTACACCAAGTCCTTCTACTCGCTCTCCGTATCTGCTGGAGACGCCCCCACCAAGCTCATCTCCGGAATCCCCGTGACTGCGACGGTGGAGAGGAACACGGACGTGTTCTTCTTTGTCGACATTGATGCTGATACTTACTCCTTGTACTCTGCCTCCACCAACGACTTGGCTCCCGCCTCCAAGAAGCTTGTTTCTTCCGGAGAGGTTTCTGCGATTACCCGCTCGCTCTCAGTGGCCGTGACTGCTCTCTCCGGAGACGCTGACTTGTACATTTCGACCGAGATCCAGAACCCCGACGGATACACCTGTTTCCACGACTGTGACAACTGCTGCGTGTACTCGTTCGAGGAGGGAGGAGACAAGGTCACTATCAACGACCCCAAGTCCGGAAGATACTACATTGGAGTTGTAGGAGTCGAAGCCACTACTTTCTCCGTTGTGGCCTACACCAACTCGATCCAGTTGCTGCCCGGCATTTCCCAGTCCGGATCCGTGAAGGCGAAGACCTCTGTCTTGTACCAGTACTCTGTGCTTGACACCACTAAGAAGCACAACATCTCCTTCTCTCTCACCCAGAACTACAACAATGAGTTTGCGACCATGTACATCACCAACAACGGGTCGATTCCCTCCGCCGAGGAGTACCAGTGGTCCTCTTCCTCCCCCTCCTCTTCCTCTGGAGGATACACCGGACAAGTCATCATCCGCGCTGACGACGCCCAAGCTTGTTTGGACTGTAACTACTTGGTGACTGTGGTGGGCCCCTCCTCTGTCGCTAACGTTGCGTACACCATCGTTGCGAACGAGGATGGAGATGTGACTGTGTTGGTCTCCGGAGTACCCCAGACTGGCTCTGCTTCCTCTTCTTCCCCCGCTCGCTACGCCTTCTACGTCTCTTCTCAAAAGGACGTATCGATTGCCGTGACTCCCTCGTTCGGAAGCGCTACCACCTACGTATCTACGCACACGAACCCTGGCCCTACCGATTACACCTACCAAGGAAACAACGTTGTGATCTCCTCCTCTAACGTGACGGTTGGAATCTACTACGTGTCCGTGTACACGACCTCGACTGTAACCTTCTCTGTGACTGCATCCACCGACAACACCCTGCTCTTGTTCGGACAGACTCAGTCCGTCACCGCCTCCACCTCTGGAAACTTCTTCGTCGTCGACAATGAGGTTTCCGACGCTGACGTTGTCTTGGAGCTGTCTCCCTCCGTGTCTTCTGTTGCTCGCAGCCTCCACAACGAGCAGAAGTTCCAGGCCAAGCAGGGATCATTTGTCTCTGCCTCTGCTTCGAACGTGTCCGACTCTGCCTCCACTGGAGTGATCTTTGAGGCGTACGTGACCTCCAACAGCTCTATCATCCACCCCACCTCCTCCGACTCTGGAGTGAAGAAGTACGTTTTGACCGCCAGCAACGGATACGAGTTGGTTATCACCAAGTCTGACCCCATCTACTGTTCCCCCTGTAACTACTATGTCGGAGTGTTCGCTTCTGAGGAGAAGAAGGAGTACTCGATTGTGGCCTACACCCCCACCTCTACCATCAGTCTGAACGAAAACGTGATGACTGTGGGATCCGTGGACAAGGGAGACTACGCCTTCTACTCCACTTACCTCTCTCACACCGCCAACCTCACCTTTGTCGTCGAGACCTGCACGGGATCCGTGACTGCGTTTGCCTCTGGAAACACTTACCAGCCCAAGAAGGACACTGCCGGAGTGTACTCTCTCTCCTCTCTCAACACTATCTCCTTCGTGGGGTCCACCCAGGCCACCTCGTACTACCTTTCCGTCCTCGGAAAGAATGGAGTCAGCCAGTCCGCGTTGGAGTACGTGTCCTCCCTCGTGTCTTCTGTGTTGGGACTTAAGTCTTCTGCCGCTGACAAGGATGTGTCCTTCTCCTCCTCTTCTTCCACCTTCAGAGTCACCGCCACCACTGACTTCCGTTACGTGGAGATTTCGAACCCTTCCCTTTCCATCTCCTTTGCTGACGGCCCCACCACTGCGAAGATCTCCTTCTGGACTGCGGCTGAGGTTCCCACTGGCTTTGACTCTGTCTCGTACGCTGTGTACTACACTGAGGCATCTTCCTCCAACTCTCTCTCTTCCCCCTGTGGAATGCTCCTCGCCAACTCAGTGTCTCTGTCCAAGGACAGCGAGAAGCAGCTCGACAAGGAGGTTGAGGTCGAGGTGAAGAACCTGCAGCACAGCACCAAGTACATCTTCAACATTCTTGCCTCGGCCACCTACGCTAATGGAACCGTGTCCAACTCGGTGTACCGTGTGTACTCCCCCATCTCTGCTACTACTTCCGGAAAGTCCAGCGGAGGTTCCTCTTCCAACTCTGGAACCGTCGCTGCCGTGGTCGTTGTGATCATCATCATCCTCCTCGCCATCATCGGATACCTCGTCTACAGAAACAGAAAGCTCACTAAGGAGCTCTCCCTCGAGCTCCAGGACATTCCCAAGTCCGTCATCACCAACAGAGCTAACAGGTATGTTCGACGTTCGCCGGACGCTTTGTATTTCTCATGTGAATCGTAATGGGTTGTGTTGTAGCATTAGCATAGTATACCATGTAGCTTATAGTGTCGTATAGAGAATAGAGAATATAGAATGTAGAATATATATGAGTATGGATAGAATACATGCGTTATTATTATACAATAGTAACGAGAGCATGAGCGTATATGCAAATCAAGCAATCAATACTCGGAGGGTCTGATCTAACTCAATGAATGTGTGTGTATGTATGCATGTATGTATGTATGTATGTATGTGTTTATATCTGTATGTCTATGTGTAATGTACCATCTATACACATGAGTAGGTACGAGCAGTTGTTGAACGATGAGGATGCCCAGCAGCAGTACAACCCCCCTGAGACCCAGGTCTAAGTCATCCGAGTACATCTCCCTTCCTGATGCTATTTATTTCCCACCTCGACGGCCCCCTCTGCCCCCCTCCCTTAGCCCCCTCTGATCTGTTTTCTTCTCTCTTCCTCTTCGTCTCTCTTCTTCGTCTCTCTTCTTCTTCGTCTCTTTCTTTCCTCGTCTCTGTCCTCGTGTATTTCTATCTTGTATATCTTCATTATTCATTCCTTTGCGTGTGTATGTGTGTGCATGTGTGTGTGTATGTGTGTGTGTGTGTGTGTGTGTGCGTGTGTGCGTGTGCGTGTTTTGTCGACTGCGTGTATTGTGTGTGTGTAGAAGTATATGTATATGTGTAGTACGTACTACATAATACGTAATACGTAATACATGTACTCATCCACCCATCCACCACCCAGTCTAGTCTAGTTGTTTGAGGAATAGAACAATAGACATAAAGTGTGTATGTGTGTGTCTCCACGCGCGTATGCGACTATGTGTATATATATATAAATATATCTGGTAATGTAATGCATTGTCTCAGTACATATATCCTTTTATCGTTAGGCATCTCTTATACGCGACTCAGTTCACTGGATACACGATGATTCCCGCACACACCACCCTTCTCTCCCTCACTTTCATCCCCCCCCCATCCATTCCTCTCCTCCCCGGTGTCTCCGGTCTCTACCTCTCCCAACTCCTTGTTTCCCCACATGGGTAGAGTCTGCGATTACTTCCACCGAAACGGTGTGCTGCGATGCTGTGTATGTATGTGTGTTCGTTCGCACAAGTGCTAGAAAAATAATAAACTATATATTCAACGAATAGAAATTAGAAAGACGAGGATTTATTCACCGTATGTAACGAGATTGCTGAAGGTCATAAAAACAACTGCTGGGACATAATAGTTGGGCATGACGAGTACAAGACAACGACACGGAATTATGCGTGTGCTGTAGAAGTGGTAGAAGTGTTTGTTTCTTGGGCAGAACGAATAAAACAGACGACTGGAATCAACTGCAGAGAGAACGTATCCAAAATGCATGCTGCATGAAAGAAATTGACTAATGTAACGAAACGCCATGGTCTCTTGTTCATTGAATGAGGATCAACGAAACAACACCGCAGCAGGAAAAAACAGAACAGGGAAAGATCGCAAAGAAGTCAATGAAGAGCTCAGCAGTGTTTGAACGCCAGGAACTTGATGTCAGATATGCTAAAGAAAATGCACTTCTTTGATCCGTGAGTCACAAAGGACCCGAAGTGAGGCCCAATGGATGCAATGCCAAGTGGGTCCGAGCTCATTATCTAAATCATCCCATGGACATTAAGCACAGCAAAAACACAGCAAAAAAGCACAAAGCAAAGAGAAAAACATGTCAATGCAATATCAGAGAATAGGGAAAACATTATTAGTTGTAAAGTTAGGCAACGATAGTATATCCGTAAATTAGAAAACATGCATTATGATTATGTAGGCTGAAAGAGGGGTAAATTTCCCTACTTTAAGCATCTTAGCAATAACAATCCTTCCAGTTGGAAGCATCTCCCCTTATCTCTGCCAGATAAGCCTTTTAGCAGACGTACCCAACATCCCCAGCACCGACATTTCAATTCCACAAATATGACACGAGGCTCAGGGTATTTCGTCCTCCTGTGTTTTGCTGCTCCCCCTCCCAAATTCAAAGAATCAGGATCACCTGACACCGCATACTAGAGAAGGAGAAGAGGAAGAAGAAAACGACGCTGCAGGAGCATCTTGCCCGCCAGTCAAAAAAGAAGACGAATTTGATGATGCGATATCAAAAGCGTTTGAGCTCATCTGTCGTGTGAGAAGCAAAAATAAATGATTAAGATAAGCAGGTCCAAGGTTGAGTGTGGTAATGAGGCAAGAGCAGCACATTTTTGTTGTAAAAAGGAAACTTATACACTTCTATGTGGATGTGTTGGAATATTAATATTATTAGTAATAACTATGCCGCAGTATATTAAATGAATTCACTCCTGTCTTAAGAAATGTTGATTAAACAGGATTTGTGTCTTTAGCTTTTGGAGATGAGATTTTTTCATTTCCGTTACGTGCATGACTTGAGCTAAATGCGGTGTGTATTTCCAGCTGCATATGTGTGTAATGTTCTTATTTTATGGAGTACTTAAATACAGTATCATTAAGAGATGTACACGAAGATGTTGATTTACTCTCTAATGCGAATAAAAATATAATTAAAAAAAAAAAAAAAAAAACAATCGGAAATGGATAATGAAAAATGTCGCATATTTATTCCTACAGTAGCAAAAGGTGTATATGATTCTAAGTATGTATACAAGCAATGTATATGAGCAAGTTTGGTTTACAGAGATGTGTTAAGTCCTAGGTCTACACTTCTGAGACTGAACCTTCCCGACTCCTCCATGACCCCTGCGAGGAGGTTCAAGCAGTTGTAGTCGTAGAGGGAACTGCTGACTGTCTTGTGCCTCTCCCCCCCTCCCTGATTTCAATGGAACTGATGATATCGAGGGTCCTAGTGTCCATGACAGTGACTGTGTTAGTTCCGGACACGACGATGATCTGATATAAGTCATCGTTGCAAAATACTTTGGAGATTTTCTTATCAAAAGGGACACTCACAGCTGGAAGCTCCATGGACACATCCCACAGCAACACCCTCCTGTCGTTTCCTCCGCTGCAAATCAACTTGTTCGTTTCGCTGTAGTCTACAGTCACAACTCCAGCTCTGTGGAATCCAATGTCTGACTTGAAGTCGGAAGAAAAGGAGGACGAGGAAGAGGAAGGGAGTCGTGGGAAAGGATCCCTGCAGCACCAGCCTTCTTAATGTTTTCCGCGGATGTTTTCCAGAATACGTTTCCGATGTAGTCGACTATTTCCCCCCCTCCGTTCTTTGTGGCTGCTCCTCCAGTGCCCGCTAGACTTCCGATTCCCTTAGTTCGTTTTCTCTTCTCTTCGTCATAAGTTCCGATGTGTGAGTTCCTGAACGACGGTGAAGAGTGGAACTCGTCCTTGAGAGAGTGAGGCTGCGCCTTGAGTCTGTCAGTACTTTGCTCCTCTTGTTCCCAGAGAGGGCGTTGGTTTCCCAAGTAGTTCTTCACGGCTCCTGTCTCTTGATCAATCACGCAAAGGGAAGAGTCAAGTGAGGCTGTCACATAAGCTGAGAGGAACGGCACGTGTTTGATTTCAGTGATGTGAGCGAGGTGCAGGGACTTTGCATAGACGAGGGAGCGAGAGTCTAGGTTGTGTATGGTAGAGGACCCCCTCCCATATCTCCTATGAGGAGGTAGTCGAGGAGGAGGAAGGGAGACGAGTGGATGGTCAAGCACTGAGGAGTAGAGGTTTGGATGTGGAATACATCCGTCCACTCGAATCCTCCGACTCCACCGCTCCCTCCTTTCCTCTCCACCCTCTCCCTCTCCCTCGCCCTTTCTCTCTCACTCTCTTTGTCCCTCTCCCTATCGCTCGCTCTTATGCCCTTTCTCCTTCCCTCTCCGTCCTCTTCCTCCTCTGCTTCGTCCTCCTCCTCTGCCCTTGCATATACTCGCTTCCCCACCCCACCCTGTTCTTTGCTTTCTTTGTTCCTTTCCCTCTCCCTCTCCTTTGCCCTTTCCCTCTCCTTCTCCCTCTCTCCCCTGGCCCTCCTTCCCTCGTTGTGTTTGTTTTGCTCCATTGTATATACGATGAGAGGAGAAGCAGGGCAGGCGACGATGATTTGTTTTTTTTTTTCCCAATAAACGATAGCCGATGACTTTTCGAGGGGATCATACCTTCGAGATGAATCACTCCCAGTGAAACCGAAGCAAGAGAGATCAGAAAGATAAGAGGGGAACAGGGCGTTCTCAAGTGCAGAGACGGAGACGTCGAGGGAGAGGAAGGGTTTCCCCCTCTTCTCCCCGTAATCTCCTCCTGCGATCTTCCTCGCCATAGTTGATTGATTCCCAGCGCCACTAGCAACGCTCTTGAGAGAGGGGAGGGCAGTGGATGAAGAGGGAGAAGAAGAGAGGGATCTAGGGGAGGAATTGAGCGTCTCCAGCAGCTTCTTGATGGACTCAGAGGAGAGAGAAGCGGACTTGGACTTCCCACCTCTGTGCTCAACCCCCTTCTCGAAGACACATCATCCATCATCGCAGAGCGAATCGCAGTGTACGTTTCTGAAATATGAATGATCAGAGGAGGAAATATTAGACATGTTCCAGAAGATATGCAGACAATTGAGAAAATATATACAAAGAGAAGACGTTGGCAAAGTGAAGAGGGAAAAGAAGGGGAGTGAGAAGGCATGCGCACGGAAGGAAGTAAAGAGAAAGGAGGAGTGAGGAATTTGGGAGACTTGATGGGATGACATTATAAAAGACATGGGCGGAGTCGAGAGGAAACCAAAGAAACAAATGCGATAAAGGAAAAGGAAAAGGAAAGGAAAAGGAAAAGGAAAAGGAAAAGGAAAAGGAAAAGGAAAAGGAAAAGGAAAAGGAAAAGGAAAAGGAAAAGGAAAAGGAAAAGGAAAAGGAAAAGGAAAAGGAAAAGGAAAAGGAAAAGGAAAAGGAAAAGGAAAAGGAAAAGGAAAAGGAAAAGGAAAAGGAAAAGGAAAAGGAAAAGGAAAAGGAAAAGGAAAAGGAAAAGGAAAGGGAAAAGGAAAAGGAAAAGGAAAGGAAAGGAAAAGGAAAAGGAAAAGGAAAAGGAAAAGGAAAAGGAAAAGGAAAAGGAAAAGGAAAAGGAAAAGGAAAAGGAAAAGGAAAAGGAAAAGGAAAAGGAAAGGAAAAGGAAAAGGAAAAGGAAAAGGAAAAGGAAAAGGAAAAGGAAAAGGAAAAGGAAAAGGAAAAGGAAAAGGAAAAGGAAAAGGAAAAGGAAAAGGAAAAGGAAAAGGAAAAGGAAAAGGAAAAGGAAAAGGAAAAGGAAAAGGAAAAGGAAAAGGAAAAGGAAAAGGAAAAGGAAAAGGAAAAGGAAAAGGAAAAGGGGAACAGAAAAGGGGAAAGGAAAAGAAATATCAACATGACGGGATTGACATAAACGTACTGTTTTGCTTGTTGGTGTATTGCATGAGTCGGTGGATGAGAGCGGGGAGGGTGTCTTGGGGAGGGTCTGGGCGATCGCCTTCTTCGAGATGTCGACGATGGAGATAGAGGAGGGCGACTTGCTCATTATGATGCACTTGGAGGCCATACCCTGCTTAGAGGCAGAGGAGGAAGAAAAGGGAGAAGAGGATGACGACGAGGGGAGACAGCAGCGAGGGCAGAGAAGAAGGGGGATGGGAGGGGATGGGAACGATCGCCTTGAGGAGGCCAATGCACTCTTTCACTTCTGATCCAAGTACTGTGCTCACATTCCCCCTGCCCGCCCCTTCTCCCTCCTCCTCCTCCTCTCCCTCCCACTCGTCCTCCTCCCATTGCTCTTCGTCACCATCCTCAGGTTCTTCACGGTTCTCTCCCTCCCATCCTTCTCCCACAACGACCTCTCCCCTCCCCTCTCCCTCGCCTCTCTCTCCTCTGTCTCCTTCTCTCTTCTCTTTATCCTGTACCTCTTCCTTCTCGCCCCCCGCTGTCATCTTTTTCTTCTCTTTCTCACTCTCCTCCTCCTCCGCCTCCTCTTTTGTCCTCTTGTTGTCTCTCTTCATCTCAGAGACTAGGGAATCCAGAGAAGGAGAAGCAGAGGAAAGGGAAAAGTAGGAAGAAGAGGAAGGCGAGGAAGAGGGGTGGTGAGATAGGGGGAGGGAGGATGAAGAGGAAGTGGAAGAATGGGAGGAAGAAGAGAGGGTGGCAGAGGACGAGTAAGAAGGGGGAGAAGAAGAGGAAGAGTGGGAGGCAAAGAAGACGATGAAGAAGAGGACGAAGCAGAGAGGGGAAAAGAAGAGGGAGAAAGAAGAGCAGCGGTAGAGGGAGATGAAGAGGGATGCGTCCCTTCCTTTCCATCTTGTTTATCTGCTCTAGCTTTCTCTTTCGGTCCCTTTGCTCTCTCCTTTCCACGTCCTCCCTTTTCCCTGCGTTCGCCCTCCCTTTCCCCTCCTCCCTGTATCTCCATCTTTATTTCTATCTCCCTGTCTCTTTCTCTCTCCTTTTCCCTCTCCCTCTCCCTCTCCCTTTCCCTTGCAAGCGCTTTTTTTTCCACAGCACCCATTTGCTCCTCCCTCTCCTTCCTCCTCACCATATCAACGGCCTTCTGTGCGTAGAGATTGATCATACGTTTCTCTGTCTCTTGCTTGTGTTCAGTCACTTTGAGGGGGCCCTCCAAGTACTTCTGCCCTCCCTTCCTCTCTTCCCTCTCCTGGTCTTTCTTCAACACCCTCATCGACTCTTTATACGCATTCTCTCTCCTCTCCTCCTCCTTCACGTCTCTCCCTCCTCCTCTCTCTCCTTGGCCTGCCCTGGCTCTCTCTCCCTCCCTCCTCCCCTTGAGTCTGCTCCTCCTCTCGCTCTGCCTCCTCTCGCTGCTCCCTCCTTGAGTGGTGGACGTGAGAAGAAGCACAGAGCGAGAGAGGGAGACGAAGGACTCCCAGGAGACAGAGGCAGAGGGAGGGAGTGGGAGCAAAGAGAGGGGACGAGTTCGTTCGAAAAGGGAGAAGGCGGGGGAGGAGTAGGGGCAGTCAGACAAAGAAGAGGAAGCAGGGGCAGCAGGGATAGTAGAGTTAGAGGCAGAGGAAGGAAAGGACGAAGGGGGAGGGGAAACGGGCGAAAGGGAAGAAGGGGGGAGGGCAGAGGAAGACGAACAGCTGTCCCTTTCCTTGCCCTCTTTCCCCTCCTGCCCCCCTGATGAGTTTTCCCCCCTCTTGTTCTCGCAAATCCTCCCCCTCCCTCCCTCTTTCGCCCCTCTTCTCCCCGGCAGTCCTGGAGTGCACCTTGTTGTCGTTTTCGATGATCGTGAACAATAAAGCAACTAAGAAGGACTCTACTTCCTTCATCCAGATTCCAACGCTCTCCTCGTCTCCCCATTCTGCATCCTTTCCTCTCCTCTCCTCCGTTTCCGCTGCTCCCTGGCTCTTGTCCTTTCCTGCCGAGTTGGTTGAAGGAAGGGAGGAGGGAGGGGAAGAAGAAGAGAAAGAGGATGCGGGGGAGGGGAAGTCAGGAGATGTGGTGTAGAGAGAGGAAGAAGAAGAAAGAGAAGGTGATCCAGATGATGAAGATGAAGAGATAGAAGGGTCAGTTTTGCAATCCTTCCTGTGTTTCTTTTCCATTTCGACTGTTCTTCTCTCCTCCTCCTTACTGTCTCTATTACCTGCAAACCACCGGAGAGAATGCCGCGAAACAAGGAAGAAGAGGGTGGGGGAGAGGAGGAAGCAGAAGAAGGAGGAGACGAAGAAGAGAGAAGTGATGCCGATGAACCAGGAGAACGAGAGGAAGAGGAAGAGGAGAAGGACGAGGAGGAGGAGGCATGGGTTTCGAGGAGAAGCACTCTGAATAGACAACGAAGACAGATATCTATGTTGCGGATGAGAGTGGAGGATGAAGGGGACGAGGAGGAGGAGGAGGAGGAAGAGGAAAAAACGGAAGAAGAAGAAGACGAAGAAGTAGGGGGGAGAGAGGGAGATGAAGAGGATGAGGACGAGGAGAGAGATGAGAGGGAAGAGAAGGAAGGAGGCGACGAGGAGGAGAGGGAGGAAACAGAAGAGAGTCCTTGGGCTTGAGTACCCTTCTCGCTCTTCCCTCTCCCCTCTCCTTCTACCCCCTCCTCTGTCTCTGCCCTCGTGTCTCCTCCCTCTGCCCCCTTCGCTTCCCCCTTGTTCTTGCTCTTCCCCCTCTCCTTCCCTCCTTTTCTCGTAAGCACACGAACCTCCCCCACCTCCTCCTCCTCTTGCTTCTTTCTGGGGCAACAGAAGAGACCGAGGAGGAGAAAGAAACACTGTCGGAAACAGAAAACAAGATAGAAGTAGAAGAAGAGGATAGAGACGAGGAGGACAAAGAGGAAGGCGAAGAGGAAGAGGAAGAGGAAGAGGAAAAGGAAGAGGAAGAGGAAGAGGAAGAAGAGGAAAAGGATGGCAAAGGAAAGGAGGATGAATAATAGCGAGGAGTCGAACTGGAAAAGATGGATGCAAGAGGTAGGTAAGGGGACTGGAAAGAAAAGGAAGGGGGAGAGGGCTCAGATGATGAGGAGGGGAGGGGAGAAAACGTGGGTGAAGAGGACGGCGAAGGGGCAGGGCGAGAGGGAGTGGAGATATGGATATCTATGCAGTCGAGAGAGAGAAGGAGATCCGGGAGGGGGATCAGGAGGAGAGCTGAAAGAGAAACCAGGGCGTAAGAAGGATAGAGGAAGAGGGGAAGCAGGGAGGAAATAAACGAGGGAGAGGAGGGGGGAGAGAAGAGGGGGCGGGAGAGAGGGGGAGAGAGGAGGTGGAGAATGACGAGGAGAGAGGGGACGAAAAAAACGGAAAGGCAGAAGAGGTGGAAGATGATGGAAGGGAAGAAAGAAGGTCAGAAGAAAGGTGGGCGTCATACCCCTCAAATTGAGACTCGAAGGCGAAGAGGTGGGAGAAGAGGATGCGGAGGGTAGACGGTGAGACGAATTTAAGGAGGAGGTTGCGGAAGCTAGAGACGAAGGACTCCTCTGTCAACGAGCCCTCTCCGCACTCTCCTTCCACTCCTTCACCTGCCATCGAACCAACTCCAACTCCCACTCCTTCTCCCAACCCCATTCCCTCTCTCTCCCTCACTCCCAGCTGAGCCTGGCCCTGGATACTAGGGAGGGGGACACTCCTACTCCTCCCCCCTCCCTTCCCCTGCCCCCGTTCTTTGCCCCACCACTCCTCCCCCCGCCACTCCTTCCTCCTCCACTCCTCCTCTCTCTCTTTCTCTCTCGAGCATCCACTCCTCATCGCTCAGAAATGATCCCCTCGATGCAAATATCCTTCTCATCAAATCAAACATTATCTCCATCTCTCCCTCCCCCATATCCCCTCCATCTTCGTCGCCCCCTTGCCCCCCCTCCTCCTCCTTTCCCTTTCATCCGATGCTAGCAGATCGACGCGGATGACCCCATCTTCCCCCCTCCTCTCCTCCACCAGTCCTCTGTTCTGAGTCTGACGCAAGTACTCTCGACTAGGAAGACTCTCAAAGTCTATACCCCCATCTCTCCCCGGACCCTTCATGGTCTCTTTCTCCCTTTCCTCCCCTCTCTCTCCCTTTCCTTCTCCTTTCTCTCCCCCGCAGACCTCTCCCTCTTCCCCTCCTTTTCCATCCCATGTTGAATGAACTCCTTATCCATGTCCTCCCTGCATTTATGAAAGTATAGCATTCCAAAAGATGGGGGCAATGGCTTCTTTGCGAAGTCTCCTCCTGTTTCCCTGTCACTCACTCTCTCCCTCACTTTGTTAGGCTCATACGCAATATTCAAGTGAGAAAACAACTGCCGAGAAAGACTCTTGTTTTTGCAGTCAGATAATATATCCCCATAAATCTCTTCGTGGTTTATCGGTGCAGGGTGGGAATTCTCATGACGACCCCTCAACTTCCTATTTGTTGCTTTCATATCAGATCTACACAGTAGTATTCTCCCACCTAACACTACTGAGTCTGCAGAAGTAAAGAAAATGCATGCATGAATTGGTTCGTTGTTAGCGCAATATATAAGTCATACAATTGAAATTACATGTGTGCAAGATATGTATCTTAGTTTATACAGCTTGTAGTGAAGAAATAAGCAGAAGCCATGAAAAAAACAATTATGTAAACGCATTGCGTGTTGATAAGAAGAGAGAAACAGACAGACGTTCATGCATCACATTAACACGCACAGTTCTAAATAAATTAATCTAAGGCAATCCAGTTGGACACAAAGAAGCGTGTTTTTTGTGTGAATGAAACATGACACAATTGTAATCTTATAGTCCCACGTATATTATCTTTTAAATAGTAACTTAAAACGAAAAAAGTCTGCTCCAAAAAAAAAACAGATTTTTTCCTGTCTCATTTTTTTTCCTTGTTTTGTTTACATGTAAAACTAACGTAAATATAATCAAACAGAACTACTAATTATTTGTGTAGGTTTCGTCGTTGCATGGGATATTAAAATTCATGCCGTCTCCTACGAACAATGAAAAATATATACCTGGAGATAACGTATCCTCCAACTACGAGGATGGGTACTATGATCATCGAGACATAGAGGAGGGCCCCATAGACGGAGGCAATTATCAAGGTGATGAATACAATGGGATCTTCGTTGGTCAAAATGTAGATGATAATGGTCCGTCGGGATATATTGGTAATTCACAGCGTTTGCCTATAAACTACTACCAGTATGTGACCCCCACTTACCACGAAGAGCCCAAGCCAACGTACGCTCCCCAGTCGGACGATAACTTCCTCCAAGATGAAATGAACGTGCAGACGAACGATATTCAGACATATGACCTGCTTCCTCAGACCTACAATGAGAATGGAATGGATGTTGAACAGGAGAATGTGCTGAAGAAGAAGATCGTGATCATCGCAACGATAAAGGCTCTGGCGAGGTATGGTGTGACGACTCATAGGATAGAGTACCTTATTCAGAAAGTAGGTGCCATCGCTTCCATGCTTCCTCTATGAGCGTTAGTGTATGCATTGAGTGTGCGCTCCTCGTTTTCATGTGTTGAGAGAGTGAGTTGTGGTTTAGTTGTGTGTTGTTGTCCTGTTGTTCCTTCCTTTTCCACTTGTTTCCACCTTTGCATTCCTCTCCCTGTTCTCTTTCCTTCGAACCCCACCATGCTAACCATGTGTGTTTTCTTTTCCTTCCTTTTTTCACCTGGGCTGCTTTGTGTGCGTGTGTGCGTGTGTGTGCGTGTGCGTATGTGTATTTGTTGTAGGTGGCAGATAGTTTGTCTATCCGATGTCACGCAATGGTTCTTCCCAACATGTTCATGGTGACCTTTGGAAATAAGCTGTTAGACCCCTCGCAGTCGCAGGTAGACACTTTTTCACAAAGCACCTCATTGGCTTCTCTAAAGTATTTGTATGGATACAGTCCCCTTCCCCTTCCTCACCGCCTCGGTCTCCTCTCTCTTCCCTTTCTTTTTCCCTTCTTGCTTGTTTAGCTCGTGTTGGGCCGTTCTTTCGCTCCCTTCTAACCTCATTATGTTTGTAAATATGGGAATATAATCGGACACTCTTGATTTCCTCTCCTTTCTTCCTTTTCCCTCATTGCGTTTCTATTCCCTTTGTCTAGTCATTAGTGTTGGGTCTCTCGATGGGATTGGATTGCTACAAGATGCAGTTGATGGAGAACTTCGTGTGGGAAGTGAGCAAACTGAAAAGCAGGGTGGAAGAGCCTTTCTATGAGGAGGAGGAGGAGGATGAGGAGGAGGACGGGGTAGAGGGGGCGAAGACGAGGATGCGGAGGTGTACGATGAAGATGAGGATGAGTATGTGGATGGAGATGAAGATATGGAGGAGGAGGATGGGGAGGAAGAGGAGGATGAGGACGATGGAGGTAGGTATGGGGATGAAGAGGACTACGATGCCTCTAATTACAACGGAAATGCCAATGATTTCGGAGCATTTGATCCGTATGGTAAGGGGTACGAAGAAGCAATGGGAAGGAGAGGAGGGAAAGTAAGGCGGGCGTTGAGGAGAAGGGGGGGGAGGGGCTCGATAGCAGTGACGAATACACAGACATGGACTACGGGAGGGAATAGAGGAGGGTGAAGAGGGGAGGAAGACGAGTGCGATAACTCTGAGGAGGGGCAGACAAAGGTGGAGGTGGAAGAAAGAGAGGGAGAGGCGAGAGGGAGAGGGAGGGGGAGGGGGAGTTATGGTCTCTGATTCGAGTGCAGATGCATCGCTTTTCTCCCTCTCTGCCACCTCTCCTCCTTATTCTGATGTATCTTCCTCTTCTTCCTCCTCCTCCTCCTCCTTGCCTCTTCGTCTGCCCTCCTCTCCTTCTCCCTCTTTTCTGGCGCTGGCACTCACTTACAGATATTTTCATCTGCCCTAGAGGGAAGGGGAGTGGAGAAGGAGAAGGAGAAGACGGAGGGAGAGAGAGAGAAGAGACAGGGGAAGGAGGAGAGAAAGGGGGAGGGAGGGAGTGAGAGAGGAAGTGAGGATCCATTTGGACGAATTGTCTGCCTTCTGAATTAGAGGCGGAAGGGGTGGAGGGAAGGAAGGAAACGACGGAGAAGGTGAAGTGCGGGTCGGGACGATGAGAGAAGGAGAGGGGGAGAAGAAGAGGGGGAGGGGGAAAGATAGAGGGAATGGTAGGAGAGAGAGCTCCAGAAAAGACTTAGCTTCATCGCTCTCTCCTTCCATTCGCCCCATCTCTCCTTCTGTGAGGTACCTCTCTCCCTCTGCCTCCTCTTCTTCCTCCTCTTCCTCTTCCTCTTCCTCTTCCTCTTCCTCTTCCTCCCCCTCGTCTTCCTCTTCCTCTTCTTCCCCTCCTCTCGCCCTTTGCCTTCCTCTTCTCCTCCCTTTGCTCCCTCCTCTTCCCCCTTTCCCTCCTCTTCCCCCCCCTTTCCATCCTCTTCTCCTCCCTTTGCTCCCCTCCAAGCTCCGCTCTTCTAAGGGAAAGAAAATCAATCACTCTGCCTCCTCCTTGTTTTTAACGTCTTCTTCCCCTGCCCTCTCCTCCCTTCGTCCTCGTCAAACAGTCGGCCTTCCCTCCTCCTCTTCCGCCACTTCTCGTCTCCCCCTTCTTCGTTTCCTTCTTCGTCTCCCTCTCTCCGCCCCCTATCCTCTCGCGGAATCATGTCCTCTGCTCCCACTTCCCTCTTCTCATCCAAGTCGAATATCAAGGCGAAGGCAAACGCACGTAAAGGCGCATCCCCTTCTCTTTCTTCCGCCCGCCCTCCTTTTTCATCTGCCTCGCCCCCGTTTCCATCTACATCTCCTCCCTTCCCCTCTGGATCCCCCCCTTCGCCTCTACTTCTCGCCCTCCCCCGCTTTCCATCAATACTTGCAAAGCGAAGGAGAGAAAGGCCGAGAGGATGAGAAGGAGAAGAAGGAGAAGGGAGTGGTTCGTCGACTGTTTGATAAAGTAAAGGACATTGCCCTCATGAGCTCATCCGCCACTGCCTCTCCCTTCTCCATTCCCCCGGACCACACCCTGTTTGTAGCTAACTACGAAAGAAAGAACAAGGCAGACGTCACTCAGGGAAGGAGAGAGCTAGAGGCGGAGAGAGAGAGGGAAAGGGAGAGAGAAAGGGAGAAAGTGTTCGTGTCTAGGGGGTCGAGGTTAGGCTCCGCTTTCGTCTCGCCTTCTGCCCTCTCTGCCCACTCTGTTAAATCTGTGAAGTCGTCGAGATACGTTAGTGGAAGAAGAGATGGAAGAGGGGGGGCGGAGGGAAGAACTGTAAAAGAGGGAAGGGAAGGAAGGGAGGGAAAGGGGAGTGTATTGACGAGAGGGGAAAGCGGAAGAGGAATGGGGGATAGGGTGGTCAGAACAGGAGGAAGTACGATGAGAAGTGAGAGGAGAGAGGGGGTAGAGGGGCAGAGGCGGAGAGTGAGGGCAGGAGCAGAGGCAGAGTCAGGGGGTAGCAGAGGGAAGGATGAGAGGGTGAAGGGAAGGGAGGCATAGAAGAGAGGGCGAAGGACGAAGAGACGAGAAGAGGGCCATCACACAGAGTGAAATCAACCGCCGTCTCCTTCCCACTCTGCTCCTTCCACATCATCCCACGTCCGACCCTCCTCTTCGTCCTCATCCTCGTCCTCGTCCTCCCTGCCTCTCCCTCCTCCCCTACCTCCCACGCCTCTCCCTCTTCCTTCGGGATCTACGTCTCTCCCCCCTCTCGATTGAACCTCAATGCCTACGAAGACTCAAGGAAAGGGAGGGGAAGGGAGGGAAAGGGAACTTAGTCTTCGGAACAGTAGAGATGGAGTTACGATGATGAGTAGGACAGGGAGAGGGGGGCAGGGGGAGGAGGAGGCGGGGGAGGATATGGGAGAGGAGGGGGAGGAGAAGAGGGAGCGTGGGGGCATCTAGGAAGACCAGTGGAGGTACGTTTGACTCTCGCATCGTAATAAAGAATGCTCCTCTCGTGTCCGCTCTCGACATCCTCAATGGAGCCTCGTTCGCTACTAGCCTAGCTGCATCTGGAGCAGCAGGGGATGGAGGGAATGGAGAGGGAGACAATGGAGTGATCGGAAGGGCAAATCGAACCTCAGGGGGAAGAGCGCAGGGAGAAAGGACGACGAGTGGAAGAGCCTTAACAGTAGGGCAGTATCTCAGTCCCAGGGAAAGAACATGAAAGTGAAGATAGGAGAAGGGAGGGCTGGGGAGAGAAGAGACGTTGTGTCCAGAACCAATGGAAGAAGTAAAGTAGGTGTTGGAGCGAAGAAGGGGGAGCAAACGGAAAGCAAGGCGGTGGGTGTGGAGAGGGAGGGAAGGGGACAGAGAACAAATGGAGAGGGCAATCAGGAATCCTCCTCTCCTTACCT
This sequence comes from Drosophila quasianomalipes, assembly GCA_035043665.1. NCBI lineage: Eukaryota > Metazoa > Arthropoda > Insecta > Diptera > Drosophilidae > Drosophila > Drosophila quasianomalipes. The sequence continues at coordinate 23,655 of JAWNMU010000510.1, forward strand.
CCCTCCCTCTTCCTCCCCTGCCTCCTCCCTCTCCCTCCCCTCTCTTTTCTTCTATGTGGGACAGCAACATCGCCTTCCCCCTCTCCCTCTCGACTACAAAGGAGGAAAGGACAAAGAAAGCGCCAACAACAGCAGTAACAACAACAACGATGGCAATCGAAGCAATGCTAGCGCCAGTGAGCACGGGCACTCCGATCTCAACACGGGCGGAGGAGGCAGTGGGGAAGGAGCAGCGGGGCAGAACGATGAGGGGAAAAAGCAAGTGAGGTGGGAGAGGCAAGGAGAAGGACAGGCGGTGAGTGGGGGAAAGTAGGGTAGGAATGGAGGCTAGGTTGAGGGCGTACGACGGCCGTTCGCCCAGCGATGATAGAGATGTAGTGTACTTTGGAAGAGGAGGAGAACAGGAGAGATCACACTATGAGGAAGGGATGGGAATGGCTGACAGGGAAGAGGGAGAGGGAGTGTTTGGAGGGTGTGGACTGGATGACCTGAGAGTCGAAAAGGAAGACAACGGAGAGAACGGGGTCCTTATCGATACAGAGGACGTAGAGGTGTCTTCCTCGGATAAAAAGAAGTCCTTCAAAGAGAGCTTCATGGACTTCGTCACGGGAGAAGATCTCAAGGTCCACTTCAAAAGTAAGACATTGGCGGCGTATAACCACACACATCGATCTGTATACATATTTGTGTTTTTCTTCACGACCTCTCTCGGTCTCATTTATTAGACATTGCGTAGCCTTACCTTTTCCTCTTGCTTTTCGGATCTCTGTCTCCCTCCACGTCTCTCTTTCTATCTGTCTAACTGGCTATCTCAATTCTTGTTTCCGTCCTCCTCTGCCCATGCCTTGCATGTCCATCTGTGTCTTTTTTTACGCTATCTTGTGTGCATATCATTGACTCGATCATCATCACGACTTGTGTGTGTCAATTTGCTTTACACTCAAATGAATGTTCTCCTCTCTCCGTTCCCCTTTTGTGTTTGTTGTGATACGTCTAATGTTTTCTCCTCTTCCCTTCCTCCTTCCCCCTTCTCCCTTCCCTTCCCTTTCCCTAGCTGGCAGTCCGGATGAGATCCGCCTTGTGTTGCATGAGTTAGTGCAGAGACCCACTTACTGGCCCCTCTGGACCCAGGTGTTGGCGGTCATTCTCTTGTCTCCTTCCGCTGCGTCTCTATTCTACGGAGGGAACTGGTCTGATACCCTTGCTGGACTCATTATCTCGTGTGCTGTAGGAGTTCTTTTCACGATATGCAGCATGTGTAAGTGTACCACTCTGCGCTTACTCATTGGATTTTTCTTCTGTGTGTGTGTGTGTTCTTATCTGTGTGTGTATGTATGCATTTGGTGCATGAGAGTCTATATTGTTTTATTATCTAATGCATCATCTTCCATGCGCTCCTTCTTTCCCTTCCCCTTCCCTCTCCCTTCCCCTTTCCCTTCCCCTTTCCCACCCCCTTCCCTTTCCCTTACCCTTTCCCACCCCCTTCCCCTCCCCTTCCTCCTCCTTAGACCCAATGATAAACCCCCTTCTTGAGTTTTTTAGCACAGCACTTGCAGCCTTCCTCGCTCGTGTGTTCAAGGTGTATTTCCTCCCCGATGCATGCGTAACGATCTCAACCATGGCTGGGGTTGCATGGTTTCTCCCTGGATTGTAAGTTAATCATTGTTCGCCCGCCCCTCCCCCTACTCTCTTCCCTCTCCTTTTTTGTTCTCTTGTACCATGGCAATCAGTGGCTAACCCTCCCTTTGTTTTCCAAATGCTCCCCATATGCTGAATGCGTCCCCCTGCCCTTTCTCTTTGTTTCCTCTTTAGCTCGATTACATCTGCGGTGATTGAGGTTGCTGCCCGGTCTATTTTGTCTGGTACTGCTAGATTCATGGCAGCCATCTTCATCACCCTTAAAATGGGGTTCGGCATGGTAAGCCTCAGCTTCTCATTTCTCATCGTTGCTACCTTCTCTACTTCCAGTGCATGTAGTTCATGATCCTCTTGTGTTAATCTTTTAAGCCAACTGTGTGTTGCTTTTGTTTCCCTTCATTGGGCTGTTTGCTTTGTTGTTTATTTCTTGGATGACTTGTTTATTTTGCTGAACCACTCATCCCCTCCTGTTATCTGTTTTCTTCTGCGCATAGGCCATCGGAGCTGCTCTCTTTTTTGGGAGGATGTGACAGTTGGAACATGTAATCCGTCAAACGTCCCAGCTTGGGTAAGTGCAATCATATTTCATACGTGAGGAACTTAAACAAACTTTATACGCTTGTGTTTCGTTGTGTTTTGTTGGTAACTTTTGCTGACGGATTGTGTGTGTGACGACACTCTACCAATTGTTCGATGTGTCGCGTGTGTTTCCTCGTCTGTCGTTGGAAACCCATTCCTATGACCCCTACTCCTACCCCTTTTAGTTCCAGGTGTTCACCACCTTGGGAGTGTGCATCTCGATGTGTGTCTTAATTCAAGCCCACCCCTCCCAGTTCCCCATCATGTTCATCGTAAGTCCATTTTTATCTCTTTATCACATATCGCACATTACTTTTTCCCTTCCTTCGACCCCTACTGCTTCCTTCTCTTTCGCTTCAAGATTAGTAATGTGTTGTTCGCACTCTCCCTCTTTCTCTCGCATGGCATGTATATGTGTACGTGGGATCACTCATTTTTCTCGTCTTAGACCATTGCGATTGCGACAGCCGGACCAAACTACTTGACGGGTCATATGAGGTATGAGCTGGTAGTTTTTCTCACGGCGCTTATGCTGGTCTAGTCTCTCCCATCTTGGCCAAGCTCAGAAACGAACAACCGGCTGTCTTTATCATTGCGGGGATGATGTGTCTCGTTCCAGGATCTATCGGAGTCAAGGGGGCAGCTGCGATCTTCTCTTCCGATGGAACCTCCGTCGGGACATTCTTTTCTCAAGTGATCGTCACTGTGATGTCTCATCAGGTGTGTGTAAGAAGCAACCGAAACTCGGGAAGAACTAAGAATGATACGGTGTCGCCCTTATTGTATCTTAATAGGCTAATGCCCGCTATTTTCCATCGTGTATGTGTGTCTACGTGTGTGTTTTGTGTCTGATGTGTGTTTGTGTATTCGATTATGTTTCCTCTTTCCCTCAGCGTTGGACTGTTGATTGCGAAGCTGATCGTCCCTTCTCACCAATTGCCTTCTTCGAGTCTCCTCGGATACCTCACCGAGAAAAAGATCTTCCACTCTACCCATCGCATACGTAAGACTTGATATTTGTTGCCACTGCTCCTGTGCTTTCTCTTCCTCTTTGCCTCCCTCTTCTCTTGCCTTTTCATCGTTCACCGCACCATCCTTGGACATCTCTCCATACGCTCATCTACTCGTTTGTTTCCTTCTTTCTTGTTTTCTGTTGTACTGTGCTACTTCCTTCTCTCTCTCTAAAACCGCGTATTCCTTTCTCCTGCGTATTATCCAAACTCTGCATGCTGTATCCTTACGTGGTTATATGTGCATGTATATGTTTCTACGTCGAAATGTATGTGTGTGTGTATGCTTATATGTGTATGTCTACGCATTCTGCAGTTGAAAACAAATTCAAGCGTCGGAATTACATCGGGAATGTCGACGACAGAGATGACGGGAGGAGAGGAGATGATGCAGGGGGAGGAGGGGGGCAGAAGCATGAGCAGAAGCAGTGTCAGTTCTGGAGGAGGAGACAAAATAAAACAGATGAGGGTGAGGTACGACGAGGAGGAAAGCATGGGAGAGCAGGGAGTAGAAGAAGGGGGAGGGGAAGGAGGGGAAGGAGGGGGAGGGGTGGAGCAGGATCTAGATGAAGAGGGGGAGATGCAAGAAGAATCCAGGGGGGTCGAGAGAAGGAGGAGAGGCGCGGGGAGAGGGCGGATGAAGGTGAGGAGGAAGAAGAGAGAAGGGGAGGCAGAGAGAGAAGAGATGATGATGAGGCGGCAGATGGGCACCGGAGCAGTGGGAGGGAGGATGGAGGGCATGGGACCGGGGGTAGGGATGGGGGTTCCGATAGGGGCAATGGGGGTCGGAATGAGTGAAATGGGAGCGCAAATGAGGAGAATAAACGATGGAATGGGAGGTATAGGTGTGGGAGTGGGAGAAAGAAGAGGACGGGGGGAAGAGAGGGCGGGAAATGAATCCTCCAAAATACCCTGGGCCAAAGAAACTCATTCTCAACTTCCTCCTATTCCTCTCCCTCGTCTTCCTCCTCCTCTTCTTCTTCTTCTTCTTCCTCTTCTTCTTCTTCTTCTGACCCCTCTGATTCCCCATCCTCCTCACCCTCCTCCTCTCCCTCCTCCTATCCCTCTTACCCTCATCGCTTGGTATCACTCTCAACTTTATCGGTGAGTGGAAAGGAGGCCAAGGGAGTCAAGGGAGGGGTAGGAGGAAAAGAAGGCAAAGGGGAAGGACAAGGAGGAAGCACCCCTGTCCTCCCTCCCGCCTCTTCCTCTGGCTCTTCCTCTCCCCTTCTTCCCCCCTTCCTCCCCCTCCCTCTCTCCCTCTCTTTCTCTTTCTCAGCGCTTCCTTTCTTCTCATGCTTTGCATTCGGATGATGAAGATGTAGATCTAGACCATGACGGAAGGAAAGGGGAAGAGGAAAGGAGTAAAGAGGGGACGAGGGGAGAAAGGAGAAGGATGTGGAGGAAGTACCGATTGGGGAAGGAGAGGGAGGAGATGAAGGGAAAGGGGAAGGTGTCAACGCTCATTCATCATCCTCCTCCTCCTCCCTCCTCCTCCTCCTCCTCTTCTTCTTCTTCTTCTTCTTCTGGCTCTATTCCTCCTCCCTCCTCTTCCTCCTCCTCTTCCTCCTCTCCTCCTCCTCTTCTCCTCCCCTTCCTCTGCTTCTCCCTCCGGTCTTTCTCCTCTTCAAGAACTTGAAAGAATCCTCAGTCTTCCGGATGTTGAGGCAGATGGTAAAATATCCCCCGACAAAGTATCTTCTGAAAAATCTCCTGGTCATTCGTCTGCTCTCCCTGGTTCGGTGTCTGCTCTTTCTCTTCTCTTGCCAAATGGAAAGAAGAGGGGAAAGGAGGGAGAGGAGGAGGGGAAGAGCGGGGAGAGGGGAAGAGGGGCAAGAAGAGGTAGGAAAGGGAAAGGAAGGAGATCATGGTGTCATCTCTCTTTACCCCTCCTCCCTCCTTCCCTCCTCTCCCTTCCCTTCCCTCCCCTATGGAACTCAAAACCTTCCCTACCCCTTACCCCTTCTATCCCTACCCTCCCTCCTCCTTCCCTCCCTCCTTCCCTCCCTCCTTCCCTCCCTCCTTCCCTCCCTCCTCTGTCCCTCCCTCATCTATCCCTCCTTCCTCCATCCCTCCCTCGTCCTTCCCTTCCTCTTCCTCTTTCGCGCCCTATGCCTACCCCCTTTCCCTCAATCTCCCGTATCCTCCTCCTCCCTCTCCTCCTCCCCTCCATATCCTTACTCCCCGTATCAGCAATTCCCCATTACCTCTTCTTCTTCCCTCTACCTTCCCTCCGCTTTCCCTCCTTCCCTCCCCTCTTCTCCCTCCTCTCCCTCTTCTCGAATGGGTTCTAAAAGAGACAGAGGAGCTACAAAAGACGAGGAGGAGGAGGAAGAGGAGGAGGAAGAAGAGGAAGATGAGGAAGAAGAAGGGGGAGAGGATAGTAGAGTGGAGAAGTGGAAGAGAGAAGGGAAAGATGAAAATAAGGGTGGGGAAATAGAAATCAGCGGTGGAGAAAAAGACGAGGAGGAGAAGGAAAAGAAGACGGGAAGGGGGGTACGGGGGAAGAGAAGAAGGAGGATAAGGAGAAGGAGAGGGAGATGGAGCAGCGGCAGAAGATCGAGAATCAGCTGAAGAAGCTGGAAAAGATAAAGCGAGAGAGAGTGGAGATAGAGGAGAGGCAGAGGCGTATTGCTCAGCAACAGCAAGCGCTGTTGATGCTGGGAGAGCGAAGGGAAGCACTCGACACCCTCATTCAAGAGACGAGGGATATGGAGGAGGTGGGCAGACTCAAGAAGAGGATTGAGAGAGGCGAGAAAGGAGAGAAGAGGACGGAAGAAGGGGTTGGGGACGAAGCTCAGAGGGATGGAGAGGGAGGGGAAGTGGGAGACAAGGAGGGCAAGGGGGAAGGAATCGGTCTCTGTCTCAGCCGATTAGACCTTCTGCCTTTGCTTTTGCTTCTACCTCTGCCCCTACTTCTACCTCTACCTCCTCTTCTGTCTACCCATTCCCTCCCTTTCCTCCCCAGCCCTCTGCTTTTCCTTCACCTCTCCCTCCCTCTTCAATCCCTCCCTCTTCCCTTGCCTCTTCCTCTCTTCCTCCCTCTGGTTCTGTCCCTGGCAATAGCTATCCCTCCTCATCCTCTTCTTCCTTCCCTCTTTTTCTCCACCCTCTCCATTTTCTTCCCCTTCATTTGTTACCTCTCCTGTCTCCCCTCCCCATGGGCTCCAATCCCCCAACTACCCTACTACGCCCTCCCCTCCGCCCCTCCACTCCTCTCCCTCCCTCTGACCTTCCATTCGACAAGCAAAGCATCCAAAGCACACAGGCCGCTCCCTCATCCTCTCCTTTTCCTCCCTTTGGGTACTCTTCCGTTGCATCTGCCCCGCAGAGACACCTTCCACACCAACTGCAACAACAGCAACAGCAACATCAACTGCAACAACAACAACAGCAGCAGAAGCAGAACAGGTTTTTTATGGTGGATGGAGGATTCCCTCAGCGATCTTCTCCCTCTCCTGGCTACCCCTTCTCTTCCTCCTCCTCCTCCTCCTCCCCTCTTGCTTCCTCTTCCTCTGGCTTCGCCTTCCCCCCAACGCTCCCTCGCCCTCTCTTACTCATGGACAATCCATTGCTCCATCCCATGTACCCCTTTTCACCCCAACTACACACATACGCTCCCTCACCACTCCTTGCCTCCCCTCGATCCCCGTGCCTCTTCCATCCCTGCGCACCTCCTTTATGCGGCTGAATCCACCGGGAAAGCGTTCAACAAGTCCTACACGTATGGAAGGCACATGCCCACCAACGACGACGACAACAACAGCAACCATGCTGTCGGCGAACCTCGCAACGTTAGTGTCGGAAACTATATGGGAAGCTTCAGTGGGGGGGCGATGGGTGCAAGCAATGCGATAGGAGTGGGTGGAGGAAGTGGAGGCAGTGGGGGCAGTGGAACTGTGTTCACCATTGGTTCTATGATAGATGCGATCAAGAGAGGGAAGGTGGAGGAGGACGAGGACAGGGACAAGGACAAGGCCAAGAAGAGAGACAAAGAGAAGGACAAGTGGAAGAGAGGCTTAACGAGTGGTGCTCCTTCTCTGTCCTCTCCTTCCCCCTCCGCCTCCCCTTCGATCGTCATGTCGCCCGATATTGTGCCTCCCAGCTCACACCTCCAAAACCACATGCAAATGCAGATGTACAACCAAACACTCCCCTACTCTATCCCCCACGTCTACAACCCAATTGGATCTCACTCGTCTCTCTTCACCCCTCCTCACTCGCACCCCCACCCCTTCCCCCCAGGGCAGCATACGATGCCTCTGCCCAAGACCCTCCCATCTCTTCCCACTTCCCCCAGCAGTACGGAGAGAAGCAAACCCGACTCGCCCGCACTAATTCCGCAAGGAGTGTGGGAGCGGTGCCCATGTCGGTGGGAGCAAAGAAGGGTAAGTCGCAAGCAGATGCAAGGGCGCAGCCCAAGATGAAACAAAAGAAGGCGGAGCCTGTGAAGGAAGAGAAGAACGAGGTCGATGACTTTGACTTAGACGACGACGGCCCTACTGACGACTACTTGGCTGTGTAGATTGGTTTTGTTTCATATGCGTATTTGTTGAACTGGAATGTTGTCTTCAGGTGTGCTTGCTTGTCGTTTTCTATATAAATAATGACTGTTTCTATTAATTTGTAGTTTGAGTTATGGATTCATTTGCATGTTTATATGTACGCGATATTACCATGAGCTATATGCACATGGCTGCACTCTTTTTTTAGATCCTATTTACTTGTTTAAGTACTTCAGGAATGTCATTGAAATAAAAAAATTTTGTAATTTGCTTTGTGGGACCACGGAATGGATTAAACAGTGTTTTATTTAAAGAAGATAGATTAAGATATTATACAAGGACCACTGCACGGCCTTATTTTCCTGGTACAATAGACTGGTTTGAAGAGGCCTTTAAGGCTGCCTTTGCTGCGCTTTGGTACTTAACAGAATTGTTCAAACTAAAATAGGAGCGGAAGTAAAGAACACGAAAAAATACATTAGCTAAGACGTAGGATAAAATCATGGCAAGATAACAGAAACCTCGATAAAGCGGTTGGTATACTTACTTTTAATGATATCTTTCAGAGATGTTTCTACCACCATGCCAGCCATGACAACCTCATCTAATATGTAGTACACCTGTAAAGATCGCATCAATGTCAGACAATGCAGAATTGTAGCATTAAATGTGTATTGTATTACGGACGGACATTTATACAACTAAAACACTTTGTATTGTAACGAATATCCAATATTTTGAGAGTATATATCCCGATTTAGCGGTACCTTGTCAACGTGAAAAATGAGGTCTAACTCGCACACATTTTCAAAGCACTTGTCAAGAGCCTCTACAAGAACTTGAATAAGGTCCAAAATTCCAAGCTCACTTTCACTTTCGTCAACTGCAAAAATAAAGTATAGGGTTGCGTAATGTCTGTAGATCAACCTTACCCTCCCCCCATGTCTCACTGCCTTCTAAGAAATTGCAAACGATGTCAGATCTCTTCGACACAAGACTAAAACATTCATTTACAGCTGCTGTTTGTTTTTCAAAAGGCATGGGCTCGTAAAATTTAGTTAGGCGTGGATGCCCATGATTATTTACAATAATTACAGCCTTGATCGTCATGATGTAATTGCAGTTTTGAGTTTGTGTGGAATGTAGGGCGGTAAGGAAGATTTTTTTTTTCCTTTCTAGATCCAGAGCAACGTGATGCGCAAAATGAAAAACGATAGGAAAATACATGGAAAAAGTACAGCTAATATTGTTTGAAGTATATCAAGATAAAGATCATGCATAGCATAGTTTATTTTATTTGGAAGTGTTTTTTTTAACCGGTAGAATTGTTCCTTGTATTGCATTTCCGTCTACTAGAATGGTTTCCACTCTTTACATTTACGAGCACTGCCCTTTCTGCGTTAGAGCCGTTATTGCTAGGAACTACAAGCAGCTTAACAACATCAAGATTGAGGTACTTCCTAGAATGATATACTAATTATTAATGTTAAGAGTTTTTTCTATTATTAAACACGGTATTGTCTCGCATGCTCAATTGTCGCGCGTGCTTATGTCGTAATCCCTCTTCATTATATATTTGTCTTGCGTAAAAGGTGTTGTTGAACGATGATGAAGAGACCTGTAACAAGCTGGTGGGAAAGAAGATGGTGCCCATCTATGAAGGAGAAGGGGAGAAGGCATTTGGAGAGTCTTTGGACATTGTGAAGAAATTCGATGAGATTGGAGGAGGCAAGAAGATCAGAGAGAAGACCGACACTAAGGCTGTCGAGGATGTGTTTGCCTCCGTGCACAAGGAAATTTCCTACCTGCTTTACCCTAGGTGAGTGATGTTGAAAATACTTGAAATGTTTAGCTCCTATCCTGTGTGTTGTAGAGCGCGATGCGTGTACGTACATTTGTTTGGAACTTCATGTACAGTACTAGTTTTTCAACGTTCGTGGGTGTTATTCAACTTCAAGTCTCCTCTTTCGAATGTTGCATTGTAGTAATATATGTTTCTTTTCTAATGTGATTGCGTATCTGTCTATGTTTCCTGCTTGTAGATTCCTGAGGCTGGGATTGAAGGAATTTCAAACTGAGGGAGCCTACAACTACTTCAAGACCAAGAAGGAGGCACATGTATGTAGCCATATGCATGTCTTAGTTGATATGCATCTTAATTATTTGTTATTGTGATCTAGTATACTATACCACTACTTGAAATAGGTAGTATGTTTTTGTCTCGATTAATGTCCCTCTCTCCCTCCCCTTGCTGGCTAATGATTGTCCTTATTTGTCACTTATATAGGTTGGAAAGGACTTCGACGAAGCCTTTGCTGAGACTGCTGAGCACAAGAAGACTGTAGAGGAGGCTTTGGCGAAGCTTCCTGCTCTTCCTCTTCCTTCCGAGAACGGAAACACGCTCGGATACGATGACTTCTTCATCTTCCCCACCCTTTGCAACCTCACTTCCGTCAAGGAACTTAAGTTCCCTCCTCAAGTCCTCCAGTACATCAACGAGGTCGCTGAGCTAGGAAATGCCACCCTCTATTTCGACAGAGCCCTCTAAATGTACCGAATTGTTGTAAATACGTGGTACGGCGCATAGCATGCAATATAGATGTAATTGCCTGGTTTCCTTCCTGACCTTGGTTTCAATTTGCAGAGTTTCATAAAATAAATGATTTGTCAAGTCTATACTTTAGGTTTTGTTTCAAATTCAGATATTTGAAGGAAGTTTATTGTGTAATATTGGTGTTTCTATTATATTGGTCAGTAAACTGTTTTCTCTGCTAGAAATGTAAGATGTGCCAATTAAATGGGCCAAAAGCTGTCTGTATTTGTTAGACAAATTGCAAGCAAGAGAAAGTGGAGAATATCAATGCTTCTCATGAAGCATTTGAAGAATCGAATTAAGCTTATGCATGAAATATGCTTGCGTTATGTATGGTTGAATGCAGGTGCATTGAATCACACTGTGTAGATAGCATGGCTTGTCTTAATTTCTTGAGGAGCAAGGGAAACTGCATGTGTAAAATTGCAGAGATGAATAGTACTAGGCAGAAGAGGATCCAGAAACGATGCAGCCGTGTCTACTTGGACAGCCGTAAAGCTCGTATTTTCCCTCTGCTGCATTCTGTGTTGACTAGATTCTATACAACATGTATAAGGCTTCATTTTATCGAATAACCTCAAATATTTTGTGTCTCAGCTAATTCTAATATGTTTAATCTTCTATTCTAGCAAGTTTCTGTTAATTTTATTCGTTTTTGACGTTTTTCATTTTTTTATTGTTCCAAAATTTCATATAAATATAAGGAGGAATTATACAACAACAATGAAAATACAACAGCAAAAAATCGAAACTTCTGGCACTAAAATCTGTAAAAGACCTTCATAAGCTACACTTATAATAAGAAATAATACAATACTACGACACGTATACAAATAGAAACAACAAAACCTTTTAGTGTGTTACATTTATCAGGTATGATGTTACGGAAAACACCAAAGGGTAATCGATTTATTAATTAGAGCGTTGATTAGAGTCGCATGTCACTGGCACCTTATTTGGCCCATCTCTTCCTCACTAAGCAGCATTAGTTTCGCTTCTAATATAACGTAAAGCTTCACATTGCAATTGCCATCTGCAACTGAAAATTCATTGCTATATACATAAAATATAAGTACCACTGGGAGTACATGGCAATCCCGAGGTGTAACGGTTGCATGTTTGCTTAACACGCAAAGGGTAGCGGGACAACCCCCGCCGGGATTATTTTTTGGTATTTCATTGTGATCAACCATTTTATTTTTGCGCTTTATCAAAGTAGTATTTTACGGAGTTTAATAGTCTAGTAATGACCATAATCATAGTAGGAGTAAACAAAACCTCGAATACATGCGCATGGCACCAATACATAATTGTCTTAAATGCATGCTTAACTAAGATCATGTAATTTCAAAAAAATTCCAAACATAAACCGACTATTACATTCGCACACTTTCCAGCGAGCATATGGGGGAAAATTTACTATCCATATTGTGAGTAAAACGTTGAATTGAACTACTTCTTTAGTGTTTTTAAGGTTTTTAATTTTATTAAAAAGCGACCAAAAAAAGATAACAAATATCTACTTCGATTTAGAATGGGACCTGAAGTTAATTGAAACGAAAGAGGCGTTTTACTATTCGGATACATAGAAATAATGTCTATATCTCCCGTTTCTTATATAACGTCTATTCTAGACTTGGATGACAATTCTATTGTTTCCCAAACTTCTTCCATCGTCCAAACTTTAAGTGATATATCTGCATACTCCATTTTGGAGGGCAAATTATTAGCAAGGTAGGAGATTATTCTCATCTCTATACTGATTTCCCTATATTTACATCGTTATTCATATTTGCATACTGTTGGAGTAGTTGTTTCCAATTTTATTTTAACAGTTTTGATTTCATCTGCTTACCATTTTTATTAAATATAACTGACTCGATTTTGGTGTGCTCTTTTTTTTTTTTCTTTTCGTACTACGGTACATTTCTGTGATACAGATGGATCCAGCAGATTTACTTTCTGGTGAATGCTGAAGAGAGCCCTTTCGTATACTCCGGAGTGCGTCTGCTATCTAATTTAATTTTGAACGCGAACGCATATGTTTTGCAGACCCAGCACGCGATTTGGACGAAGGCTCTCTGTTCGTTGATCCAGGAGTATGCAGAGGATGCAGTGAACAATGCCTCCCCCTCTCCCTCAACATCTGTGCAGAGAGCATCCAGGGGCTCAGCAACATGTTGGTGAAGTCGGTAGATCACGTAGACGTGAGCAAGGCGGTGGTTTCAGGAGACCTGATGCAAGTGGTGAACGTGTACGTGTCCCTCTGCTACTCACCTCCTCGTCCCTAGGTACAGAGATGACCTCGCATCCATCGCCAACAAGAAGGCTACCAGCGGAGTCTTTTCTCCCTTCGTTCTCACTATGATCAAGAAGAGAGCGGACGATAAAGACAAGAAGACGGAGGAGGGTGAGGGAGAAGGAGAAGGGGAGGGAAAGGGAGAGGGAGAGGGAGAGGGAGAAGGCATGGGCAAGGCCCTCTCTTTGCTCGATGCTCTTAAGGTCCTTCTCTTCCCCTCTAAACAGATGCCTGGAAGTACCTCTCCCTCTGTCTACTCCCCATGCGCTCTTAAGCCTCTGAGACCCTGGAGAGAGAGATTCCCCCACCTCCTCTCTTCCTCCTCCTCTTCCTCCGTCTCCCCCTCCTCTTCCTCCTCCTCTGCGTCGTCATGCCCCTCCTCTCTCCTGCTGAGCCAGGTACTCTCGTCTTTTATTTCGATCCTCTCCTGTCCCTCCCTCCTCCCTCCCCTTCGCTCCACTATCCCTAAGCTCTCGATTATTACCTCTCTTCTGGCCGATGGAGATGCTCCCCTTTCTCTGTCTCCTCTCGCCCTCTCTTCTCCTTCTCTCTGCCCCCTCGCCTCTGTGTCTTCTTGCTCCTCCACTGCACCCTCTTCTTCCAGCTCGCTTCTTCCTTCCTCTGCTACCTCGCCTTCCACTTCGCTCTCCTCCCAATGTGCCTCCATTGCTGCCCTTCTATGCTACGTCTACCCCAAAGTCTCTCCCACCTCCTCCTCCTCCTCCTCTTCGTCTTCTTCTGTCGCCTTCTACGGAAGCGAGAGGAGCTCTCTCGCTCGCTTTCCCTTAGTGGGGTTCAAATACAAGTCTCACTCGGCTTCGTTCTTCCTGCGCTGCCTCAGCACCCTCTCCCTGCTTTGTTCCTCATCCCTCTCCTCCCTTATCCACCTCCCCCCTCTCTTCTCGCTGACATTTCATCCGAGGCAGTGTTCCGCAATGCGCAAAATCAGTTGATTCCTATTCCTTCGCTCGCACTCAGTCCCCTGTCTCCGTCTTCTTCTCCCACCGCCACCTCCTCCCTCATCTTGTCTCGCTTCTACTCCATCTTCCAGTACCTCATCTCTATCGTCTCGATCTTCCCCGAGACAGAGTCTTCGTGGGGAAGGGTGGGAGCCAAGAGAGAGGGGAGAGACAGAGCGGACAAAAAGATCCTCCCCTCTCCCTTTGCGCAGAAGCTTTCATCTCCTTTTCCCTCCGAACTCCCCCTCTCTCTGATCTTCAGACTGTGCTCTGCCATCCTCTCTGCTGAACCAGTGGGAGAGGAGAGGAGAGAGATGGATTCCTCCCTCGCTCTCTCTTCCTCCCTCTCTCTTTCTTCTCATGCTGCTTCCCTCATAATTAACAGAGTCCAGTGCTTCACCATCTCTTTCCTCTCTGCCCTTCTCTCTCTGTCGGAAAGAGAGCCCTCCCATTCACTCCCCTCCTGCTTCCCTCCCTCTCCCTCCTCCTCCGCAGGACCAAGAAGCAGTCTGCCCTCTCTCTCTCTGTCTCCTCTTGCCCCTTCCCTCGCTTCCCCCTCTGCCCCCCTCCCTTCCTCTGCTTCTTCCTTCTCTCTTGAGCTGGCCTCCCTTCGCCTTCATACCCTGTCTCTCATCGAGAGGGTAGTTGAGGTTGTAGGGGTGGCATCGATCAAACCCATGGTAGTCGTCCTCTTCTCCTCTCTTCTCCATGACTCTTCCCTAGTCCTCAGGGATGCCGTTTCTTCCTCCTCTGCCCCCTCCTCCTCCGTCTCCGCCCTGGCGAATCTCTCTGTATCAAAGAGAGAGAGGGCGAGGGAGAGGGAGAGGGAGAGGGAGGAAAAGGAGAAGCAGAGGGATGGCCTGCTCGGAGGAGTGGGGGACAGCGACGAGGAAGGAGAGGGAGAGGGGGAGGGAAGGAGGAAGAGACAGAAGAAAACTGCTAGCTCAAAGAACAGGATCCTCACCGCTGCTCCTTCTCTCCTCACTGAGCTTTCGAGCAAGGTGAGGGGAAGGTAGAGGTGGAGGCAAGGGGAGGTGTCGCGGTAGGGTCTTCCGAGCATTGCGGACAGTCGCTCTCTCTCGCCCTATCCCTCTCCGCCCTCTCGCTCCTCCGCTCCATTTTCTCTGCCCCCTCATCCTCCTCGATTGTTCCGTTCGAATTGAGACTGTCATCCGATCGTCTCCTCCTCTCCTGCCTCTACTGCGCTCTTTCTCCCCACGGATTCGTCGTCTCTCGCCTCCCCCCTCCTTCCTTTCTTCTCTTCTGCTCACCATCCATTCCTCCGTCTCTCTTTCCCTTGCCCACATCCAGGCCTCCTCCTCCTCCGCCCCCTCCTCCTCTGCCCTCCTTGAGTCCTTGCCTCCCCTCCTGCTTCACTTGCCCTCTGTTCTCACCCGCTGCCTCTCTTCCGTCCCCCCTCCCTAGCCTCCTCTGCCTCCGCTCTCCTTTCTACCTCTCGTGTCTTCATCTATCTGGCCCAGTCCTTGAACTCTGGATCTTTCAACATAGCAGGAGGAGAGAGAGACAGGGAGAGGGAGAGGGAGAAGAGGAGGGAGGGGGAGTGGAGGGGAGTTGACCTCATCGACAGTGATGTCAAGGCAATCCTCTCTCTCCTCGCACCCCCCGTCGTCCTCCCCGTTTCCTTGCCCTCCACCTGCCCCAGTTGCACCTCCTCTTCCTCTGCTTCGGTTGAGAAGAAGGATGGGGAAGAGGGCAAAAGAGAGGGGGAGAATGGGGGACACAAAGAGGTGAAGGCAGACGCTTTCGATTTGGGAAAGAAACAGACCGACAAGGAGGAAGAACAAGAACTGGATGAGGTAGGAGAGGCTGTCGAAATACAAGTTGAGGAGGAGGAGGAGGCGGTTGCTGTTGTGGAGAAGGAGGATGAGAAGAAAACTGAAAAAGCTGAGGAGAAGAAGGAGGAGGAGAAGGAGGAGAAGGAAGAGGAGAAGGAAGAGGAGGATGAGGAGCAGGAGGTAGAGGCAGGAGATGGATTGGATGGACTCGATGTGATGGATGTTGACGATGATCCCGATGATGAGGGAGAGGCTGTTGACCTCTGGACTCTCTAAGCAAAGAAAGTATCCAGTATACATAAATATCTAGCTAGCATAAATATCTAGATACACCCCACATTCCTTGACCTTGTCTACACCATCCGCTCCTCGACTGGCACCGTTCCACCTGCGTCGCATGCGGACTTAAACTCTTCCGACCTCTATCAGGGACCTCTATGGACCCACCTATTTATTTTATTTCATTTCATTCCTTTGTTCTTTGCCTCCTGCTTCTTGTAGTTTCTAAGGCATTCATCTAAGCGCATGTCTAGACATATGCATTTGCTGCGTTTGATTTGTTGCATTTTAGTTTGATCTCTGTAGCCATAATAACCTCTTTGCTAGTTTATTTCACCTTTCTGCGTTGGTCTCTTTGGAACTGGCTCTCGGTGTCTACTGCCTTCTCAATCCATACGGACTTATTAAATCAATCGTTTTCAACTGAACAATACCGAGTATCTCTTCTTGCGAAGGCACGGCTGCTATAAGGGGGTACACATCATGCTATTGATGCCCTTTGACGCACACGCGTTCATGTGAATATGCTGCGCAACCAAGTGCAAACATTCCATTAACATTTGCATGCATATCTGACATTCAAGGCCTCTTACGTTACTGCGTATTGGGGGCATTCGGATATACATATATGATAAGGATCGACTATTCGCACCAGTTACTAGTACTTTCTCCGAGATTAGCAAAGAGGAGCACATACCTCATCCAACGCAGGAGAAGGAACGAAACGCTTCTGCTGTTCGATTCAAGTTGTTCGATTCGAGTTGTTCGATTCAAGTTCTTCTACTGAAAGAGGTGCTTGCAAGCACAAGATTAATAGAATCCTGCATACTCATTTAGTCATAATAACTTAGTAAACATGCATCAAGGCGATCTACGCTCTCTCTCGATGGGGTGGGTATTACACAGTGATGAATCTTCTTCGTATCTTCATGTTTGTACTATCCGCGTTGATGTTGAGGGTAGAGGCAGTTTTATTTGCTTATAAAACATGTCAGCTATGAAAAAACAAAATGAATAAATAACAAAACGACCTATATACGTTGCTAGCCATGTTTCCATGCTTCTTGAAGATTGATAATATCTACGAAGATACCTTGGGCAAAAACCCTTTTCTTCATTCCTTCTCTTCACCAAAAATCTAACCGATGCAAAAAAAAAATACTACGTAACGAAACAGAACACTGAACAATACTACAAAGAAGATATCAGAAGACACCATACGTAAAACAAAACACGACAGAAACACACACGAGGGAAGGGTACAACGGAAGGGACCAAACGGCGTGATGTTGAAACAACTCACGCAGCACCAAACATAACATATACGACGAAGAAGAAATGAAAAAGGGAAAAAAAGAAAAGTAAAAGTAATAGAAAAGAAACAGAAACAGAAACAGAAACAGAAACAGAAACGGAAAACAAAAAGAAAAAAGAAAAGAACAACACATCATATACACATCCGCAGCACAACACAGATGCGCACTCTTCTCACACCCGCCACGTACACCACGCATTGGATACGTATGGGTATAGTAGCGTATATTACTCATCCATTACAATGATTACACGCACACTCGTCGCCTCAGCTATCCTGCTTCTACTTTCTGATTTTGACGCGGAGAGATCTCATTGCCGACGCACGTGTGTATATACATCACACATACATAGATGTAGCGCACATTTACACACGATACCAACACTGCGTACGCATATATTTTGCGTTCAAGCTCTGGATTTACTTCCTGACGAGGGCACTGATGGCATCCGGGGAGGTGAACTTCGCTAATATGTGTGCTATATACGTCCTGATTGCAACGAGTTCGAAGGGAGAAAGAGAGTCCACCCAAGCTGCCATAGACCCCTGTCCTTGCTTCGGAAGGAACGAAATATCGTACCCCACTCTCTTGTAGTAAGAAGTCAGATCCACCAAGGCCTTCGCGTGTGCATGCTGGATTCCAACGAGGGTGAGGTCAGGGAAAAGGAGTAGGGAGGAGGAGTCGTTCTTCTTCATTGCTTCCACCACCCTCTTCACTGCCCTACACCGCTCCGTCCCAAGGGAAATACGAGAGAGCGTGGAGGGGGCTACATCGACTGCGATGACCGTACACACATGGGAGAGCAGAGCTATGAGGAAGGAGAGGGAACCGGCAGTGTTGGTGGGGAGCCTCTTTTGTTAGCGTTGAACGCGCTCTCCCAGGAAGGGAAGAGCGAAGACACGTCCAGGTCTTCCAATACAGACTCTGAGGAGGAGGCTCCGAAAGGGGAAGTCATCGTCGTCAGTTGCGAAGGGAGAGGAGGAGGCGGGAGTGGGGGCGGAAGGGGCGGGAGTGGGGGTGGGGGAAGTGGCAATAGCCTTGCTCCAGGAGGAGGGAACAGGGGTGGAGGGGGGAGACAGGTCGTTGGAGATCAAAGAGAGATAGAGTCTTTACTTGCTTCTTCCCCTTCTTCTGGGAGCCCCCTAAAGAGAGCGAGGAGGAAGCGGAGGAGAACGAAAGGGAAGAGATAGAGGTGGAGGCCGATGAGACGGAGGAACGAGGAGGAGGGGGAAGAGAGACGGGAGCGGGAGTGGAGGAGAGAGAAGGAAAATCCTCCAGAGACGAGGAGGACCCTCCACTAACAACCGATCCCCACGTTTTTTCTCTTTCTCCTTCTTCTTTCCCTTTGCTTCTAAAGACAGAGAGGAGAGAGACGAGGAGAGAGAAGACGAGGAGGTGGATGAGAGGGAGGGAGAGGAGGAGGGGAGGACGGGGAAGGGGGAGACGGCTTCTCTTTCCCAAGGGCATACCTACTTTTCCACAGTAGCACGCATATACGCTGTGTCGGAGAGAAGACTCCGCGAGGGACGAGAGAGTTTCAAACATGAATACATCGAAGAGAGAGTTGTGGATCACAGGAGAGGAAGAAGACGAAGGAGAGGGTGATGAGGGAGAGGGCGACTTCTCCTTCTTGCCCTTCTTCGCGTCTCCATTGGTCTTTCCTTTCTCCTCCTTCGCCTCCCTCTCCTTTCTCACTCTTTCGTCGCTTTCTCCCCGCTCTTCCTCTCCACCTCTTCCCCGTATATACTGGCATCCAGAATAGACGAAGACGAAGACGAAGACGAAGACGAGGAGGAGGAGAGGAGAGTTGTAGCTGAAACGAACTGCAGAGGATGAAGGATAGAAGAGACGGCGTCTAAGTATTTCGCAGGGGATATAGACTTCTTCGTCAAGTCATTAAGTGTGTATCTGAGAGAAGAAAATATCGTGGCTGCGGGAAGAGGGAGAGCCGTGAGGACGATGACGACACGTGGGAGTTCAACTGATCTTGAGCTTCTGCCCTCTTCTCTTCTCTTACCCCAAAGGGTTCCTGTTCCATCAGAGTGTGAAGAATCAAAGGTGAGGAGCGGGACGCAGCCGCAGCCGCTTCCTCCTTCTTCTTCTCACTCTCACGCTTCTCCCTCTCCTCCTTCTCCTTCTTCTCCTTCTTCTCCTTGTCCTTCTTGTCCTTCTCCTCCTTCTCCTGCTCCTTCTTTCTTTCTTTCTCCTTCTTCTCCTGCTCCCTCTCCTTCTCCTTCTTCTCCTTCTCCTTCTTCTCCCTCTCCTTCTTATCCTCTTCCATCTTCTTCTCCATCTCTTTAAGCTTCGTCCTCAAAATATCATCTTTCTCCTTCTGCTCCTTCTTCTCCTTCTCTTTCTTCTCCCTCTCCCTTCCTTCTCCCTCTTCTCCTTTTCTTCCTTCCTCTTCTTCTCAGCCATCCCCTTGATGTTCAATCCCACTGCCAATCCCCCTACTCCCACCCCCTCTCCCTTCAACACGGGGAACTCCTCTTCCATCTTCTCCTTCTCCCTACGCTCTTTCTCCTTCTCCTCTCGTCCCTCTCCCCTCTTCTCACTACTTCCCTTCCCACTCCGACTCCGACTGCTCCTCCTCTCCTGGACCTATAAACACCCGAGGGAGTGAAAGGGAGAGAAGAGGAGGAGAGAGAAGAGGAGGAGAGAGAGAAGAGGAGAGAGAAGAGAGAGGAGGATTTGGATCATACGGTTCCTTTTCTTTAGGTTCCTGCTTGTCTGCTCCATTCAATTTGAGATAGAATGCCTCCCTCCTCTTCCTCTGTTCTTCCTCGGTCATAGTCCTTTCTTCATCTATGTCGAGGTGAAGGTCTACCCCTCCATCCTCTCTCTTCCTCACCATTCCATTCGACAAGACCTCGTTCATCTTCCTACCCTTCTCTCCCCTGCCCCTGCGGTCGTCGTTCCCCTCTCCCTCCCCCTCTCCCTCTCCCTCTCTGCCTCTGCCTCGTCGCTCCTTTTTTCTGTGATCATGTTCCTAAGAGTGTGTAAATCCATCGCCGTCCTCGTCGTGTTAGTGCGGTGGAGCTTGGAGTTGTGTACTTCCAACTCGAACTTGTTAAAAAACACGTATAGCTTTTCGCTATTTCTCGTCTCTCCTGGCCTGATTTCCCCTTCCTTCTTCTTGCACCCCTCGACTCCACAAACAAAGTGCTTCTCCCTGAGATGACCCACGTAGTCGTCGTCATTCTTGAAGAACACCTTACTGTTCCGACAGTACTTGCACTGTGCGTGGGTCCCAAGCATGTGCACGTACAACTCGTCCTTCGTGTAGAAAGGAGTGTTGCAGAAAGCACACATGATGTGTGGGGGATCGGCGCTTCTCCCCTATCCCTGGCTCTCCCTTTTTGTAGTGAAGTTGGAGCTGGGTGAAAGTGAAGAAGGACCTATTCGAGATGAAGGTTCGTCTGGAGGTCAGACACGGCATGCAGAAGAAGACACTGTGGGCCCCCTCCATGTGGTCCAGGAGGGTTTGGAGAGAGGGGAACAGCAGAGAAGACGAGTGGGTAGAGGAGGAGGAAGAGGAGGAGGAAGAGGAGTGTACGTTGTGCGAACGTTGTCTGTCACTTCTGTCGCACACTGGGCAGAAGAGTGAACAAATCTTTTCGGTGTGAGCCTTGTCTTTGTCTGTATCGAAGAAGACGCCCAGGAGATCACTTTTTACTAGTCTCTGATTTACCACTTCGTCCTTTCCCACTGACGCATCCTTCCTCTTCGTGAACAATACATATTCTTGTGCTTCATTGCAGAAAGCACATCCCATCGGGTGTGGCGTAAACACCGAGCTACTCACGTAGTCCTTGTCCCTCTTCTCTAATTCATCCAACTCACTGCTCTCTGTTACCCCACTTCCACTTCCACTCCCACCATTCCCGCCACTTCCCCCTGACTGCCAGAGTTGATGCTGCTCACGTTGTTATTTTCTTCGTCTTGAGATCTACGAGTGTTATCTCCTTCAAATTGAGAAGCTCTAGCTCCCCCTCTACCACCTCTTCCTCCTCTTCCTCCTCGGCTACTACTTCTTGTGGACACAGTAAGCTCATTTCCTCCTTCAACAGACGCAGTAGATGGCCTAGCGGAAGAAGACGAGGAAGACGAGGAAGAGGAAGATAGGTTTCTGAGGTTTTGGTTTGTGAAGAGATGGGTCCTCAACGCACATTCGCTGCAGATAGACCCAGAGTGGGGACACTGCGTTATGACAAACTCCTTTATCTTGTTACAACACATTGCACACACGTCTTCGTCATCATCATCGTCCTCCGTTTCTTTCAAGGAGAGGGAGTGGGAGTGGTGGTGGGGGCGGGAGTGGGAGGAGTGGGGGTTATGAGAATGTCTGTGGTGGTTTCCCTGGTGTCCTGAGTTCTTGTGAGCACCAGAGTGGTCTCCATGGCTTCCACTGCTGTGGTTATGACGATGGCTGTTGTTATTGCTACCATGAGACTGAGAAGACTCTCGGTCCGAACCTCGCTGCATCTACGATTTCAAAACAAAAACAAACATACACGAGCATGGAAAGCAAGCACCGCAAACGCATTCAAAAAAAAAAAAACAAGCAAAAAAAACACACATACATATGCATGTAAATATACACACCCATATAAGAGAAATATACAGATTCTAAGTTGCATATCTACAAAAACACTGATGTATAACATGCGTGTTTAAAATCACACTATATAACCAATATCACATTTACTGTGAACGAGTAGACGATGCGCACACATACAAAACTATTTCCGGTACAGTTATATCTCACTCGCATATGATTAAGCGTCGGTATTTTAGTAGTCTTCATACACAGTACAAAAGAACAAAAGATCAACAATAGGGAAGAGAGAATAATTGCATTGGTGCACATCAAAGAAAGCCGAGAGCGATTTTACACGAACAACAAACAATCTACTCCGCCAAGTGGTTTGCACACAGATTTCCCGAAATGTGCGCAAATGTTTGCATTTACACATATATTCCGAAATTATTTACAAAAAAATACCATCTTGTTCATTGCGGGTGAGAAATAAGAAAAGGCAAAAAAATCTTATCTTAATAAACTGAATTGTGAATTGGAGGGAACAATTACTCTGAGCACTTTCTCTCTGTGTTCATGCATTCTTCATGGTACTCGTAGTACCCTATCAGCCATTGAGTATACATACAGTGCACATCTATGCGAACTTTAACAATCGCTCAAATATCCAAATTTGGCTCTATATACACTGCTTACGTTTCCAAACGCGATATTCTTTCTTCACTTTTCTCTTCCTGCTTACACATTTGAGCAGTGATCTATCGGCGCATTCGTTCTCAGTTACATATACACAAGATCATACATTGTGTAGCTTTTCTGAAAGCATGTCCGTAATGTCTAATAGGTTATTTTACATAACCAACAACATATAGTGTTTTTATAACTCCGTTCCAATGAGACTGGCGCGAAAATAGAACCCTCTTTCATCCATGTATATATGTGTATATCTATATACATTTCGGTAGTTGTCCAAATCTGCATTTCGGAAGAGATCCATTATCTAGGATATCTATTTTTTTTTAACTGACAAACGCTTCATTTGTTTTTCTATTGTAGAGCGTATGGCTGCATGTAAAATTAGTTTCAAGATATTCTGCTTACCTTTGTCAGCAGAAAGGTTATGCGCAATATCATATTTGATAATTTTCATATGCAAATGTAACGTACAGTATAAATCCATTTGCTTGGGTACACAGCACATATATTACAAAGCCGGGCTTCAGGTTAGAGTATACAATTTTTGTTCGGTTCAACCAAATTGACTTCTTGCCAGAAGCATATGTACAACTTCACCTTGCCTCATACTTTTGCGATGTAAAGTATCTACGCAGGAAAATCATTGTGACTTCTTATTTTCGTTTTTCGCATATCACATTCCTGAATATGCATTTAACAAAAACCGTGTGCAGAAACTGGAGAGAGAAAGAGGCACACCGAAAGATGACGTCCATGAACGTGAAAACACATTTTATTTATTCGTAAGGCACTCTTTTCAACTGAATAATTTTAAACGCACGTACATTGTCATATCCAAAATATCAGCTCACAAAACAGTTTCATATCTCACACATTTATGTACTGTTCGTCATTCTGAATGGTTCATTCGTGTACTACAGCATAGGGGGCAATCCAAGAGTAGTAAACGATATCCTCCATTTAACAACAAAAACTAACGGTACTGTGATTGTAATTAATGTTTTACTGAACATAGTATCGGCTGGAATGAACCACTCTAGTACAATAAAGACTTGGGTGGCTTTTCGCTGGCATCTCTATGGTCTATATACATTATGAATAATGGATTGATCTGAGAATTAACAGAATTCTTTTAGGCATGAAACTCAAATGCTTACGCAAGGATCTCTCGAATGCACTTTAAAATATACACACGAATATGCCCGTTATGAAATATGATTTTATGCTTTCGATGCAAACTGAAGGTGTTACACTTTTTTGTGTTGTTGGACGTGCTGTTCAAATGCACAACTATTTGTATTTTTTACCTTGACAGCTAGGGATCACAATAGATTCATTGCTCGATATCATCCTACACATACCTAATAACTACGACCACTTGTCCTAAATTCATCACTGTGTGCAGAATGGTTGCTTCTCAGATAACGCCCGAATATGTCTCCAAATTGAAGGGGCCCACGAAAGGTAATGTATTTGCACTACTCTGAACTGCCGATGAGAATATTTGATATGGTTGTCTTTTATTCTAGTTCGAAGATATACCAATGCTAATTAAAAGCTGGTCGATGGGTAATACGCTGATACTTGCCATTGCAATGTGTTGGGGTGTGTGGAGGGTGAAGGATAAAAAAGGAAACATCATTCATGAAACAATCATACATACAAGGATTGTAAATATCCCAGAGCGCCAGCTAATGCCACTACATCTTTGTACACGTCCTACCATACACTCCTTTTGTCAATGCTCTTGGACACTTAGGTTTCCTTTGCCCTATCGCTGCCAACACATTCGGAATCGAGTTCATTGCATTTACCCTCAAGGACGTGAACTCTAAGAAAGTTATCTTCAAGGTACGAGAAATACAACATAACAACACACAAAACATATTCTAATTCAATATTCACACTTCTTGGAATGCGTGCATTCGATGGATATCACGTTCTCTGAGTTGTGCTGATGAAACAAGTCTCCGTCTGCAGTTGAGGACAGATTGCGACTACTTACTCTCTTCTTGTCACATTCATTCCACTTTGTGTGCTACAGCACATCTTCTCAAAGATTTTCCTTCGTTCATGCTGTAAACATGACGTTCTCCCTTCTTGTCGTATCGCTTCTATTCTGAAATATCCGCGTCTTTCTCTTGTACTAGTACTCACTGTTTTGTTTTTGTTTCATTCTCTGTTTTATTTGATTTTACACACCCCTACCTCCTTCACTCCCCCAACCCCCCTCCTTCGACTCCCTCCATTCCTTCTGTTCCTCTACTTCCTCTTTTCTACTTCCTCTTTTCTACTTGTACCTTAATTTCTCCCTTGAACTGCAGATCGACAGAGAGGGAGCAGAGGTGCCTGTATACGGTCCTGAGTTCGATTACGATCAGGTAAATATAGAACAGAATACTCGGAGGGGAAGGAAAGAGGAGGGAGAAAGATGGGTGAAGGGCAGTGCGGGAAAGAAAGGCGTATTGGCGTGTGAAGGGGGAGGGAGGAAGAATGGAGAGAAGAGGGATGGATAGAAGAAGAATGAAGAGAGAGAGGTGGGTGGGAGGGGATACGAAGGAGAAGAGAGGGAGGGATGGGGGGATGAGAAAGAGGAAGAAAGAGGAAGAAAGAGGAAGAAAGAGGAAGAAAGAGGAAGAAAGAGGAAGAAATGGGGCGTAGGAACGAGGAGGCAAAGACGAAGCAGAGCCAGGAGTCAAAGGAAGTAGAGGGGACGATGACACCGAGTATGACATTCGAGTGGGGCTGGGAGGGGAAGGGGGGACAGGTAGGGGTAGGGAGAGGAGGGAAAGGAGAAAGAGTGTAGGGAGAGGAGGGAAAGGAGAGTAGACGAGTGGGAGAGAGAGGGAGAGTGGAAAGGAGAAGGAAATGGGACGGAACGATGCAGTTGCGTATATAGGGATGTATATATAGGGATGTATATAGTGATATATATATACGGGTTGACTTTGTGATAGAGGGAGTGGTGTAATTGGGAAGGGAACGGGGAGGGTGTGTAAGTGGGGTGTATGGAAATACAAGGGACATTCGTGCTTGAGTGGGATGGAGACACGAACACAAACACGACCGACCAAGCATCTCATTGTTTGCTTTTACTTGAGCATCTCATTCTCTGTTTTTATTTCGTTCTGCTTTGAGTTATCTTGATCTCTAACACAGCATTGCTTCCCCTTCTTTCCTTTCTTTCTTTTTCTCTTCGTATCGTCTTTTAATCATCCCTTTCTCTTCTCCCTCTCCTTTCTCTTCTCCCTCTCCTCTCTCTTCCCCTCTTCCCTCTCTTCCCCCTCTTCCCTCTCTTCCCCCCATACCTCTCCTTCCCCTTCCTTCTCCTTCCCCTTGCTTCTGCTTCCCCTCCATTCTCCTTGCCCTTCCCCCTTCCGCCTCTCTTCCTCCCCTTTCTCTTTGTTTTTTCCCTAAACAGTTGCGCAGCATGACTTATAAGTTCCCTCGGTCTTTCCTTGACTTGGAGTCTGTTGGAACCACTCTTGTGTTCCACACTGAGAAGGTAGCCCATATAGCAGCTAGAAAACATGCCAAGTAAACCCACTGCACATGCACATAGTCACATACGCATACACATACACATACACGCATACAATGCATACGACACATACAATACATGCACCGCACCCTCCGTCGTACTCATGAATGCTCACACTTGCATTCACTCTAACTCCTTTCAACTCTTGTCAACCCATTCCTATGCGCCAATGCCCCTTCCCTCTCCTTAATTTATTTTCACATTCCACACCGACCCTTCCCTTCCCCTTCCCTTCCCTTCCCTTCCCCTTCCCTTCCCCTTCCCTTCCCCTTCCCTTCCCCTTCCCTTCCCCTTTCCTTCCCCTTTCCTTCCCCTTTCCTTCCCCCTTTCCTTCCCCCTTTCCTTCCCCCTTTCCTTCCCCCTTTCCTTCCCCCTTTCCTTCCCCCTTTCCTTCCCCTTTCCTTCCCCCTTTCCTTCCCCCTTTCCTTCCCCCTTTCCTTCCCCCTTTCCTTCCCCCTTTCCTTCCCCCTTTCCTTCCCCCTTTCCTTCCCCCTTTCCTTCCCCCTTTCCTTCCCCCTTTCCTTCCCCCTTTCCTTCCCCCTTTCCTTCCCCCTTTCCTTCCCCCTTTCCTTCCCCCTTTCCTTCCCCTTTCCTTCCCCCTTTCCTTCCCCCTTTCCTTCCCCCTTTCCTTCCCCCTTTCCTTCCCCCTTTCCTTCCCCCTTTCCTTCCCTCTATCTTCCTTTTCTTCCCCTCTTCTCGTCCTCTTCCCCTTCCTTCTCCCTCCCTTTGCCCTCCCAGCTGTTGGAGAACTTCAGAATGATCGAGCGCCACTACTACGAGAACACTTTGGTGAAAGAATACGACTTCAACTTCAAGTTCTGTCCTCCTCACACAACTAACTCGTGGGAAACGGAGTACGATATCCCCTCATCCGAAGCAACCTAAGTAAGTCCATGTGTTCATTGGAGTAGAGACCACGCGCAGACACATACACTCATACACTCATACAATGATACATTCATACACTCATGCACACACACACACACACATGCATATACACATATGGATTCCTCTCTAACACTCTTCCCCATTCCTCACGTCTTTGTTCTTCTACATTCCTTTCCCCTCTTCGATTCCCCCTTCTTCTCTCTTTCTCTCAGAGGAGGACATATTGAGAGGAAAGGGAAAGACAAACCAATCGGATACCTTCTACTTCGTCGGAGATACGCTGGTGATGCACAACAAGGCGTACTATGAATATGTCAACGACGAGGACGCACCCACCACCTACTAAGCTCACATCCCTTTCCTGCAGAGGCATCGCTCTTGGGATCGTTCATTCATATTTCCCACCAGAGTGCCTGTCTACCCCCTCTAGGGTCATTTGGTTTCATTTCCTTTCTTTTTCTATCTCTTTCTTTTTCCTTTTCTTTTTCTTTCTTCTCCTTTCTTTTTGTTTTTGTTTTTGTTTTTGTTTTTCTTTCTCTTTTCTTCCATAGTTGTTCGTTTTTCCCGTTGGTCTCGCCTCTTCTCCTTTGCTCTCCTCCTTCCCTCTCCCGATTTCCTCTTCCTCGTTTATTTCCCCATTTTTCGTTCCCCTTGCGTCTTCTTTCTTTTGCATTTTTATTTTTATTTTTATTTTCCAATTGTCAATTTCAATTCTATTTGTTTATTATTTTTAATTTCTAATGTTCGTATTGTTTCTCCCTTTTGCTTGCTTTTCTCTTTTTGATCGTGTTTACCCTTTTCCTTATTGTTCCCTATTTGTTATGTTCGCTTTTACTTTGTTTCTTTCTCGATTCGATGCACTCCAATTGATTCTAATTTCCTTGCAGTTGACTCCACAAATATCTCAACAAATATCTCCACACATATCCACACAAATATCTCTACATACCTCAAAAATATCTCATCTGCCAAGCGATAATAACACACTACACACTACATTACCTGAGTTTAACTGTTCACAAAAAAAAAGAAATAAGAAAAGAAGTCCAAAGAGGATCTCAAAGAAGCAGGAGATGAATAAGGAACAAAAGAGACCCCGCAAACGAGCAGAGCAGCGTCGCATTCGATTTGTCCCTCTCGTGTGCTCTCGTCTCATTATTTCCCGTGCTGCACTCCCCTTCGGTCACCGCCTCTCTCCTCCCTCGTTTCTTTCGGTTCTGTTCTTGTTCTTCGTTTCTCTTTTGATGCTCGCTCTTTTGCTTTCTTATCTGCTGTTTGCCAAGCCTTCTTTTATTACGCGCGCTCGACTATCACTGAACGTCGGACACTATTTTTTGCCAAGTATCCATCACCATTGCCTTTTATCATTCGATTCAGGATGCACGGCTCCACTCACTCGTGGGTTTTTTTCTTACAATTGCCCATTCTTGTTCTTTTTCCTTTTCTTTTTGCTTCTTCTCTACTTGCAAACAAAAC
Organism: Drosophila quasianomalipes; assembly: GCA_035043665.1. Taxonomy (NCBI): domain Eukaryota; kingdom Metazoa; phylum Arthropoda; class Insecta; order Diptera; family Drosophilidae; genus Drosophila; species Drosophila quasianomalipes. The sequence continues at coordinate 51,770 of JAWNMU010000510.1, forward strand.
AAAGTCCTTTTCAGCGTTGACTATGACTGTATATCCATGTTAATGTTTGTTTAATAAAACATTGCTGATGTCAGTGTTTGTGTTTATGCTTGTGACTATATCACTGTCATGGTTTGGCTGCAATCCTTATTTCTACGTACATACTCTGCGCGAACAACGATGAAGCCCGTAATGGTACATAAACACTAGCGCGCGTGTAGATACATGTGAATGAAAGATTTTTTTTTAAAGAGAAGAGTCATCGGACAATAAAATAGACAGAAAGAGAGAAAACCAGAGAGAGAACTAGAGAAAGATAGAGATAAAAAAATAAAAGCGGTAATAGACAGAGAAAGAGAAAGGCAGCGTTCAATCTGAGCAGGTGAACGCCAAGAAGGACGGAGCAGTAGCGTATGGATGTGGACATACTATAAGAATAAGAGCGGAATCAAACCGAAGCACTGGCAAAGGAGAGGTCCAGTCAAGAGACTGGGTGTGGGGCGGCGAGCCAGGGCGAAAAGAGCGGGTGAGGAGAGAGGGTTAGGAGAAAGGGCGAGGAGAGAGGGAGTGAGAGAGAGGAATGGGAGAAGTAGGCTGCGGAGACAGTGTCTGGTTTTCAGTCCCCTCCTTTTCCCGCGTTCTTTCTTCATTATTTATTTATCCACTCGACTTGCCGTCTGCTCCCCCTCTACCTATTTTCATTTTGCCACTCCAAGTACGGTTTGATGTGGTCAGGAGTGATGCTTTTCTTCACGACCTTCATCGACGTCACCACGTCTTGGAACGAGATGGGTCTGAGCGTGATGTCCTTATTAGCCATGAGTTCCTGCGCAGAGTGCGCCCTAATGGCGCCCATCGCAGCATCCCTACAGAGTTGCGTGAGGTCGCTGCACGAGTACCCCTCGGTCTCTGAGGCTAGTTTCGTCACCTCCCTATCGGACAGAGTGTGACCTTGTTTGTTTTTCTTCAACAACTTGAGAATCAGTTCTTTTCGTGCACTGGCATCAGGCATTCCGACATAACTGAGCAGGGAAAAAAAGAAGAAAGAGGAAAGAAGAAAGAAGAAAGAAAACAGAAGACAGAATAAGCAAAGAAATAAAGAAAAAGAAACGAAACGAAAGGAAAGAAAGAAAGAGTTAGAAAAAAGGACAGACAAAAAGTAATAAAAAAGAAGGAGACAAGCATAAGAGCAAGGGATGGGTGTAGTTCCACTCTAATCGAATACCAGAGGCACTCGCGTATTGACGAATAAGACCGAGGGAAGTCAAGTGCCATACAGACAAAAGGGCTCCACCCTCCCCACTTAGAACACAGACACGCATAGCTGTGAAGGTAGATATTTGCGACAATACTCACATTCTCCTGGTCATCCTCCTAATGAATGCCTGGTCTAGCTCTCCTGGCAGGTTGGTAGCTGCGATCACAACGACTCTTCCCTTCCCTCCCTCCGCAGGGTCGTCTGATGCGGATGCAACCCCTTCCATTTCAACCAAGAACTGGGTCTTGATCCTTCTCGAAGCCTCGTGTTCGTTGGATCCTCCTCTCGAACTCAGGACGGAATCCACCTCATCGATAAACAACACCGAAGGGGAGTACGCCCTTGCGATCACGAACAGTGCATGCACGATCTTTTCTCCCTCTCCGTAGCTCTTGCTGGATATGGACGAGGCAGACACTCCGAAAAACAAGACTTCACCTCATGGGCCACTGCCTTGGCAATAGCTGTCTTTCCGTTGCCAGGAGGACCGAACAATAGTATGCCTAGGGGAAAGGAAAGAAGGGAGTGAGGGGGGAAACGACGGGAGAAGACAGGTAAGTGAGAGAATGTGGGCTCATGAACACATACGCTGCATTTGCATCTGCTCGTGATGTCACATATACTAACGGTGGACATACATATGCGTGCATTATATGCGTGTGCATGTGTATGTGCATTACATGGGTATATGCGTATATGTATGTCTACTTATTCTGTGGAGGCTTACGCCCACGCACGCATGTTACCTGAAGGAGGATCTCTTAGGCCTCCAAATAGATCAGGTCTCGCGATCGGAAGCACGATCATCTCCTGCAAAGCTTGTTTGACTTGGTCCAGACCGATGATGTCGTTGAACGTGACGTCCAGCTGATCGCTCTTAATCATCGTTCCTTCTACGACCGATCGAATGCTTGAATCTATACCTGCCATCGCCTTCTCCCTCTCCTCCTTCTCCTTCTCCTTCTCCTTCTTCTCCCTGCTCTCCTTTTCCTTCCCCTTCGCACCCACATCCACCCCAATCCTCCTCCCTCTCGTGTGGACAGAAGCAGAAGAGGACACGGAGGAAGAGGAGGAGGAGGAGGAGGGAACGGAGGAAAGAGATCCTCCTCGTTTGGGGTGAACCCCCACTATTCTCTTCTTTTGAACAACGGAGAGGGAGGGAGAGGAGGAGGCGGAGGAGGAGGAGGAGGCTAGAGGCAGAAGAAGAGGATGTGGACGAGGGGGCACTGGGGGAGAAGCAACGCTGGACGGGTGAGTGGAAGAGGGGAAAGACGAAGGGACTCCTCCTCTTAGCACTGACTGCTTTTGCTCTTTTCCCGAGAACCAATGAGAGACGGGGAGGAGGAAGAAGAGGAGGAAGCAGAAGAAGAGGAAGACGAAGACGAAGAGGAGGTGGGGGAAGGAGAGGGAGAAGGAGAGGGAGAAGGAGAGGGAGAAGGGCGGAGAGAACTCTGTTTCGGACATGAGGACCCCTCACCACCAACCCTCTCTCCTTCTCCTTCTCCTTTTCTTTCTCCTTCTTCTTCCCCTCCGTCTTGTTCTCCTCCGCTCCCACCTTTCCACCTTCTTCCCCTCCTCCCCCGTGACTATCTTTTCTTCCAGGAGAAAAGAGACCTACGAAAGACGATATCCACCCTGCACCCTCTCCTCCTCCTTCCTTTCCACCTCTTCGACACATCCTTCCTCCCTCTCTACTCTCCTTCCTTTCCTCTTCTCTCTCCACTCCCTTTCCCCTGTCCCCACCGAAGAAGACCGGGGATACGAAGAATGAGACTTCTGTATGTTTCGATCGTTAGAGGGGTGCACCCTCCCTTTCGTCACCCCGCTCTCCTTCCCCCCATGCTGCCCCCTGGTTGTTTGCTCTTCTATTTCCTTCTGCAGTACTTCCGTGCGCTGCAGATACCTTTGCATTTCCTCTCTGAGCTGTTTCTTCCTCTGTTCGTTTCCCGATGATTTTATAGACCGGAGGAGGTACCCTAATGCCTTCTTATATGTAGCCACAGCCTCCTCCTTCTTGTCCTTCGTCTCCAGCTCATGCGCTTTCTTTAGATACTCCATCGCGCCGTCGTGGAGGATAAAACTGTCCTCACACCCCTCTAGAGGATCCGGGGAGTGACCGCGATGAGACCTGTTCATTATTGATGATCCGCAACCCACTGTGAACTGCATACACGTACACACACACACACACACACACACACACAAGCAAACATTATCGAATTCAGTATGCACGTATTATATTATCATTCACTACAGCATATATGGTATTTTGTGTGCGTTAATTTGTACAAAAACAAATATGAACTAAAGGTCAGAGTATTCGCAGCCTCTTGTTTGCCTTTTTTTGTTTAAGTTGCAAGGATTATGCCAAGGCGCAAAAAACATATCTACAAAATTCATATACCTATTATAAATTAGATGGCAACCCCGTATACATTCACTGTGTTATATGCGTATGCGTATTTTGATTATTTGCATTGATAAATAGTGTATTGTTATCGTACTAGAGTATCACAGGCATCATCTTCATTTTCACTGAGAGAAACGAGGAGGAAGAATGCATGACACACAAACGCTTTTTAACTACATCAGACTCATATTAAGGTACTCTTCATACATTAAAAATAAGTATTTTCTACCTCAGTGTATCTGTATATAATTTAAATGAAACATAATGTAAGTAAATTGCAAGTTTCACATGAACTATGAATCACTCATTTTTCATATATCGATTTCCAGCATTACGTTCCAAATTTCACAAAATAAGAAAAAAGAACATTCACACAAATTATATTTTTATGTTCTTAGATAATAGATATGATAATATTCGATTGAGATTTATTTGCATGTGTGCATCCGAATGAATTAAAATGTTCATTGCCAATTAAGGAGAAATCTATACGTTTCTTGTCTGCTCTCAGAAATCAACAAAATTAACCATATTTTACAAAATATGATATTTCAGTCATTTTAAACCAAACGATAATATACCCATTTTAGTTTGACACATTGTGATTGAACATGGCGAGCTTGAACAATATAGCTGAAGCAGGACGTGTTGCTCCTGAGTTGACTGACCCAGCAGATGTAGTAGAGGTTCTACTTCAAAGAGCTATCGGCAGTGCATTTAAATGCGGATCCATCGCTTCAGAGGGAAAGTCTTTTCAAGTGTCAGGAATCAAACATGAAATGTAGGTCGTTCTCTATGTTTGCATACGCGCTGATAGCGTCGTTCGTGTACAATCGAGCTAACCTTCCTTATCCTTTCCATCCATCCTATTTCGCATTCCACGCAGAAATAATTTTGTTGGGCTATTGAAAGAACTTCAAACGGCGTCAGATTCATTCCCCGATGATATGTTTTTCCCGAAAGAAGTGCTAGAGTGAGTTTTATACAAGATTTCTTGGTCTTGCTCCTACTAAGAAAGCTTTCTCAACAGTTCGATATTCTTTTCATCCTAGTCCTACTTCTTGCAACCTCTTTGCCTATTTTTTATGCCAGCACATCCTTTTTGTTGAGAGATATACCTACGAATCACCTTATATGCCGCTACGTATCGGCTATGTATCATCTTACCTGCACGTCTTCTAATTTCTATTGTAACACTACGGCATCTATCATCACACTTCTCCCTGCGCTTCTACTTGAAAACAGAAAAATTGACAACGGACTAAACCCAGATATTTATGTGAGGAACTGCGTCGATTTCACAAGCAAGAAGGTGGACGAGATGAGGGGGAGGACGGAGGATGCGGAGATATTGAAACATTCTTTGCTGGCTCAGCTGACTAAGTGGGAGGACCAGAAGGAGAGGGCGGAGGAGGAGGAGGGAGGAGAGGAAGAGGTCAAAGGCAATCAACAAGAAGGGAAGGAGGAGAAGAAGGACGATAACAATGTGAACGCACACAATGCGAACCATGATAGTTCTAAGATGGTAGATGCGTAAGCACAGACAAAAATCTGCAAGAAGACGAATATACGTACAATCTCATACAAATACAACCGCTTTGACTTGTGTGCGGGGATGAACTGGGAGTGGCGGTGCGTTGCGGTTCGAATGCATTCGTCTCTCTTGCACTGAGGTCAAACATAACTACGTGTGAAATGCTGTGCATGAACAAATAAATAAAACCATTTATACACCAAGTACTTAGTACGCTCAGAACATTCCAGATCAACTTTCTTTGCTCGATCACGGCTCATGCACACTCAAGATCACAACATGTGTGCATATACACATGCGCGTGGATATGGATAGTGCTGCCACGAACAAATCGCTGGCTCAGAGAGATAGAAGTGGTTGCTTCTAAACCCTAATTAATAAAATCAACACCTCAACATCTACACAAACTTTTGAAATAAAATCATGGTTTATTGTTTTTAAACATGCTCGAAATTAGCGCATGGCAGAAACAGAGGGAACTACATTGACCAAGAAGGATTGAGATAGGTTGAGTGATCTACCACACAAAGAATACTACACGAAGATACAAATACACATCTAACTACAAATATAAATCTAACTATAAATAGGAGTAAAAAACAAAACTTTAAAAAAAAGAAAAAGAAAAAGAAAAAGAATAAGGAAACTACAATAATCAACTGTACATATACAAGAAGAGTAACAAAAGAAGTAGCAATACAAATAAAACAACACACGGAAATACCAGACGAACAATACACATGTACACAAATCCGTACAAAATACCATACAAATATGAAAAAAAAAAAAGAAGAAAACGAATACACTTATAAATGGGGAAATAAGAATAGATGTATAGAACGAAGGAGAATAAACACAAGGCTATAACAAAATCAAACGAGGGAGTGATTGTGCAGCAAAAGAGAGGGCGGTAAGACTGGGTCGAGAAAGAGGCTGGGAGGAGAGGTAGGAGAGGTAGGAGAGGAAAGAGAACAAAACAAAACAGAAGGAAGAGAGTTAGAACGAAGCGTGCGTTCATCTGCGCCCGCCCCCTAAGCTTTGTTCTTAGTTTTTCTGGTTCTGATTTCTTCCCCTGCGCTGTTTATTCTACCCTTTGACTTGACGTTGGTGGTACGAAGCCCCACGTCGTTGAGCACAGCCTCCGCATTCTGTATGCTAGAGAGGTCGGAGGAGGATAGCAGGCTAAAACACTCGGGGGCCTGGAGGAGGCGAAGGACGAGCGCAACGTCGTCCGAACGGATTGCCTTGACTCCGTCTCTGAGTTGTTCTGTTCTGACCTGAAGGAGATATAAATAACACAGAGTAACGAGCATCTGCGCCTCTCCACCAGCAACGCTATCTTCCTCGACTGCATCATAGACGGCAGACAGGAGATGTACGCAATCAAGGTCTTGATGTGCTCAGCCCTGGCGAGAGAGACCGCTTCGGGGAGCAGGAGAAGGGACTCCACCGCCTGCTCGTCCTCAGATCTAACGAGGTGCGTATACACAGGGAACATGGGGTGGGGAAGGGGTTCATTCGGAGACAAGGGGTCCGTTCGCGTTCCACTTAGCTTTGTTTTCTCTCTCTCTTTCCTCTCTCTTTCTCTCTCCCTCTCTCTCTCTCTCTCTCTCTCTTTCTCTCTCCCTCTCCCTCTCTCCCTCTCCTTGGTCGTAGCCTCCCATTCCCATTCTACTGTCGGAACGAAGAGAAGGGAGGGAGAGTCCCTGGAGGATGAGGAGGAAGAGGAGGAGGAGGAGGAGGAAGAGAGGAGGAGAAAGGCAGGTTAATCTTCTTTTGTTGAAGAGAAGAGTGCGAGAGAAGAGAATAGTCGATGAGGATGTCGTATAAAACATCCTCGATTGCTGTGTTTTGTCTGTCTACAAGGTCGGAGAGAGAGAGGGAGGGAAGGGGGAAGAGGGGTCGGAGGACGAGTACCAAGAGGAGAAGGAATTCCTGCGAGAGAGACCGTTATTGTCAGAAGATGAGCTTTGTGACCCTCTTTCCTCTCTCCTCTCTCCTCTCCTTCTCCCTCTCCCTTTCTTTCACTTCTTCCCTGCTGCTGCTTCTGCTGCTCTTTCCTACCCTAGAGAGCCTTCCGAGGACTCAGAGGAAGATGAAGAGGAGGAGGCAGAGGAGGAGGGAGGTTAAATGCGGAGGAGGTGGACTGGGATACCGAATCAGGGGTAATGTCGGGGAAGAGAGGGATGCGCCTGGATATGAGGAAATGGGTGAGGGTTCCATCGGAGGAGAGGAGGAGGAGACGTTGGAGGAGGAGAAAAGGAGGGCATCGTCCATTGGGTTCGTCAGTAAGCACACCAATGTGTTGTAGATCACCGCTTGTGCGTGGCGGAGGGAGGAGAAGAGGGAAAGAAGAGACTGCGAGATGGAGAGAGAGGGAGTAAGAGGGGTGCGGGAGGAGGAGGAGAGGGAGGAAGAAAGACTGGATGCAACATCAAGGGGAACAATAGAGGGAGAGAAGGGGGAGGCACAGGGGAGGACGCAGAGGTAGTAGCAGAGTGAAGGCAGATACAAAGAGCAGAGGCTGAGGTAGAAGCAGAGATAGCGGCAGCGGGAGAGGAGGAGAAAGAGGAGGAGGGGGAGAACGGGAGCAATCGATATAGATGCCGTGACAGGGGAAAGATCAGCGACGTAGCTGAAGGAAGGAGAAAGAGGAGATATGGTTGAGGAGGATGACGAGGGGTGGGAGGGGGCAGAAAGTGAGGTTGGGAACAAGAGGGAGTTAGAGTATGAGAAATAGCGGGGGAAAGGGAGAGGGAAAGCGAGGGGAAAGCGAGGGGGAAGAGGAGGAGGAAGATAGGAATAGGCGTTCTGAAAAGAAGAGGGGAACTGGGAGGAGGAGGAGGGGGAAGAGGAAGGGAAGGAGGATGAGGAGGGGGAGGAGAAGGCAGAAGAGGAGGAAGAGGAGGAGGAAGAAGAGGCGCCAGAGGAGGAGGAAGGAGGAGGAGGAGGAGACCGCCTTGGAAGAAGACCTTTCTCTTGTGCTTGCTTGTCTGCTAGTGAGGGAGGGGAGGTTGAGAGAGAAGGAGATAGAGGAGGAGGAGGAGGAGGAGGAGAGGGAGAGAGAGAGGAACCCAGAGCAGAAGAGGCGAGGGAGAGAGAAGGGGCGGCGAGGGACGACGCGGGGGAAGAGATGGAGATGGACGAGAGAGCAGAGGGAGAAGAGGAGACAGAAGAGGAGAGAGAGATGCCCTGGGAAGAGGCGAGGGAGGAGGAGGAGAGGAGAGAGGCGGAGGAGAGGGAGGCGGATGAGGAGGTAGACGGGTCGTGTGCTATGTCCTTGGCAGGCGATTTGGAAATCGAGGAGTGGAGGGATAGGAGGAGGGCAGATGCATCTGAGTGAGAGTAACATGGGAAGATCTGGCCTTCGATTTCGAGTTCAGAGGGAGAGGGAGAGGAAGGCGAGCACAGACAGCTGTGCAAGAGGGGAGAAAGGGGAGGGAGGGAGGACGATGCGGGGACTGAAGAAACAAGAGCAGAAGAGAGCGAAGAAGAAGAAGACGAGGGGTGAGCGTAGGAATCAAGAGAGAAGATTCCGTTTCCCCCCATTCCCCCATTCCCTCCTGCCCCTTCTCCTGCCGTCGCTCCCTCTTGTTCTTCGTCCACGAGTGCAAGCACTTCTCCAATGCACACCTTCAGCTGATCTAGGTAAGCCACGATAGGGTTCTTCTTCCCATTCCAACTCAGCACAGAGGATATTTCTTCCCTCACCGCGTCTCTCTCTCTCGCTCCCACTCCCCTCCCACACCGCTCACCCACTGACCTCCTCCCACCCCCAGCTGAACGGCCGAGGAAACAGACGAGGAGGAGGAGGCAGAAGAAGAGGCAGAGGAAGAGGAGGAGGAGGAAGAGAACCCGGCGCCTGCCCCTGCCCCTCCCGCCCCCTTCCTCTTGCTCACTCTCTGATCTTTGGCCTCCTCTGCGGGAGGGAGAAGACGAGGAGGAGCTGAGCGAGGGAACGGAGGGAAGAGGATGAGGAAGACACGGCGGACGAGACTAGTTTTCTCGAAGAAGAGTAGAGGAGGGATCGGCAGGAGGAAAAGACTTGGTACGCTCTCATGTGTGAAGAGACAGCGTCGAAGGTGGACTCCACTGAGAGAGAGAGAGCGGCCTTGGCGGAGGAGAGCAGGAGAGAGAGGACTTCTCTCTCTACCCGTCTCCTCACTTGTCTCTCTCTACTTCCTTCTCCCCTACCACCCTCATCGGCTCACGTAAGTTTTTGACAGAGGGGAAAGAGGAGCGCTGGCAGAGGAAGGGGAACGAGGACCAGGGAGAGGAAGAAGGAGAAGAAGAGGAGGAGAAGGAGGAGGAAGAGAAGGAGGAGGAAGAGGAAGGGGGGACAGGGGTTAAGTGGGAAAGAGACGACATGGAGTAGGAGGGAAGAGTAGTGGGAAGGGCACCGGAGGAAGGGGAGGGCGAGAGGGATGTGGAGAAGGAGGGAAGAACAAGGGACTTAGAAGAGGAGGAAGAGGAAGAGGAGGAAGGGTAGGACAAGGAAGAGGAGGAAGAGGAGTAGAGTGGAGTGCTGAAGGCAGCAGAGGACGAGGACAGAGAGGACGAAGACGAAGAAGAAGAGGAAGAGGAGGAGGGAGATGGGGTGTTTCTAGCATTGTTGTCGAGGAACGAATCCCTGGAAGTCTTTCCCTTCTTGGATCTTCCTCCCAGATGTTTTTCCCACTGGGCTTTGATCACACTCATGTCCTCCTCTCTTTGGCAGTCAGAGGCAGCGGAGATAGCACTGGTGCCGACCACCTTTACGTTCCACCTCACTGCCTCCCACTTCTTGTTTGCCGAGGAAACGGAGGAGGAGGAAGAGGAGGAAGAGGAGTCGGAGGAGAGGCGATTACTCTTCTGCCGCTCTGAGTCACCTTTCTCTCCCTTGAGAAGGTTCGAGTTCGATACCGATCCGAAAACAGAGTTTTTGCGAGTGAGAGAGGAGGTGGAGGACAGGGAGGAGGAGGTAGAGAGGGAAGAAGAAGAGGAGACTGAGGAAGTGAGGGCCGAAGAGGACGAGAGGGAGGAGGAAGCGGGTGCTCCGGAGGAAGAGGGGGTGAAGGGGGAGGAGGAGGAGGAAGAAGAGGAGGAGGAGGAAGAGGATGAGGAGGTGGAGGAGGGAGGGATGGACTGTGAGTGCGAAAACGAAGAGACGGGGGACCATGTGCGGGAGGACGAAGAAGGGATGCTGCGATTGTAAGAGGAGGAGGAGGAGGAGGAAGCAGAAGAGGGGGAGGAGAAGGAGGAGAGGGAGGAGGGGAGAGAGGGGGGGCAGGGAAGTCCAGGAAAGAGAAGGAAGGGGAAGAGAATAATGCGTTCACGTCAAACTCCTCTTCCTCCTCGTCGTCCTCCTCATCCACCTCCTCTGCATATTTTCCGCCCACTTTTCCTCTTGTCTTTCCCTTCGCCTTCTTCCTCTCCTCCTCTTCGCTCTGAGAGTCACGTAGGGAAGAGGAGGAAGACGATGAGTGACGTAGGGAGGAGAGAGGGGAAGTGGGGTCAGACGATGTACTATCATCCCTGTCCTCGGTATCTGCTTCTTCTTGTTCTCTCCTCCTGTCTTCCTTCTCCTGCTCCCTCCTCCTTTCCCTCTCCTGCTCCCTATCCCTCACCGCTTCCTCGTAAAAGAGAGAGAAGGAATGAGCGATCATCAACCAAGCTTCAGTCGCTGTCGTGTACACCTCAGAGAGAGAGAGCGCGGGAGGGGAAGGAGAGGGACGGAGAAGGGAGGAGGAGGCGGCAGAGGAGGACGCGAGGGAGGAAGAGGGGGAGGGGGGAGGAAAGGAAGGCGTGGACGATGAGCTTCTGTTCTTTTGACGAGAAAAGCACAGGCAGAGTGACGGACTTGTTTGCGTGTACTAGGAGGAGGAGGAGGGTACTTGTTGACGACGGAGTCAGAGGTAAGAAGAGCAAGCTGAGCTTGAGCAGAGGCAGCGGATGAAGAGGATGAGGAGGAGGACGAGGAGGAGGACGAGGGAGCGGGGGGAGGAGGGGGAGAAGTCATAGCAGCCACATCGTCGTATTCGTACACAGCGACGGAGAAGGAAGAGCACTTGAGCTGGGAAAGGGGGTTAGAGGAAATATGAATGATCCTACGAACATCCATCGGAATCAGAGAGAGAGCCGAAGAAGCGAAACGAACCGCTCTCTCTCTCTCCCTTTCTCTCTCCCTATCCCTGTGTCTCCTTCCTTCAGGAAAGTCCTTGTCTTCTTCCTCCTCCTCCTCGTTCGTCCTTGCTCTACTCCTCCTCTTGCCCTCCCTTTCGACGGAGGAGAGGAAGCGGAGATAGGAGAGGAGGGGGCGAAGGAGGAGGAAGGGTCGTACGAGGCAGCAGCACCAGCGGAGGTGGGTGCGGGGAGGGAGGGCGAGAGGACGGAGAGAGAGATGTGGAGGAGAATTTGAGAGAGCTGGGGGGAGGAGGAAGAGAGGACGAGGCGGAAGAGGGATTTCGTGGGGTTATTCGCAAAACAATCAGAGTACTCTGCTATCGAGGAGGAGGCAGATGCGGAGGAGGAAGAGGAGGATGAGGAGGTGGAAGAGGAGGAGGGGAAGACGAAGAGGTCGGGGAGAAGAGGAGGTGAAAAGAGAGACGACACGGAGATAGAAGAAGAAGCATTCTTCTCAATTTGACTGACGCGTTCTCTAGCGAAAGATTGACGCTCGGAGAGGGAAGAGGAAGAGGAGGATGAGGAAGATGACGAGGATGTGGATGAGGAAGAGGAGGAGGAAGAAGATGAGGAGGAAGAGGAGGCGAAGGGAGAAGGTGGGAAGTACGGAGTCAGAGAGGAGGGAGACGCTTGCATTAGCCCATGAACTAGACAGAGAACGAAGGAGGAGGTGTAGGGCACGATGGGGAAAGAAGAAGAGGATGAAGACGAGGAGGAGGAAGAGGAAGAGGAAGAGGAGGAGGAGGAGGAAGATGAGGACGAAGAAGAGGAGGAGGAGGAAGAGGGGAGGGTGATGGTGGAGGAAGAAGGAAGGATAGAAGAGGAGTAGGTGGTTGGAGCGGAAGAGAACGAGGAAAGGGAGGAGAGGGTGGAGGACCCAGAGGAGCCAGAAGCAACGGAAGAGGGGGAGGTGACGGCGTTAAATGGGGAGAGAGCAGTGGTGCTGGTAAAAGCATATGAGGGAGAGAGGAAGGAGGAGGTGGTGGAGGTGGAGGAAGAGACTACAGAAGAGGAAGAGGGGGTGGAGAGAGAGAAGGGGGCCAGTGCAGAGGCAGAGGAGGAGGAGGCGGAGGAGGAGGCAGAGGAGGAAGAGAGGGAAGGAGTGGTCTTTGAGTCTGAGACGGGAAGGGGATAGTCGAGGGATACGTTTGCCAGGTGACAGTTGGTAGACATTACACGAAGAGACCAACGCGAAGAGGGTATCAGCCGAGAGTAGGAGGATGTGGAAGAGGAGGCAGACGAGGAAGAGGAAAACGGAGCAGACGAAGAAGAAGAAGAGGAGGGTAGGGAGAGGGAGGAACTCAAGAGGTCCAGAACCTGCTTGAAGATCTCTTTCTTGGCCCTGGCCCTTTCTCTCTCCTCCCTCTCCCTCTCTTCTCTCTCCTCCTCCTCTAGCTCCCTCTCATGTTCCCTTCCCATGCCCTTGCGTCCCTCTCTCTGTCCCCTTCTTCCCTCTCCTCTGTCTCATCCGCCCTCTCTCTGTCTGTTTTCGACCCCTTCGACCCCTTTGCCTTCTTCTCCCTCCTCGCCACCCTTCTTAAGAATGTTGCGTCCGAGGAGGAGAAGTCGTGAGATGGCTTAATACACGAACATACAATGCTGTACCCCATGTAGTTATGGGGGACGGAGAAAGGGAAGGGGGAGAGGGTGGGGAGGGATTCAATGGCTCCGTTATCGTGGTTCACGATGGAGAGGTGGACAAAGGGGGAAAGAGAGGGATCGTTCAGGTGCAGTTGAAGCCACACCAGAGAAGAAGGTGAGGGGGGCAACTAGGAGAGGAGGAGGAGGAGGAGGATGAGGAGGGGACAGGAGACGAGCAGGAGGAGGGGGAGGGAAGGCTGAGTGTGCACCGTAGTTTCCGATCTGGCTGGGAGCGTTCTTGGACTTAGAAAAGAAAGACGAAGAAGTAGAGACAGAGGAGGAGGTCGAGGAGGATGATGAAGGAGTCTGCTGCAAAGACGAGTCGCTGAACGGTATGGAGTTGGAGGAAGAGAGGGCGGAGAGGGATGGGTGTGTGCGCTGGTCTAGCTTGGCAGAGTGGACCCTAGAGGAGGCATTGGAGGAGGACTCAGGAGACTGGTCTAAAAGGGTGGGGAGGGAGAAGAAGAAGGAAGGGTGGGCGAGGCGGAGGACGAGGAGAGAGATGAGAGAGAAGCGTGGGAGGAGAATAACGGTTTCGACTTAGAAGCAATGAATGCGGAGAGGGAGGGGTCGTTATCAGAGAGGGGGAGACCTCGAACGAGAGCTTGAAGAGGATGAAGAGGTCGTTGGTGGACTGGGGAGGGAAGGACCCCTCTAAGAGACGGGTGTGGAGGGGAAGAAAGGGGTATGCGTTGCAGATCGAAGAGAGGACAGAGCTCTTGCTTGGCTCAAAGATCATTCCCATATAAACGGGGGGAGGGAGGTAGCGAAGGGGGAACGAAGAGTTGGGGGAGAGAAAAGATGATGAAGAAGGGGAGGAAGAGGAGGAGGAGGCGGTGGAGGAAGAGGACGAGGACGAGGACGAGGAGAGAAGAAGGGGGGCAGATGAAGGGGGAGAGGGAGTCGGAGAAGAGGAGTCGGATTGAGAGTCCTTGGGAGAAGGAGAGGAGACGGAAGAGGAAGATAGAGAGGAGGAAGAGGAGGAAGGAGTAGCAGATGAAGGAGGGGAAGGAGATACTTCTGAAGCCAATGTAGAAACAGAGGGGGAGGGGGACAGACTAGAGCCAGAGGCAGAAGAAGGGGGCAACGAGGAGGAAGAGGAGGAGGAGGAGGAGGAGGAAGAGGTTGATTCCGCTATGGCACTGGCGATAGAGGCCGGATCGATGAGAGAAATAGATTTCTCTTGACTGATGCAGAGGAGGAAGAGGAGGAGGACGAAGATGAGGAAGAGGGGACGGAGGAAGAGGAGGATGAGGAGGACGATGAGGAAATCGAGAAGGAAAAGGTCGAGAGAGAAGTGGGCGAGGGAATGGGGATGGAAATTGACGAAACAGGGGGAAGGGAGGGACGAGGAGTTGACTTTGACAAATATCTAAGAATATCCAAGTCAACGTCTCCCAGTCTTCTCCTTCTCCTCCTCCTCTTCTTTCCCCCCTTTCTCCTCTCCCTCCGTCTCTCTCTCTGTCCGCGTTCTCAACTTCTTCCTCCTCTTCATTCACCTCCTCCTCCTCCTCCTCCTCTTGCTCCTCCTCCCTCTCCCTCTCGCGCTCCTTCTCCTGCTCCCTCTCCCTCTCCTTTTCTTTCTCCCTCTCTCTTTCCATCTCTCTCTCCCTCTCCTCCGCCTCTTCCTCCTCAGTTGGAAGCTCTCCCCTCCTCTCCCTCTGCCTCCTCTCTCTTTCTCTCTCCTTTGCTTCTCCCTCTCTCTCTCCTTCTCCCTCTCCCTCCTCTCCCTCTCCCCTTCGTCCCTTGTCCTCTTCGCAATCGAAATGGCCGACTCAGCAAGAGAAGAGGAGGCAGAAGAAGCGGAACGGAGGGAGAGGAGGGAAGAGAAGAGATGCGAGTGGTGCGCATCTGCTTCCTCCATATACCTCAAAACCCCCTTCCTCCTTCTCTCTGCCACCGCCAACATAGAGGAGGAAGTGGATGCGTGGGAAGTAATGGAGAGGTAGAACCCGGAAGGAGCAGAGATCGAGAGACCGAGGACAGAGGAGTTGGGGCAAGGGGGAAGACACAGAGACAAGTGGTGGCGAGGGAACGATATCGAACCATCTTCACCCTCTCCTATTTCCATTCCCACTCCCACTCCTCCTCCCAGTCCTACCGTTGGTCCTGATCCTCCATCCGTTACTCTCTCTTCTTCTCTCTCAATCCTCGAGTGCGAGAAAGAAGAGGATGGCGAAGAGGGGGAGGAGGATGAGGGGGAAGAAGAGATGGAAGGACAGGGTAGGAGAGGAGGAGGAGGGGAGGAGGAAGAGGAGGAGAGTGAGAATGGATAAGGGAGCGGGTATGGCTCAGAGAGTGATAATATATGGTCTTTGGTTTTTGTCAGCCAATTCACGTTTTCTATCGTCAACTTATATTCGAGGTGGGGGAGGGAAGATGGTAGCGAGGAAAATGACGAAGAGAGGGCAGAGGAGGAAGAAGAAGAGGAAGAAGAAGAGAGGCAAAGAGGGTTGAATGGTTCGGTGAGGAGGTGGAGGGGCAGAGGAGCCTTGCAAGGGAAAGAGACAGAGTCGTCATCTGAGATGTCGAGATGAGATGATGACGAGGAAGAGGAGGGAATGACGAGAGGGAGGGGGAGGAGGAGAGGGAGGCGGAGGAGACGGAAGGAGGAGAGAGAGAAGAGAATGAAGCATCATCCCTCCCCCTGTCCTTCCTTCCCTTTCCGTGCGCACTCTCCCTCTCCTTCTCTCTTTCTTTCTCCTTCTCCTTTTCCCTCTCCCTGTCCTCCTTCTCCCTCTCATCCTCTCCCTCCAGTCTACTCCTTCTTCCCCCCTGCGCTTCCGTCCCTCTTCCTCTGCTCCACACTGTTCCCCCCCACTGCCCCACTGCCTGCTCCTGCCCCTGCTTGCCCTTCTCCCTCTACCCCTAGGACCTCGACCATCAATCCCTCTCCAAGAGACCTAGGAGCGGAGTACACGTCAGAGGAAGAGGATAGCGAGGAAAGTGACCAGGCAGAGGAACCAGAAGAGGAGGAGGAGGGGGTGGACGAGGATACGGAGGAGGAAGAGGACGCGGAGGAGAGAGAGACAGAGATCTCCTTGTCGACAAGGTATTCCGCAATGGTGTAGTCGGTGTTTCGTAAGAGACGGTGTTTGTCGATACCCATTGAGTGGAGGGAAAGGGGGAGCACCGGCTCAAATGAGATAACTAAGCGCGTGGGAGTGGGGATGGGGGGGAGGGACAGCCAGCAAGTAGATGAGGGAGCAAAGGGACGACGAATGTCTTTGCACACGTCGGAGATGGAAGAGTGGATGGCAGAGGAGAAGGGGTTCAGCAGAGACACTGCGGAGGGGAAGAGGGTCTTCACTTGAACGAGAGGGAGGGAGAACGAGGAAAGGGAGAAGAGGTCCGTAAGAACCACCTTGCAAGCCTTATTGTCCCAGAAAGGAGACAAGTCCTCCTCCTCCTCCTTCCCTCCTGAAAATCTGAAATCTCCGTCTACCTCCTGCTCCCCCTCCTCGTCATCTCCCTTCTCTTCTTCGTCATCGCCCTTCTCCTCCTCCTCACCCTTCTCCTCTTCCTCCTCCTCTTGCGCATCCCTCCTCCTCCTCTCTCTCCTGCGATCATCCTTCTTCACTTCTCTCTTCTTTCCTCTCATCACTCTTCTCCTCGCTCCCCTGCCCTTCTCCGTCTCCTCTGCGCCCCCTCTTCGTCTCTGCCCTCCTTTCCCCTCCACTCCTTCTTTACAGTTATCAGATATGCATATACTCTCTCCCCATCCCCGAAAGGAGAGAGGAGAGTGGGAGGAGGGGGAGGGGTAGAGTCAATAGAGGAAGAAGAGGAAGAGGTGGAGGATGAGGTCAGGGAGGAAGACGAAGACACGGAAGAGGAGGAAGGGGAGGAAGAAGAGGGGGTGTTGGAAGCCTGTCCCTTGTGTCTCGTTTGTTTAGAATTCGGGTGCTTAGAGGTTGAGGAAGGGGCAGAGGGGGAAGGAGAGGAGGAGGACGCGGAGGAGGAAGCGGAAGAAGAGGATACGTTGTTCTTCAACAGAGATCGTCTCTTTGATCCAAATGAGTCCAGAGGGGGGGATCAGAAGGGAGAGGGGAGGAGGACGGGGGGAGGAGGGCGAGGAGGAGGAGAGGCGAGGGGAGGAAGAAGCAGGGGAAGAAGAGGAAGAAGAGGAAGAAGAGGGAATAGACGCATCTACCATAGACTCGTTTTCTTCATCACCGTCTCTCTCCTCCTCTTCCTCTCCCTCTCCCTCTCTCTGTCTTTCTCCCTCTCTCTATCCTTCTCCTTGTCTCTCTCTCCGTCAGTGGATTGCAAAGCGAAGGTAGCAGCGAGGAGAGAGGAGAGGTGAGGGGAGGTGATAGAAGACACGATACTGGAGAGAAGAGACGAGCGAAGGGAGGAAAGCGAGGATGGTGGCACACCAACAGAGGAGGAGGAAGAGGGGAGCGAAGATGCAGCATTCGAAAGGAGAGAGGCGAGGGAGTTGATCGAGAGTGCATCATGGCTGTCGGTAGTTCCTCCCACTCCCACTCCCGCTCCTACTCCCACACCTCCGTCCTCCCCCAACGTAGAAATAACGTCAACGAGGGGAGATGGAGCAGGGGGCGGAGTAACTGACACTTTGGAGAACACGATTGCACCGACTGTGGGGAAGGAGAGAGAGGAGGCGGAGGATGAAGAGGAGGCAGAGGAGGAAGCGTCGTTGCGGTGGGCGAGGAGGGAGGACGAGGAGGAGGAAGGGGCAAGAGAGGCAGTAGAGGAGGAGGAAGAGGAGGGGGAAGAGTAAGTGAGCTCAGTGAACCAATCTGATGGAGAGAGAAGGGAGGAGGCGGGGGGAGGAAGAAGAGAGGGAGAGCAGAGTGGAAGCAACTGAGTCCCCGAACGATGCTATCTTCTCTTCGATTGCCTCGGCTGAGGAGAGGGAGGGGAGGGGAGAGTGGGAGGAAAGAGAAGGTGCACCGGAGGAAAGGGAGGAGAGAGGGAATGAGAAGGAGGGGGAAGAGAAAGAGGGGGAGGGGGAGAGCGTGTGGTCTCCGTGATCCACTGTGCTGGTGTTCAAGCTGGTGGATCCACTCGACAAAAACCCTCCCTCTTCCCCTCCCACTCCTGCTACGTTTGAGTTCACTCCAGAAGAAACGCCCAAATATCCACTGTTGTTGTTGTTGTTGCTGTTTTTGTTGTTATTATTATGATTGTTGTTGTTGCTGTTATTATCGTTGTTGGCATCCGTCTTAGAATGTTTGGAGAGGGAGGGAATGGGGGAGGAAGAAGGCTTCGGGGGTAAAGGAGAGAGAGGAGAACCGAGGGAGGTGGAGAAGGAAGGCGAGTCGAGGCAAATCCATCCGGTGAGAGAGGAGAGAAGTGCGAGCGACGACCGTGTGAAATCCATTCCTGGGTATACCTTGATGAATGCCTTGCACAAAAGTAGAGGCCAGATCTCGTTGCGAATGGCAGAGAGAGGGAACAAGGAGAGGCCGTGCTTATCGATTGGAACCAAGTCGTCGACCACTACTAGGCGGAAGTCATTGTTGAAAAAGAGCCTCACAACATACTTCCCCCTCTCGCTTCGTCTGGGAGTGCCGTCTCTGGCTCTGGGGTGGATCCCTTCCCACAAAAACCCCTCCCTTCCCACGTCCTCCCACCCACACACCAATGCATTGAGCTGAAGAGTTGCGTTGGATGACCAAGATGAAGAAGACAGGGGTGCCAACACTCCTGGGTGGAAACGGTCGCATTGCAAAGCAGAGAGGGAGGAGGAAGAGGAGGAGGAAGAAGAGGAAGAGGACGAGGAGGAAACAGTAGAGGATGAGGAGGAAGCAGGGGCAGGTAGGGAGGGGGAAGATGCCTTGGAGAAGGAGGAAAGGTACTTGGAGTACACGTTAGACCTGACTACCACGTCAGCCTCGTTGATTCCATGCGCGAGGGCGAGGGCGGCTGGGGCTCTTACCCATCCGGAACAAAGGGGGGCAAGTGAGGGAGGAAGCAGGGGGAGACCATTGCTGTCCGTGAACTCTCCTCCATTCCCCTTTTCTGACTCCTGGCTCTGTCCCTTGTCCTTCTCCTTGTCCTTGTCCTTTTCCCTGTCCTTGTCTTTCTCTCTCCCCCTTCAGCTCTGATGGGGAAGGCAGGGATGGAGAGGGAGAGGAGCGGGAAGGAGATGATGGGGATGGGGAGAGCGAAGGGGCACATGAGAACATGCAACTATGGTCTAAGGAGTATACGGTATTTTGTGGAAAAGAAACAGAAGGAGTGGCGGACGAAGAAGATGAAGATGCGAGAGAAGATGATGAGGAGGGAGAGGAGAAGGAGACGGGCGACGAGAGGGAGGGAGGAGGAAGGAGGGGGAGAGAGGGCGACGAGTTGAGTAGCTGTTTATGTTTGTTTCTGTTGGACTCATTGTTCTTCCTATTGATGGTGACTACTCTCGGGGATTGTCTGACAAATGACTGAGCATGAGCGATGCGGAAGAGGTGGGGAAGGAGGGAGGAGAGGAGCGCAGAGGAGCAGTCTGTGTATGACAACTGCTCAATTGCAGAGTGGATCCCACTCAGATTCACGCGCACACCATTGCCCAAAGAGATCTGTGGGAGGGGGGTGTGGGATCCATGGGAAGAAGAGGAAGATGCAGAGGAGTGAGAGGAGGAGGAGGAGGACGATGAGGGACTGGGGGCTAGAGCGAGAGAAGATGAGAGAGGGGTGTTGAGCGTGGAGGAAGAGGATGACGAGGTCTGTCCTGCCCGGCTAGAGACAGCAGGAGGAGTTGACATTACGGTCATTGCGTTGAGGATCATGAGAAGAGTGGGAGGGGAAGATGGGGCAGATGCTTCTTTTGCTGCCTTCGCTCCAGTCCAAGGCTCAGCCATCGTCATCGCCTCCAACACTCCAGGGGAAGGAACATCATTCGCGAACCAGTCAACGCGGGGAGTGGGAGGGGTGCAGAGGGAGTGAGAGCGACAGTGCGGATGAGCTTTTGGTTCGGAACTGACTTCTTTAGTTGCTTAGGAGAGGGCTTCAGTGTTTTCACTGCACTCAGCTCTTGACTTAATACAGGTGCTGCTGAGTTATTATATGCCTGGCCTCTCTGTAACTTCCCTGCTGATCCAGGCGGCAGAAAACCACTCGTATTCAAAGGCGTCGTAGATACTGATGATCTGGGACCGCTACGTTTCTTCATGAGCGCCCGTTCTTATTCTATTCTGTTCGTGTTCACAACCGACAAAACGAAGGTAATTTCAGAAATAAATAATGGAAATGAAGTGTCAATAAACGCACAAGCACCATTAAATGTTATTTAATGTGGAGATATAGCATACATTCATATGTTTAAACAAAAAAGACATATATAAGGCTGCAAAAAAAAAACGACCCAGCACAAGAACGAGAAAAATGTATGCGAGTAGAACTACTCTTGCAAATTGATAACAAACAAATAAAAGCGAACTAGAAAGATGTGAACGTAACGTCTGTTGATGCTTTCTAATAGGATGAGGAATATGCAGCTCGAATAGTAAGTGTATAACAATTACTGTAAAATCATTTCTCAAGTCAAGTTTGGGGGAGAGAAAACGCTTCAGTAGTGTGCAAGTTGTCATCCACAATGTTCTAATTTTTACATTTGGAAAGTTTGGAAATAATTTTGCACGTCTATCTTCCGTTACTGTTCTAATATTCGAATCGTTATTTTATTGCGAAAGATGTATTTATGTACGCACAAAATTCCCTATGTCAATGATTTAACCGTATTTTAGTGTTTTGTTTATGTACATCTTTTGCGCAGTTTATCTGCGATATAAAGCGTTTTAGATACTTGCTTGGTCTAGTGTAAAAAAGCTCAGTGGCGATTGCCTTGTGTAATGTTTTTTGCGTTCTGCGAAGAAGTAAATAGAGTTAGCAAGGTTAAACAAACAAATTGTTTAATAGAATGTTATATGTGAGACGTCTAAGATTCGATGGAAATGCTCACATAAACATATATAAGTGGAAGTATATGCATGCAGATTATTGTGAAAAGATCAACAGCTTATGGGCAAACAAAACACGTATACAACGGAAGTGATAGAGATGATAAGACACGTATTAATAGAACTAAACGACGGTATTTCACACCGTATGAACGACTACAATTAAATTAAGAAAACAAGAGAAGGAAAATACAAAACTGTCGAAATAGGACAGAGACATGACGGTTCAAAACAAGTAGTGATGCATCGCAGATAAGGGGAAATAAAAATGAAACGAGCTAACAAAGCACAAGCAATTTTGCTCTCTTCACATCATACAGATGATGAGCGATGATGAAGGAGATGAATGAGAATTTCAAACAAGCTTAGGTGATAAACAGGGGGACTAGTTGGGGTATAAGTATTTGCTAACATGAGTGGGGAGGTGGAAGTATCGCAGTGAAACTGAGGCTTATAAGGACTCAAGTGAGAAGTCTTTGGGGAAAAGATCCTTGGGGGAGGAGTAGCTGGGAGAGTCGAAGGGGAGGAGTTAGCAGAGGAGATGGATGATGTGGCTGATGTGGCAGAAGAGTTTAACATATTCTCTTCGTCGGCGTAGGCATAGAACACAGAATCAGTGGTCAACTCGTGGCTGACTTCATGCAAAAAGTGTTTGCTGCAGGTAGGGAGATATTTCTCCTCGCAACCCAACTCGACCTGAGGTCCTCCTAGCGTTCCTTTCTCTCCCACTCTCTTGAGGTTCATCGTAGCCTTGCTGTTGCAGAAGAAGCAAGTATTCTTCACCTCCTCAATGGAGTCCGCTAACTCCATCATCCTCTTCGAAGCCTCGAACAAGTTCGATTTGAAGTCAGTGCGAAGTCCGTAGCAAATGACAGGGCAGCCGTTGTTCCGCAATCATTCGCAGAGATTCGACCTGGCGAGGAGTAAAGAACTGGATCTCATCCACCAACACGCACTGAACGTCACGGAAGCTCGAGATATCGATTTCATCTGAAGGCTGAAGGACCAATTAAGAAAAACGAAAGATCAATTAAGAAAAAAAAAAAGACCAATTTGTAACACAAGAAAAAAATAAAAACACGCACGCGCAGTTGATGATGCAGCAAATAAATTCAGAGATCCAATGTATTTTACGACATTCAAATAAAACGCAAATATCATAGGGCATATAATGCATGCAACTAAATACTCACATCAAAGGTATAGTCAGCATTGGCCTTCAACCCTGCTCGTGATTCAACCACTAACTCTCCGAAACGAGTGTCAATTTTTGGCTTGAAAATAACGACCTTTTTCTCTTGCAGGCGGTAGTTGTGAGCAACTGCCAGCAAATTCAAAGTCTTAGCGCTACCGACGGTACCATAACGGAAATATAACTTAGCCATATTTTAGAGGTGTGAATTAAACAAACACGAGCTTTCGTTTTAACCTGCAACTGGAATATTATATATAATAATGCGCGTTAAAATTCCCGCGTCTGTAAAAGCGCGAAACTAAAAAATCCTCAAATTTCAAATTTCAAATTTTACATTATTCATTAAAAAAAAAATATTTGTGTTAGTAATATACAAAGCATGTTCATAAATTATTGTGTTCCAAATGTATTTGACATTTGATATATTCGTGTCTGTTTTTTTTTTTTTTTTTTTGCGTCGTAATGATATACTCTTTAATGTTTCTGGAACAACCTGTTAATTAGTCACCCTTCATGATAATTTATGAATCCATGAAGAAGGCAAGCACGGATATCAAAGTAAGAGAGATATTTATAACGCTTCACTTTTACTAAAAAAACGAATAACGAAAATTATCTGATAATAAACATATTCGAACACCTATATGTTAAATTTACGAGTAATCACACTCTAAATATACAAGGAAACAAAAATAGAGGGGCAGGAGCTATATCTGCTCAGATCCGTATTAGAGCTTAGCGACATGGGCGGTGACGGTCTCAAACTTTTTCAGAGTAGAGGGAGGCATAGAGAAGACAGATCCGGAGGGGAGGGACTTAGGTGCGTCCGAGGTGGAGTTCTCCTGATTTGTTGAAGAAGACAACGATAACAGTGGTATCGTCGTGAACAGACCTGATTCTCTTCTCGGTTTCTTCGAGTGCAAGTCTCTGATGAAGTCAATTCCAGTCTTGTCATTTCTTCTTCCGATTACTGACTCCAGCTGGGTGAAGTGAGAGACTTCTGAATGAGGTACTGGGAGACATTTCCTCAGCAGACTTTCTGGCGGACGAGTTGTTCAGGAATTCTCCGACGTAGTTTACGACCTGAGTGGGGTCCATATCAGTGTAGAGTCCGTCAGAGGAGAGGACGAGGAACTCGTCTCCAGGAGAGAGGCGGTAGTGAGAGATGCTGGGAGTGGCGGTGGTGTAGGGAGGGGGTCCACTTCAACGCATCGTCGGACTTAGAGTGCACAAGAGAAAGGAATGCAAGATCCTTGTACTTTCCATCCCCTACTCCCCTGGTGGGTTCGAGCCTTCCCTTGACTCTGTTTCTACGGATGATGTCGTCTTCTGTCCTTGTGTTGAGAAAGCAGCTACTCTCCTTCTCCCCAGGGTTCTCCATTTGGTGCACAGTAGTGAGCTCAACTGCTTGATACTTCCTCTCGGGAGCATCCTCGAACAGAGGTTGTCCCCTCTCGATGCTCTTGAACACAACATTGTCGTCTGCTAGTCTGGCGTTGGCAGAGGGGAACACAGTCTGAGGTCCCACATACCTTTCCCACGATTGCTCTACAGTCTCCGAGGTTGGCAGTGTGGATCATGTCCCGCCTGTAGATATGCGAAACTACCACACAGCTACCAGCGGCTCCTCTCTCTTCAGGTCTGCCATCCAAAACTGACAGGTAGAGGAAGTGCTTGTCTGCCTGCTCGAAGCTAAAGGCAGAGAGGAGGAGGAGCTGAGGTTGTTCAGTTTGTTGTATTCAAAGTAATCGAACAGTTCCTGGGCGCAGAAAAGAGAAGCAGACCCGCCGGAGTGTCCATCAAACACTCCAGAACAAGGACCCTCCATCAGCGAAGACACGTGAGTGCGTACGGCGTAGGCATCCTCCACAGGAGAGTTAGCTTGGACTCTGCACACGTGTGCGGAATCCGAGGAACCCTCTCCTGATATCAACCACGCGCGCATCTCCCTTAACTAAGTCCGCGATGGACTCGTTGTTTGAAAAAAATGCTGAAGTGTGGGCGTTTGAGAGGCGTGTGTACGAGGAGAAATAATTTCAAATGGACGGAGAAGGGTTAGCGTGAGGAAATGATATCCGAAGCTGACATATCAAGGAAAGTTCGTGTGCGTCACAACGCATTCTACAACTTACGGAAGAAGCTGGACAAAGCAGCCCCAGAGGAACTAGCGGCAGCCAATTTGAACGTTTTGGTCTTGAGAAACTCTAGGATGAATAAAAGCGAGAAATTGATGTGAGAGTAGTATTAGATGATGAAAATAGAAAGTGACAAAGAATAGTCACAGAGCATTCTCATTTCATGCATGTCACGCGGACACTGAAATGTTGTAAATACACAAAATTTGTCACTTATAAACGCTACAACACCAAAAATCTTCATCTGGAACTCGGCTTCCAAACTGTTTTTGTGAAATTTCGTTTGGGTGCATTTCAAGGCTGATATTTCCGATTTTTCATTTATCCAGCAACTCGTACACACAGTAGACACAGTTCAGATTTGTCTCAAATGATTGAGCTCTTGTCGTGTGTTGTTGTATATGCTTATTCGTGAACATTGTGTGCGAGTATACGTGTATTGCAAAAATACATAAAGCACTTCTGGGCTAAAAGAGGGAATTCGTTTGGATTTTATTCACGACGCTAAAATTAGCTGTAACAGGTTAAATAAAGATTAGGTATACGCATTTATATCAATATGTGGCTAAAATCATTGATGTAATGTAACACGTGCAAATAATCGCACTACACAGACTAATATAGATTCTACTTGCAAAAGAAAACAATGCTAAAAAAGTAACCAAAAAGCTTGCATCACCAGACAGTTCCCCGGTGGTCACCCACCCGAGTACTAAGTCGGCCCACCGTGATTCTTCGCAGATCGGACGGGATGCAGGGTGTGTACACAAAGAAATTGAACGCAAGCGAGAACGTTGTAGTTCATTGTTGCAGTAATGAATTGATTATTGACTGTGCTGTCATAGTTTCACTACGTGAAAAGGTTCGATTCAATGAAATCCTCCTGTAATCTTATTTACTAAGCTGTTGACGGTGTGCACCCTAAAGTATGGTTTTTCATTACACAAGGCTTATGTATGTATACGTATTGTATGGATACTTCGGACAACATGTTTGTACATCATAGGTTGAACAATTTATATGTGATTATGAGTAAAACATAAAAAACCTGCAAAAAAAGGAGCGCACGTTTATTCATCTCTACTGTTAGGTATTTTCATTATTATTTCTTATCATAGTCAGTATAAATATAATAATACAATACGCTTGCAAGTAAAGCAATACATG
>JAWNMU010000511.1:0-155512 GCA_035043665.1 Drosophila quasianomalipes
AATGTGAGGAAATGTACTTATTATTGTTATGACTATAAATGTATAATTAAATTAATATGTAATGTACTAATTATTTTATGTGATTTAAATGAGTATTTTTATATTACTCTTTGAAAATGATTATTAGAAATATTCATCGCATTCTCTACATTTTATTGGACTTTGAACCGAACGTATTATAGTATATAACGTTTTGTGAACGTCCAGTCATGCTGTCTGTCCATCTACTCCGTCTGTACGAACTTCCAAGTTTTTTCGATACCCCTAGCGATAGAGACTTGAAACTGGAGCACATACTGGTCTGTGCCCGCGTCAGACAAAGTGTAAAAATTGGAGTGCTATGTCCACCAGGAGGCTTGGAATTCAATAAAGCCCCATAACTCCCACAATTTTAAGACTACAGCCACCAAATTTGATTGGTAGGTTGTTAGCCATGTCCTTCAAGGAACACGCGCACCCTTCAAAAATTCAGAAAAAAAAATTGGACCACGCCCACCCTCGCCTGGAAAGATAAGAGCTAATCCCGTAATTTAAGAGCTACAGTTACCAAACTTGGAAGGTAGATTTCTAAGATCGTACTCCAAAATTTTTTTTGCCACGCCCACTCCCGCTTTCAAAAATTCCCAGAAACCTATATCTCCCGCAATTTAATAGCTAAATTTACCAAAATTGGAAGGAAGATTACTAGGAACATTCTCTAGTAAATTTAATGGCCACGCCCACTCCCGCTCGCAAAATCCTATTTCTCCCGTAATTTAAAAGCCACAGTTACCAAACTTCGAAGGTATGTTACCAGCTTATATCTACCGCAATTTGGAAGGCAAACTTGGACAGTACTTCTTGGCTACACCCACTCTGTTCCTTGTTTACTTGTTATCCGCTAGAATAACTTATGGTATCAAAATATTTCGCCAATCGGCTTCGCCCGACTGCAGCGTTCGCTCTTGCTCTGCTTGTTTCTGTACTGAAAACTAATTACATATTTCTTACCTTTCAGATGAAAATGTTTATTCATAAATCTCTCACTCTGCAGTATTAGGAATACAAATTGATCACAGAGAGGCTGTTGTTGTTCCCTTTCATATCCCATAAAAGGTGTAATAAAATGTAATGTAATGATAAACATATATATAAATATAATTATTAAGAACTATCATTTGATACTGGTGTAGTTCGATTATTTACACACAAATATAAACTGATATTTTCATAAACCCCACACAAAATGTATTCACAATAAAAAGAATAGAAATTGTTTTTGATTAACAAACTCAGCTTTTAGCGGTCGCTACTACGCTGTAAGTATAAATCACACATACTATAATGTGTTTATTTGTTTATGTTTATCCATACTCTGTTGTTAAAGCATTAAGTTAGGCAACTCAGAGATCATATATACATATATTTCCGACATATTTCGCGCAGAAACGAAATAATCGACGATCTGCAGAAAAAATGACTAGATTGCGGGAAAGGACTCGTATTTACTCAATGAGCGTTATTATGACCGCATGAAGGTAACATTGACCCAGGTATATTAATATTTTATGATATTTTAACCACTATTGTCTGCATACCTTATTCACTTCTCGTTAACAATAATAAGTATTATATTTCAATTATTATTTTTTTTAATGCTTCTGATCATGTAAAGACGCTAAGGCCAGCGTCAAATTCAAAATTATTTTGGTTTTCAGTCTGACTGCTGGCAGATCCTTTTGCCAGATCACTTATCAAGAATACGGTACAGTGGACATACCAAAATCGTTCATGTAGAAATTTCTGGCCGTGCTCAAGCTCATCGACTATTTCCGGTAACATGCCGATATCCCTTCTAAGATGGTCTCAACCAAAGTCTGAAGAGCTGAGCTTATTTTAAAGTCGGTTAATGTTACCGACGCGTTCATCTAAAAGCTCCATCGACCCATCATTACCACTCCTGAGTATGTATTAAAAATTAAGAGTCACACATTTATATGGTTGATTAATCGCAATCTCTTCATAAAATGTGCCTTCTTCATACCCAATTACTTATTTTGATTCATAACATAAGTTAAAATTGCTGTTCATAAGTATAAGATCAATTGTGCCGTGCATAGACTATCTAAAAGTAAAAGTATTTAAAATTCAAATAACACAATATAGATTTTGGAATATGTTAGTGAACAGAAAACGGCTTTAGAATGTCTTTTGATTTAAATTATAAGTGCTGGATAGCTGCCACAAAAGATATCGGTCAACTGATTAAAAAACAAAATCGTTTAAAGTTAATTAATCCACCTGAAGACAAAGCAATATCATTTAAAATATTTTCCGAGCTCTATGTGTTATATGTGGAACTTGTCAATAAATTAAGTTTCATTTACTTCAACACCTTTCAAGTGCAGAAGCGACAAGTGGTTAAAACTCTCATTAATAATGCCACACAACAGTTGGTGCTACTCAAAGATGAATTAAAAGAAATTGAGTTGAGCGAATATATTTACATCGACAAAGTATTAATTTCCAGAACACTGACACCTCGTGATCTAATGATATGGAGGTCGCCGCAATTTCTATACCGTCGGCCGTTAGACATTCAGAACATATTAACGGAAAACAAGTTGTATATGAATAATGAAGAAAAGGAAGAAATGGATGCAAAAAGCTGGGGTAAAGTTACCGAAGCAATAGAACTTATTCAGGCACATGAGAGAGCTCGACGAGCTCGTGTATATAAGTCAAACCTTAAATACGATAAGAAGAAGTTCCTGGAAGTCCATCAGAGGAAAAAAATACACTATAGATTTACTTTTAAGCCAAATCAAGCAATGAGCATTCCAGTTAAAAGGACTATATTTACCGCAGACTTTATAAAATCCGACGTGTCTTGTAATGATTTAAGAAATAGGGATGAAAATATAGAAGACGCTCATGACGGTAAATATTGTTGAGCTTCTCTACTCTATTTTGACTATCATTATTACTATTTCACGGCTTCGCTCAGGCTAGTGGTTTTCCACCTGTCTGTTAAGTTTTCTATAATTAGTAATCATGTGTATGAAGCATGAAGTGTTATGAAGATTATTGGAGAATTAGTTTGTATCTGATCAGTTTCGAAATAACGAGATGTACCCAAACGTTTTTTTGTGAACATATAATGTTTATTAAAAGAGGAGGTGGTTCATTCAAAAAAAAAAAACTAAAAATTAATTCGCACGAAAGCTAAAATTTTGCCAATATAAGCAGTAAATAGGCAAAGACTAACGTCAAGAAAACAAGAAAGAAGTTTGTCAAGCTGCCGATTAGGCATTTGCGCTTAGAAACTTCACTGCAGTCGGTCCTTTCCGGATTTTCAGTTTCGCTGTTGTAGATATATAATACAGTTTTTCCTAAACGGTGAATATAGTTGTTGTTTTGTTTTTTCAATCGTAATTGATTGATTTTAGACGGTTTTTGAACTAACGCTCTTTTGTGACTCATTTTTCATTATTTTTTGGAATTTAAAGGAATTTTTGCAAATTAAAAACTTTTATTAATTATATTTCAGAATATGAAATGCAGAGAGTTTACGAATTACGAAACAACGCCGCGAGTATAATTCAATCATGTTGGAGAAACTACAAAGCAAAAAAGATTAATAGAATAAAGCAACAATTTAAAAAAGAAATGTTAGGCACTAAAAAGCTACGGAAATTAAAAAGGCCAAATCAGTTTGAAAACTCGGTTCTCGAGATGTATAAGAATGAGAAAAAGAAAGAACAGCTTGACGAAGAATTTGCAAAACTTATTATGGATGAGCGAACACGTTTGCTTCAAATGCGAACTCCATGGATGATGGAAGATATTTCCGATCATATTCGAGCATGGTTTGAAGAATTGTAAGCATACAAATATAATACTTTTGATATGCATAGTATCAGTAAAATTATAGCTTAATAGTACATGTTTTTTCTCAAATTAACAGCTACACTAAAACGCTGAATTTCCATCCCTATCCGGATCCCATTAAAAAGGGTACAGTTTTAGTTGTCATTGATGAAACAATGACACCATTGGAATTTCAAGAAACACTTAATAAGAAACCAATGACAAAAGAGGAAAAGAAAAAAATACTTGATAAGAAGAGAGCGGAAAAAAGGAAAATAAGGAGAAAATTAAAAAAGAAAATGGCGGATGCTAAACGAAGAAAAAATTAAAGACGCCGGAATAATTGATGTTGGCTATGTACTCGAATCCAGCAAACCAATTGGTATGCCAAGCATAAGTAATATATAAATTTTATGTATAAGTATTTTTGCAAATGTATGTTAGCGTTGGGTACAGGGTATTACATAGTCTATCTTTCTACTGCTTGATATCCTAACTGTACCTTATTTAAATTATTAACAGCACAAATAGAAGCAACGGTTAAGAAATTTTCTATTGACTGGAGAAATATTGATGAATATCTAAACAAGAATCACGACCCGATTAAAAGTTGGGTTATCGAAGAACAGTTAGTTACAATACATCAAGAATTGCGGGAGTTGGTTGATGAATACATGCGGTAAGCATCAATGCTTAAATTAAAACTACCATTCTTATTTTTTTATACCTTGAAGCCATATTTATGACTAATGTAAAGTTTTATAATGTTTCTAACAGTTTCTAAGTGATAAACAATGGTAAGATTGAAGTAATTAGATCAGTGTGTCAATTTGAAACGAATTTAGATATCGCGTCTGGTACGTAAAGTACAAAAATTACGGTTGAGTAGTAGTCCACCGGTAAGTTATTGATACGTAATGGTACGCTGCGTGGAAGGAGCGCTAGCTGTCCGCTGCTTCGAGATGCTCACCAAGGAACATGGACCGCCACCAACATGTGAAGATGTTGGGCGGTGCCAAGATACCAGGAAAGTTATTGTGTGTGTAGATGCCCGCTCTGTGGGTCTTGACAGCAGCCGTTGCGGGGGTTGGCGAGGTCTACCCTGTAGCCAAGCTGGCCTCGGGCACGCATCTGTATTCTGGCTGTATTAAGCCGGACCATGTTGCAAAAATGCAACCCAAGTCGGATGCAGCGGCCGATGAGGATTCTACATGATCCCTCTCCGGAGATCGAAGCACCCGACGACGACCTGGAGCCAGATTATACGTCTGACGCGTCGACGCTGACTCGAGGAGTAGAAGCCATGAGTTTCGAGATAAACGAGGACGACTTTTCCCTGTCCGATGAGGAGGATAGCAAGAAGACGGTGGTGGGCGTAGAATCAAGAGATGTCTGCAAATAAACCTCCACCGCTGTAAAGCAACATCCGTTACTCTAATGCTTCGCCTGTCTAGTGGCGGAGTAGCAATAATCCAAGAACCTTGGGTAATTGGAGGCAATGTTTGCGAGCTAGGTACCGACAAACACAAGCTCATAGTAACTCAAACCGAAGGTAAAATAAGAACCCGCATTTCTGCTCTATAATTTTAGCAACGGCGATAATACAGCAGTAAGCTTGGATCTCCAGCTCGCTCCAATAAGGTATCTCTCACAACCTATGAATGATCAGCTAACAGGTTGGACAGTGCCTGACGACTACTCCTTCTCTGATGACAGATACATAGAATTTGAACTTGCTTTAAACCACCCAAAACCAGTACACTTCTTAAATCAGAAGAAGGCGGACTGGGAAATTTTCAAAGAAAACTAGATCGAACCCCGAAAGGCCCAAGTACTTCCGCTCATCTTTGACAACTTCACAGGGGCGTGCAATAGTGCCTTTAAGGCAGCATGTCCCATAAGTAAGCCCACGCCCTTAACCAACTGCTCTTCGACAAAGTTGTAGGTCTCTTTTCAATGCTGCGAAATCGCAGAACAATGATCTTCATTGGTCCCAGTAGAAGTCTAGTTTGGCGGAATATAAAAAAGCCACCAGACATGCCAAAAAGAAAATATGGAGATATTTCTGCACACATATAAAATCAACTAACGAAGCCCTCGAGGCTGAGAAAAGTTAGTTCTAAAACTACCTCCACACTAGCTTATCTGAAAAGCGACAATTCATGGTCGGTCTCCAGTGAAGAGCCTCTGGATATCCTCCTTAAAAGACACTTCCCAGGTTGCTCCGAGCTACCTTCGAAGCATACACATAACTTTTGAAGAGATTACCTCATTAAAATCTCTTCTACATAAAGAACACATAAAATGGGCAGTAAACAGTTTTAAGCCGTTTAAATCTCCAGGCCCTAATAAAATAAGTCCAGCCTAACTACGAAAGGCGGGCGCAACAGCCATAAACTGGTTACATGAGATTATCGATGAAATTCTTAAACTGGCCAAATCCCACGCTCTTGGCTTCAATCCACCATTATCTTTATACTAAAAGCTGGTACAGACTTTAGACCCATCAGTCTATCTTCCTTTATGTTAAAAACATTAAAACAATTCATAAATCTCCACCTTACCAACTCAATCGACACGAAATTCATTTCTGGGTCACAACACGCCTACAGGAAGGGCAGATTTGCCGATACAGCTGTCCATTCCGTGGTCATCATTATAGTAAAATCAGTCATCATGGAAGGTGCTTTTAGCAACTTCATTCCACAGGCGATATCTGGAACTCTGTTGCACCTGAAGATTGACGCCAATTTAGTGGGACTGATCAATCAATTGCTTACATGCAGGATTGTGAAGTTTGTACTTGGATCGTCAACTCTCTCCAGGTATGTCAGCAGAGGGCGTCCTGTCTCCCCTCTTATGGAGCATTGCAGTAAATAGACTGCTACGGGACATGGAGGAGGCGGCTGCCGCATTGTCGCGTAGGCGAATGATTTTGCGATTATTTTCAGAGTATCCCCATGTTAGGCGTAAATCCCACAAAAATGGAACTTATTATTTTCACAAGAAACTATAAGTTCCTCTTGTCCCCCACTAAAAACCATAACTCTCACATTCAGTAACAACGCCAACTTCCTGGGGTTGACAGTGGACAGGAAACTAGACTGGAACCTTAATACCCAGGCAAGACTAGAAAAGCAACGGTCGCTCTACACACGTACAGGAAAGCAGTTACACTCAAATGGGGTATGTCCCCAATAATTGTCCGATGGCTACATGCATCCACTATTAGATATATTCTTTTGTATAGGGATATAGAATGGTGGTCTTGCTTAAAAAGCAAGCCACATCAAAGCAACCTAACAAAGTTTAGCGCATGGCTGAACTCTGCATCTTAGGGCACAACTCGGAGCAAGACACTAGATGCCATCTTTGACATCGCATGCCTAAGAAGCATGTTATCAGCATAATATGGGTGCCTGGCCACCAGAACATCGAAGGCAAGTGGATAGGCACACTATTACCACTCCTTACAGATAAGGAAGGTAGATGTATGCCTATGGCTACCTTTAAGCTCAAAATCAAGGAATAGAATATACGCAGATCAGTTCCGAATACGGTATCACAACGGGTCAAGCATGGCCTATGTGCGTCAACCAGACAACCGCTTAACCTAACCTAATCTAATGGTGTGCAAGAGCTAAGTTGCATAAAATGGAAAAACTTTAATATATTAAATTTATTAAATAAATTAATTTGTCAATTTATTTGATTATAAAAGATATGGCATCTCAGGTAAGTAAATTAATTTCCTTCATATATACATACTCACATTCTATACAATGACTAGCAAACCGAACGATTTAAGCTGCCAGTCATTCTTCGTAATTATAAGTTTCTGTTCCATTTTACAAACTGGGGTATATTCATATATTTGACCAGTTTTCTGCCCACAGACCATGGAATTCCTCGACATCCTAAAATGGGGTGCTCCTGTCTTTTAACATACGGGGAAAATATTTCAGATTTTGTATACACGCCACAATCTTGTCAAGCGCATATGTATGGTTATGTGCGGGTTCCCATTCGGGAATCTTTAAGAGAAACAGTGAAACTTTTCTTTTTATTGTTTAATTAAAACAAGTATTACTAAGTAAGACAGTAGTATGTATAGTCTCACAAACGATGATTAAAAATTGTATTATATTTCTGTTATTATTACTATTAATATTGTTATTATTATTATTATTATTATTATTATTATTATTATTATTATTATTATTATTATTATTATTATTATGATTATGATTATGATTATGATTATGATTATGATTATGATTATGATTATGATTATGATTATGATTATGATTATTAGTAGGATTATGATTATTATTATGATTATGATTATGATTATGATTAGTATTATGATTATGATTATGATTATGATTATGATTATGATTATGATTATGATTATTATTATTATTATTAATATTACTTATTGATTATTATGATTATTATGATTATTATGATTATTATGATTATTATAGTTATGATTATGATTATGATTATGATATGATTATGATTATGATTATGATTATGATTATGATTATTATTATTATTATTAATATTATGATTATTATGATTATTATGATTATTATGATTATTATGATTATTATGATTATTATGATTATTATGATTATTATGATTATTATGATTATTATGATTATTATGATTATTATGATTATTATGATTATTATGATTATTATGATTATTATGATTATTATGATTATTATGATTATTATGATTATTATGATTATTATGATTATTATGATTATTTTGATTATTTTGATTATTTTGATTATTATTATTATTATTATTATTATTATTATTATTAATATTATTATTATTATTATTATTATTATTATTATTATTATTATTATTATTATTATTATTATTACTATTATTATTATTATTATTAATATTATTATTATTATTATTATTATTATTATTAGTATTTTTATTTCATTGGTAGGGTTGAATATGAATTACTGAGAAATGCTTTGGCTATAGATCAGAAAGGTCCTTATAAGCCCACAAAAGTAAAAAGGGCTAAGCCGAAGAAAGCGAAGAAGAAGAAAAAACCGGTTGACCCCACAGAAGACAGAACTCTCAGTTCATTATATCATGAACTTAAAGATGCGACCGTTATTGAGGAAGTTTCTCATAAAAACTTTGATGAATTCATAGCTGACTTTGGTTTTGCGGCTGATGACACTAGAGATGACAACAACTTAACGTAAGTAATAATTTCTTAAGCACATACAGAGGATTTAGAGACAAAACCAAGTAAAATCAATAGAGATTGTTACCTCAAGAAGAGATTAATACTCATTCATTCGTCACCCTACCAACTTTGGTACATTTTTGTTAATTTTCATCCAACCCATTTCAAACATAGATTTAATGACTTATGCAATCTCTAATTTTAATTATATATAAATTAATTTGTATTTCAGCACTGTTGGCCCTGCAAAGGGAGATATCAAAATGGTTATACAGGAGGAGTATGTTGAAGGAATGAGTGAGTTCGATTCTGCCAAGAAGAACAGAAAGTCAATTTTGCTTGTTGGACCACTAAACAGTGGAAAAAAATTGCTTGTTGCACAGCCTCAGTGCATCTGAATTCAGGCATGTATATATAAACTTATTGATGCAAATTGTACTCTTTAACATTTATATCATACAGATGCTCTTTTTATAAATATTAGTCCAGAAAAAGTTTATAAGTACGCTGACGACTTAAATATGTTTTTACACATCGTTATGAAAGTAGCAAAGGCATTTCAACCGACTATATTGTTCATTGAAGAAGCTCACCGCGTCTTTTTTAAAAAAGTTCCGCCTGATCAAAAAGCTCTCATCCCAACACTCCTCGGTCCGCATATTCTTAAGAAAATCTTAAAGCCAATCAAGAAAACTGACAAAATTGTGCTTCTCGGCAAAGTAACATGCCGTGGGTTGCCAAACCCCCTCCAAAAAGCTTTCAAAAAATTATGCTTATTTCGAAATGGGATTATGGTACTAGCCTCCGCAACACCTGGTTAGAACTGATGACAGAAAATGCACCTGATGATTTAGAAAGCTACACATACTCAGCACTTGCGAAAACTTTACAAGCGTATAACTCTGGTGACATAGCTAACAATATAGCCGACACATTAAATGTGGAAGAAAAATGCGGCTTAGATCTGAGGCATTGTGAATTCAAGGGGTTTTTGAAATATTTTTTGACTGTAAGGCCAATGTTTCCACTGAGCAAAAGGTAACATATATCGATCGAGTTTCTCAAATCTCTATCTGAACTTTGGCTTAACAGCCAGTCATACTTCCTCTTCCATTCCTATTACTCCAATAAGCATTACTCTTCAATTTAACTAGTTACAATGAACTTCTAAATTTACTTTTTTAATTGCATGTGTCTTTAAATTTGTAGATTGTGAGAATAAATGGTTTCAAAATGGACAAATTCCAGAAAATAAGAAACAGTATAGTTTTGAAGGCAAGTAAAAAAAAATAAAACTTATAGGAATTTCGCAATTAATATACGAAACCATTTAAATAATTAAAAAAAAAATTGTAAACTAATTTTATGATATTAAAATAAATAAGGCAATTGTCTCACATTTAGTAAAAGAAATCGTGAAGAATGCATTGGTAATTCATGGCAAATAAAAAATTCAAAGAGGACAATATACACAAAATAAAAATGAATGTGTATATATATATGGATTAGAAAAATTGATATTCGAAGAAAATAAAATTTTAAAATTTTAGATTGTATCTTACTGAAGGTGGGTCATCCAGGTGTTGAAGATTTTTGTGTCCTTCAGGAGGTTGCCATTCAGAAGACTGTTTGACAGATTTTGTCATAAATCTCTAAGCAGAATGTTACAAATTTGACCATCTCCTCCACAATGCTGACAGTTTGCAAGCTTTTGTAGCTGAGCAGCTGTACTGTACAGACATGTTTTCAAGCATTGTTGTATACGGGCTTTTTTGTGGGTGCCTCAATCAGGCTCAGCTACTTTGTGAAGAGTTAGGTCAGAATACAAGATTTGGAAGTGTTTATAAACTTTCACTGTCAACTTCTTTCTGTAGTTGAATACTTGACAGTTATTTTTTTTCTGACTATAAATGGACACCATCCAAATGACGTAGTCCATCCAGGAGTTATAGCACAAACAGTACTGTAATATTTTCACATGAGTGTTCTGCTCATTTCTGTGAGAAACAAGAAGACCAAAAAGACATTTTAAGAACACTCTGCAAGATCTGGGTTTCCAATTCCTAATTTGGTAAATATTGACAAAGTGAGAGACGTCCTCATACAATTTGTAAAAGTTGATTTTCTATATTTGTTTGTATTACCAGATACCACAAAGTGTTTTTTACTTATTAAAATGATATGATTTTTATTTATCAAACATTTACATCGACATTATTCTATCTTTTTTTATTTAATGGTTTTAAATGTGTTTTTGGCTATTTATTTGCTAGTGTAAGTACATTTATTTTTTGTGCCTTATATCTAAGAAATTGATGAATTATTAAGACATTGCTTAAAATGTTTATTTGCGTATTGAATAGCGATCGGGTGTTAAATTTACTTATAACTGTTCTGTATATTCTGTAGTTTTCATTTTAATACGATACAATAGTTAAACATAATAAACGGAAACATAAAGTCAAAGTCATTTTTATAAGAAAGTGGAACTTATGTAATACAATAATAACTTAAAAAATAATTTTAATCAGGGAAATACACTTAATATCATTCTAATATGGTAAAAGGGCTAATTTGTTCGATGGAGCTTCAAAAAAAATGATAACATTTCAATAAGTTTCTCAAGTCTATTTCCAATGCTAACGTTTTTTTTTAATTTTTTCTTAGACTAGTAAAACTGTATTAAAATATTGTATATTATAGCAGTTTCTACAAAGAACCTAGTAATGGCCGCAGTCATACATAAACTTCTTATAATTGCCGTGCAAGTATGTATTTGGCTTTTGATATTTGTAGAATTTTATATAGAGAACAATGCTGGCTGTTACGAGTGGGTTTTCGATGCTGCAAATCCACAACAGGTTGTACGGCCATTTATGGGGCAAATTATATATGGGAAAGTACTGGCGTTCACTTATAGCACGAGAAAACCAGGTTTAACATATGATTTTAAGCAAGAGACATTGTGGAATGAATCAAGAACATATGCAATACTGATCATAAACTTATGTAATAATGATTCGGCGGTTTAACTTCGTTTTTTCTTTTTAGATGTGATAATAAAATCAAGTATCTACATAAGTGGGTTATGGTTGGGTGGCTAGATATAGTTCACTACAAATCAAAATGCCACATAATAAGATATGTCCAACGGTTTTAAAATAATGCTGCTTAAAAAAAATTTAATTTCGATTTACCAATTTGTACGGCATAATTTTATACACCCCAAAATATTAATTACCTTGTTTGATGAGCTATGAAAATGTAACTCTGCTACCAAACATAATGCCGCCCAGCCTCAACCCGTCGAGACATTTCTTTACCACCTGTAATCAACTGGAATTACATTGGAATCAGAGTATTTCTTCAGTCGGTTACACCGTTCTCATTTGTTAGATGATGTTAGTATTTACTTCTTATATATATTTATTTGGCATGCAATAAATATATACATTTTCATATATATATACATATTTAGCCCCACATTTCAGGTAAAAGTTTAATTAAAATGTATGTAATACATTATGCAATAAATGCCAAATGAGACAGGACATAAAAATATGCTTATAGTTATGTACATAAGTATTTTTATTCGCATTATTTTCTCTTTACTATGCTCCACGCTTACTCTTTTAGTTTGGGATTGACATTATTTATTTATTTT
This sequence comes from Drosophila quasianomalipes, assembly GCA_035043665.1. Lineage (NCBI taxonomy): Eukaryota > Metazoa > Arthropoda > Insecta > Diptera > Drosophilidae > Drosophila > Drosophila quasianomalipes. Next base: position 12,738 of record JAWNMU010000511.1, read on the forward strand.
GTCAAAATCTGAAAACTTTGCGGAATGGGTTCTGCAACATGACAATGTTGAACCATTTTTCATGTGATGACGTGGCCGTGACGCATCTCTCCACTCTATTTAGTTATTTAATGGGACTACGCTAATTTATCGAATGTGTTTTTTATTGTTAGCATATATATTCATTATTCGAATTATTATATTATTTATGAATTATTAGGCAGAATCAATTTAAAGTTTATTTTATTTTTTATTATACGTTCTTTTACATCATATTATACTTGCTCTACGAGGATCAAAACTTGATTTTTTAAATCGATTTCGGTAGTGTTGATAATTTTTCCCACAATTTATTCCCGCTTGTGGGCATGTTAACAAAACTTGCGACATAGATGGCTCAAATCGGCAAAATGGAAAGTTATGTCAAAGTTATAATATAATATATTAATGCGCTTATTAGGTGAATGCGTCATTTTTTTTTTAATTGTTTATCAGAGCTGCTTCAACGGATAGATTCAAGGACAAATAGAATGTTAAACTGAGATATTTAAATTTTTGAAATACGCATACCGTTCAAAATTCAGATAAATCTCGTTCGCTTTGCACTGCTTTTATTTCATCAGAAATACATTATGATTTTTCTGTAATATGTGCGTTTTAAGTATAGTATCTAGCATGTCTGTTTCCGCTGAAAGCAAATGGGCCCAAAACTATAAAAATGCACATATTACAGAAAAAAATCATAATGTATTTCTGATGAAATAAAAAAAGCATAACTGAAAAGTGCAAAGCGAACAGGTATCATTTATTTGTTTCAATTTTAATTGGCTTATGCGTATTTCAAATTTTTAAATATCTCGGTTTAACATTCTATTTGTCTGAATCATCTATCCGCTAAAGCGAAAGCTCTATTAAACAATTAAAAAAAATATGTATGTAACGCCCACCATGCGCCTATTAGCATTAATACTATTGTATTATAACTTTGTCATAACTCCATTTTTGATCAGCGCGGGTCGATATAGACATTACCATTTGACCATCTATGCTTATGTATTTCGCAAGTTTTGTTAACATGCCCACAAGTAACGAGGGTCATTACAATCGGGAAAAATTATCAACACTACCGAAATCGGTTAAAAAATCAAGTTTTTGTTCTTTGATCCTCGTAACATCTAGGCAAAGTCATAATATGATGTAAAAAGAGTATAATAAAAAATAAATAAACTAAAGTATGATTCTACTAAGTAATTCATAAATAATATAATAATTCGAATAATGAATATATATGCTAACAATAAAAAACACATTCAGATAAATTAGCGTAGTCCATTAAATAAACGCATAAATAGAGTGGAGAGATGCGTCACATTTTTAATTGTCGAAAATCACATGAAAAATGGTTCAACATCAACGGTCATGTTATAAGAACCGGTCACTTAAGGAATAGTTTTGATAAAATAAATAAATAATGTCCAATCCCAAATAAAAAAGAGTATGAGAGGAAAATGATTAGCATAGTAAAGAGAAATGCAGATAAAAATACTTATGTACATAACTATAAGCATATTTTATGTCCTGTCTCATTTGGCATTTATTGCATGGCTCAATATTACATACATTTTAATTAAACTTTTTACCTACCAGAGGTAATTGGGTTTGTATGTATATATATATGAAAATGTATATATTTATTGCATGCAAATAAATAGTATATAAGAAGTAAATACTAACATCATCTAGCAAATGAGAACGGTGTAACCGACTGAAGAAATACTCTGATTCCAATGTAATTCCAGTTGATTACAGGTGGTAAAGAAATGTCTCGACGGGTTGAGGCTGGGCGGCATTATGTTTGGTAGCAGAGTTACATTTTCATAGCTCATCAAACAAGGTAATTAATATTTTGGGGTGTATAAAATTATGCCGTACAAATTGGTAAATCGAAATTAAATTTTTTTTTAGCAGCATTATTTTAAAACCGTTGGACATATCTTATTATGTGGCATTTTGATTTGTAGTGAACTATATCTAGCCACCCAACCATAACCCACTTATGTAGATACTTGATTTTATTATCACATCTAAAAAGAAAAAACGAAGTTAAACCGCCGAATCATTATTACATAAGTTTATGATCAGTATTGCATATGTTCTTGATTCATTCCACAATGTCTCTTGCTTAAAATCATATGTTAAACCTGGTTTTCTCGTGCCACATAAGTGAACATATTTCAAGTACTCTTCCCCTTATAATATATAATTTAATGTCCTTTCGGAATATACTTACTTACATAAATGGCCATTACAACCTGTTATTGGATTTGCATGCATCGAGAATTACTCGTAACAGCCAGCATTGTCTATATAAAAATCTACACAAATATCAAAAGCCAAATACATACTTGCACTGTTTGATTGCGATGAGAGCAATTATAAGAAGTTTATGTATGACTGCGGCCATCACTCACATTAAAAAGGTTCTTTGTAGAAACCTTATAATATACAATATTTTAATACAGTTTTACTAGTCTTAAGAAAAAAAAAATTAAAAAAACAGTTGTGGTTAAATAGACTTGGCTTTTATTGAAATGTTATCGACAACTCCATCAGTCTAAATTAGCCCTTTTACCATATTAGAATGATATTTAAGTATATTTCCCTGATTAAAAATATTTTTAAGTTATTATTGCATTACATAAGTTCCACTTTCTTATAAAAATGACTTTGACTTTATGTTTCCGTTTATTATGTTTAACTATTGTATCGTATTAAAATGAAAACTACAGAATATACAGAACAGTTATAAGTAAATTTAACACCCGATCGCTATTCAATACGCAAATAAACATTTTAAGCAATGTCTTAATAATTCATCAATTTCTTAGATATAAGGCACAAAAAATAAATGTACTTACACTAGCAAATAAATAGCCAAAAACACATTTAAAACCATTAAATAAAAAAAGATAGAATAATGTCGATGTAAATGTTTGATAAATAAAAATCATATCATTTTAATAAGTAAAAAACACTTTGTGGTATCTGGTAATACAAACAAATATAGAAAATCAACTTTTACAAATTGTATGAGGACGTCTCTCACTTTGTCAATATTTACCAAATTAGGAATTGGAAACCCAGATCTTGCAGAGTGTTCTTAAAATGTCTTTTTGGGTCTTGTCTCTCAATTTCTTGTTTCCTCTTTTTAAAGTAGAGCAGAATTTACTCGGGGAAATATTACAATTACTGTTTGTGCTTGCCCAAATACTTCGAATAGATTTTCCATCAACTGACAAACATTGTGCGTTGGAAAATAACTGTCAAGTATTCAACTACAGAAAGAAGTTGACAGTGAAGAGTTTATAAAATAAAATGTTGCCCTCAAATCTTGTGACTGCAAAATATTCTGACCTAACTCTTCACAAAATACTAGCTAATTTGTTGAGGCATACAAAAAAGCCCGTGCTCTACAAACAATCTTGAAGCATGTCTGGACATACGGTACAGCAACTCAGCTACAAAAGCTTACAGAACTTGTCAGCATTCAGTGTCTTGGAGGAGATGGTCAAATTCAGCAGCTGACACATTTCTTGCTTAGAGATTTATGACCAAAGTCTGTCAAACAGTCTTCTGGATAACAGCCTCCTCAACAGAAGGTTTAAAAATCTTCAACACCTGGATGTTACCTTCAGGATAATAGATACAATCTAAAATTTTAAGAGTACAGTTTTCTTCGAATAATCAATTTTTTCTAATCCATATATATACACATTCATTTTTATTTTGTATACTTAAATATTCGCTTATTGTCCTCTTTGGACACATAGACTGCCATGGGTACCAATGCATTCTTCACGATTTCTTTTACTAAATGTGAGATGGTTGCCTTATTTATTTTAATATCATAAAATTAGTTTACAATTTTTTAATTATTTAAATTGTATGGTTTCGTATATTAATTGCGAAAATTCTATAAGTTTTATTTATTTTTTTTTACTTGCCTTCAAGGCTATACTGTTTCTTATTTTCTGGAATTTGTCCGATTTTCCAAACCATTTATTCATTTTCTCCACAATCTACAAAAGTTAAAGACACACATGCAATTAAAAAGTAGAATTTAGAAATTCATTGTAGCAAATTAAAGAAAGTTAGAATTATTTTCCGAAAGTTCTCGTCAAGGAGATACTGGAAGGTAATGCTTATTGAATTTGGGTAATAGGAATGGGCAATAAGAAAGGAAAGTATGACTGGCTGTTAGAGCCAAAGTTCAAATAGGATTTGAAGCTCGATCAATATATATTTACCTTTTGCTCGAGTGGAAACATTGGCGGATCTCTTACAGTCAAAAAATATTCCAAAAACTCCCTTGGGTCTAATGCCTCAGATCTAAGCCGCATTTTTCTTTCCACATTTAATGTGTCGGCTATATTGTTAGCTATGTCACCAGAGTTATACGCTTGTAAAGTTTTCGCAAGTGCTGAGTATGTGTAGCTTTCTAAATCATCAGGTGCATTTTCTGTCATCAGTTCTAACCAAAGCAGGAGGCTAGTACCATAATCGCATTTCGAAATAAGCATAATTTTTTGAAAAGCTTTTTTGAGGGGTTTGGCAACCCACGGCATGTTACTTGTGCCGAGAAGCACAATTTTGTCAGTCTTCTTGATTGGCTTTAAGATTTTCTTAAGAATATGCGGACCGAGGAGTGTTGGGATGAGAGCTTTTTGATCAGGCGGAACTTTTTTAAAAAAGACGCGGTGAGCTTCTTCAATGAACAATATAGTCGGTTGAAATGCCTTTGCTACTTTCATAACGATGTGTAAAAACATATTTAAGTCGTCAGCGTACTTATAAACTTTTTCTGGACTAATATTTATAAAAAGAGCATCTGTATGATATAAATGTTAAAGAGTACAATTTGCATCAATAAGTTTATATATACATGCCCAATTCAGATGCAATTATATTGCACAGCAATTTTTTTCCACTGTTTAGTGGTCCAACAAGCAAAATTGACTTTGTCTTCGGTATATCGAACTCACTCATTCCCAACATACTCTCCTGTATAACCATTTTGATATCTCCCTTTGCAGGGCCAACAGTGCTGAAATACAAATTAATTTATATATAATTAAAATTAGAGATTGCATAAGTCATTAAATCTATGTTTGAAATGGGTTGGATGAAAATTAACAAAAATGTACCAAAGTTGGTAGGGTGACGAATGAATGAGTATTAATCTCTTCGAGGTAACAATCTCTATTGATTTTACTCGCTTTTTTCTCAAATCCTCTGTATGTGCTTAAGAAATTATTACTTACGTTAAGTTGTTGTCATCTCTAGTGTCATCAGCCAAAAAATTAAAGTCAGCTATGAATTCATCAAAGTTTTTATGAGAAACTTCCTCAATAACGGTCGCATCTTTAAGTTCATGATATAATGAACTGAGAGTTCTGTCTTCTGTGGGGTCAACCGGTTTTTTCTTCTTCTTCGCTTTCTTCGGCTTAGCCCTTTTTACTTTTGTGGGCTTATAAGGGACCTTCTGATCTATAGCCAAAGCATTTCTCAGTAATTCATATTCAACCCTACCAATGAAATAAAAATACTAATAATAATAATAATAATAATAATAATAATAATAATAATAATAATAATAATAATAATAATAATAATAATATAATAATAATAATAATAATAATAATAATAATAATAATACTAATAATAATACTAATAATAATACTAATACTAATACTAATACTAATACTAATACTAATAATAATAATAATAATAATAATAATAATAATAATAATAATAATAATAATAATAATAATAATAATAATAATAATAATAATAATAATAATAATAATAATAATAATAATAATAATAATAATATCAATATTAATATTTATATCAATATTAATATTAATAGTAGTAATAATAGAAATATAATAAAATTTTTAATCATCGTTTGTGAGACTATACATACTACTGTCTTACATAGTAATACTTGTTTTAATTAAACAATAAAAAGAAAAGTTTCACTGTTTCTCTTAAAGATTCCCGAATGGGAACCCGCACATAACCATACATATGCGCTTTGACAAAATGGTGGCGTGTATACAAAATCTGAAATATTTTCCCCGTATGTTAAAAGACAGGAGCACCCCATTTTAGGATGTCGAGGAATTCTGCGGTCTGTGGTCAAAAAACTGGTCAAGTATATGAATATACCCCAGTTTGTAAAATGGAACAGAAACTTATAATTACGAAGAATGACTGGCAGCTTAAATCGTTCGATTTGCTAGTCATTGTATAGAATGTGAGTATGTATATATGAAGGAAATTAATTCACTTACCGGAGATGCCTTATCTTTTATAATCAAATAAATTGACAAACTAATTTATTTATTTATATTAAAGTTTTTCCATTTTATGCAACTTAGCTCTTGCACACCATTAGATTAGATTAGGTTAATCGGTTGTCTGGTTGACGCACATAGGCCATGCTTGACCTGTTGTGATACCGTATTCGGAACTGATCTGCGTATATTCTATTCCTTGATTTTGAGCTTAAAGGTAGCCATAGGCATACATCTACCTTCCTTATCTGTAAGGAGTGGTAATAGTGTGCCTATCCACTTCCCTTCGATGTTCTGGTGGCCAGGCACCCATATTATGCTGATAACATGCTTCTTAGGCATGCGATGTCAAAGATGGCATCTAGTGTCTTGCTCGGAGTGGTGCCCCTAAGATGCAGAGTTCAGCCATGCGCTAAACTTTGTTAGGTGGCTTTTGAGTGGCTTGCTTTTTTAAGCAAGACCACCATTCTATATCCCCATACAAAAGAATATATCTAATAGTGGATGTATGTAGCCATCGGACAATTATTGGGGACATACCCCATTTGAGTGTAACGGCTTTCCCGTACGTGTATAGAGCGACCGTTACTTTCTTTACTCTTGCCTATGTATTAAGGTTCCAGTCTAGTTTCCTGTCCACTGTCAACCCCAGGAAGTTGGCGTTGTTACTGAATGTGAGAGTTATGGTTTTAGTGGGGGGACAAGAGGAACTTTATAGTTTCTTGTGAAAATAATAAGTTCAATTTTTGTGGGATTTACGCCTAACATGGGGATACTCTGAAAATAATCGCAAAATCATTCGCATACGCGACAATGCGGCAGCCGCCTCCCTCCATGTCCCGTAGCAGTCTATTTACTGCAATGTTCCATAAGAGGGGAGACAGGACGCCCTCTGCTGACATACCTGGAGAGAGTTGACGATCCAAGTGCAAACTTCACAATCCTGCATGTAAGCAATTGATTGATCAGTCCCACTAAATTGGCGTCAATCTTCAGGTGCAACAGAGTTCCAGATATCGCCTGTGGAATGAAGTTGCTAAAAGCACCTTCCATGATGACTGATTTTACTATAATGATGACCACGGAATGGACAGCTGTATCGGCAAATCTGCCCTTCCTGTAGGCGTGTTGTGACCCAGAAATAAATTTCGTTTCGATTGAGTTGGTAAGGTGGAGATTTATGAATCGTTCTAATGTTTTTAACATAAAGGAAGATAGACTGATGGGTCTAAAGTCTGCTTTTAGTATAAAGATAATGGTGGACTGAAGCCAAGAGCGTGGGATTTGGCCAGTTTAAGAATTTCATCGATAATCTCATGTAACCAGTTTATGGCTGTTGCGCCCGCCTTTCGTAGTTAGGCTGGACTTATTTTATTAGGGCCTGGAGATTTAAACGGCTTAAAACTGTTTACTGCCCATTTTATGTGTTCTTTATGTAGAAGAGATTTTAATGAGGTAATCTCTTCAAAAGTTATGTGTATGCTTCGAAGGTAGCTCGGAGCAATCTGGGAAGTGTCTTTTAAGGAGGATATCCAGAGGCTCTTCACTGGAGACCGACCATGAATTGTCGCTTTTCAGATAAGCTAGTGTGGAGGTAGTTTTAGAACTAACTTTTCTCAGCCTCGAGGGCTTCGTTAGTTGATTTTATATGTGTGCAGAAATATCTCCATATTTTCTTTTTGGCATGTCTGGTGGCTTTTTTATATTCCGCCAAACTAGACTTCTACTGGGACCAATGAAGATCATTGTTCTGCGATTTGGCAGCATTGAAAAGAGACCTACAACTTTGTCGAAGAGCAGTTGGTTGAGGTGTCCACAATGGGGTTTTTTTCTTGGGCGTGGGCTTACTTATGGGACATGCTGCCTTAAAGGCACTATTGCATGCCCCTGTGAAGTTGTCAAAGATGAGCGGAAGTACTTGGGCCTTTCGGAGTTCGATCTAGTTTTCTTTTGAAAATTTCCCAGTCCGCCTTCTTCTGATTTAAGAAGTGTACTTGTTTTGGGTGGTTTAAAGCAAGTTCAAATTCTATGTATCTGTCATCAGAGAAGGAGTAGTCGTCAGGCACTGTCCAACATGTTAGCTGATCATTCATAGGTTGTGAGAGAACCCTTATTGGAGCGAGCTGGAGCTCCAAGCTTACTGCTGTATTATCGCCGTTGCTAAAATTATAGAGCAGAAATGCGGGTTCTTATTTTACCTTCGGTTTGAGTTACTATGAGCTTGTGTTTGTCGGTACCTAGCTCGCAAACATTGCCTCCAATTACCCAAGGTTCTTGGATTATTGCTACTCCGCCACTAGACAGGCGAAGCATTAGAGTAACGGATGTTGCTTTACAGCGGTGGAGGTTTATTTGCAGACATCTCTTGATTCTACGCCCAACACCGTCTTCTTGCTGTCCTCCTCATCGGACAGGGAAAAGTCGTCCTCGTTTATCTCGAAACTCATGGCTTCTACTCCTCGAGTCAGCGTCGACGCGTCAGACGTATAATCTGGCTCCAGGTCGTCGTCGGGTGCTTCGATCTCCGGAGAGGGATCATGTAGAATCCTCATCGGCCGCTGCATCCGACTTGGGTTGCATCTTTGCAACATGGTCCGGCTTAATACAGCCAGAATACAGATGCGTGCCCGAGGCCAGCTTGGCTACAGGGTAGACCTCGCCAACCCCCGCAACGGCTGCTTTGTGAAGACCCACAGAGCGGGCATCTACACACACAATAACTTTCCTGGTATCTTGGCACCACCCAGCATCTTCACATGTTGGTGGCGGTCCATGTTCCTTGGTGAGCATCTCGAAGCAGCGGACAGCTAGCGCTCCTTCCACGCAGCGTACCATTACGTATCAATAACTTACCGGTGGACTACTACTCAACCGTAATTTTTGTACTTTACGTACCAGACGCGATATCTAAATTCGTTTCAAATTGACACACTGATCTAATTACTTCAATCTTACCATTGTTTATCACTTAGAAACTGTTAGAAACATTATAAAACTTTACATTAGTCATAAATATGGCTTCAAGGTATAAAAAAATAAGAATGGTAGTTTTAATTTAAGCATTGATGCTTACCGCATGTATTCATCAACCAACTCCCGCAATTCTTGATGTATTGTAACTAACTGTTCTTCGATAACCCAACTTTTAATCGGGTCGTGATTCTTGTTTAGATATTCATCAATATTTCTCCAGTCAATAGAAAATTTCTTAACCGTAGCTTCTATTTGTGCTGTTAATAATTTAAATAAGGTACAGTTAGGATATCAAGCAGTAGAAAGATGGACTATGTAATACCCTGTACCCAACGCTAACATACGTTTGCAAAAATACTTATGTATAAAATTTATATATTACTTATGCTTGGCATACCAATTGGTTTGCTGGATTCGAGTACATAGCCAACATCAATTATTCCGGCGTCTTTTAATTTTTTTCTTCGTTTAGCATCCGCCATTTTCTTTTTTTTAATTTTCTCCTTATTTTCCTTTTTTCCGCTCTCTTCTTATCAAGTATTTTTTTCTTTTCCTCTTTTGTCATTGGTTTCTTATTAAGTGTTTCTTGAAATTCCAATGGTGTCATTGTTTCATCAATGACAACTAAAACTGTACCCTTTTTAATGGGATCCGGATAGGGATGGAAATTCAGCGTTTTAGTGTAGCTGTTAATTTGAGAAAAAACATGTACTATTAAGCTATAATTTTACTGATACTATGCATATCAAAAGTATTATATTTGTATGCTTACAATTCTTCAAACCATGCTCGAATATGATCGGAAATATCTTCCATCATCCATGGAGTTCGCATTTGAAGCAAACGTGTTCGCTCATCCATAATAAGTTTTGCAAATTCTTCGTCAAGCTGTTCTTTCTTTTTCTCATTCTTATACATCTCGAGAACCGAGTTTTCAAACTGATTTGGCCTTTTAATTTCCGTAGCTTTTTACTGCCTAACATTTCTTTTTTAAATTGTTGCTTTATTCTATTAATCTTTTTTGCTTTGTAGTTTCTCCAACATGATTGAATTATACTCGCGGCGTTGTTTCGTAATTCGTAAACTCTCTGCATTTCATATTCTGAAATATAATTAATAAAAGTTTTTAATTTGCAAAAATTCCTTTAAATTCCAAAAAATAATGAAAAATGAGTCACAAAAGAGCGTTAGTTCAAAAACTGTCTAAAATCAATCAATTACGATTGAAAAAACAAAACAACAACTATATTCACCGTTTAGGAAAAACTGTATTATATATCTACAACAGCGAAACTGAAAATCCGGAAAGGACCGACTGCAGTGAAGTTTCTAAGCGGAAATGCCTAATCGGCAGCTTGACAAACTTCTTTCTTGTTTTCTTGACGTTAGTCTTTGCCTATTTACTGCTTATATTGGCAAAATTTTAGCTTTCGTGCGAATTAATTTTTAGTTTTTTTTTTTTGAATGAACCACCTCCTCTTTTAATAAACATTATATGTTCCCAAAAAAACGTTTGGGTACATCTCGTTATTTCGAAACTGATCAGATACAAACTAATTCTCCAATAATCTTCATAACACTTCATGTTTCATACACATGATTACTAATTATAGAAAACTTAACAGACAGGTGGAAAACCACTAGCCTGAGCGAAGCCGTGAAATAGTAATAATGATAGTCAAAATAGAGTAGAGAAGCTCAACAATATTTACCGTCATGAGCGTCTTCTATATTTTCATCCCTATTTCTTAAATCATTACAAGACACGTCGGATTTTATAAAGTCTGCGGTAAATATAGTCCTTTTAACTGGAATGCTCATTGCTTGATTTGGCTTAAAAGTAAATCTATAGTGTATTTTTTTCCTCTGATGGACTTCCAGGAACTTCTTCTTATCGTATTTAAGGTTTGACTTATATACACGAGCTCGTCGAGCTCTCTCATGTGCCTGAATAAGTTCTATTGCTTCGGTAACTTTACCCCAGCTTTTTGCATCCATTTCTTCCTTTTCTTCATTATTCATATACAACTTGTTTTCCGTTAATATGTTCTGAATGTCTAACGGCCGACGGTATAGAAATTGCGGCGACCTCCATATCATTAGATCACGAGGTGTCAGTGTTCTGGAAATTAATACTTTGTCGATGTAAATATATTCGCTCAACTCAATTTCTTTTAATTCATCTTTGAGTAGCACCAACTGTTGTGTGGCATTATTAATGAGAGTTTTAACCACTTGTCGCTTCTGCACTTGAAAGGTGTTGAAGTAAATGAAACTTAATTTATTGACAAGTTCCACATATAACACATAGAGCTCGGAAAATATTTTAAATGATATTGCTTTGTCTTCAGGTGGATTAATTAACTTTAAACGATTTTGTTTTTTAATCAGTTGACCGATATCTTTTGTGGCAGCTATCCAGCACTTATAATTTAAATCAAAAGACATTCTAAAGCCGTTTTCTGTTCACTAACATATTCCAAAATATATATTGTGTTATTTGAATTTTAAATACTTTACTTTTAGATAGTCTATGCACGGCACAATTGATCTTATACTTATGAACAGCAATTTTAACTTATGTTATGAATCAAAATAAGTAATTGGGTATGAAGAAGACACATTTTATGAAGAGATTGCGATTAATCAACCATATAAATGTGTGACTCTTGATTTTTAATACATACTCAGGAGTGGTAATGATGGGTCGATGGAGCTTTTAGATGAACGCGTCGGTAACATTAACCGACTTTAAAATAAGCTCAGCTCTTCAGACTTTGGTTGAGACCATCTTAGAAGGGATATCGGCATGTTACCGGAAATAGTCGATGAGCTTGAGCACGGCCAGAAATTTCTACATGAACGATTTTGGTATGTCCACTGTACCGTATTCTTGATAAGTGATCTGGCAAAAGGATCTGCCAGCAGTCAGACTGAAAACCAAAATATTTTTGAATTTGACGCTGGCCTAAATATAATACTTATTATTGTTAACGAGAAGTGAATAACGTATGCAGACAATAGTGGTTAAAATATCATAAAATATTAATATACCTGGCTCAATGTTACCTTCATGCGGTCATAATAACGCTCATTGAGTAAATACGAGTCCTTTCCCGCAATCTAGTCATTTTTTCTGCAGATCGTCGATTATTTCGTTTCTGCGCGAAATATGTCGGAAATGTATGTATATATGATCTCTGAGTTGCCTAACTTAATGCTTTAACAACAGAGTATGGATAAACATAAACAAATAAACACATTATAGTATGTGTGATTTATACTTACAGCGTAGTAGCGACCGCTAAAAGCTGAGTTTGTTAATCAAAAACAATTTCTATTCTTTTTATTGTGAATACATTTTGTGGGGGTTTATGAAAATATCAGTTTATATTTAGTAGTGTAAATAATCGAACTACACCAGTATCAAATGATAGTTCTTAATAATTATATTTATATATATGTTTATCATTACATTACATTTTATTACACCTTTTATGGGATATGAAAGGGAACAACAACAGCCTCTCTGTGATCGATTTGTATTCCTAATACTGCAGAGTGAGATTTATGAATAAACATTTTCATCTGAAAGGTAAGAAATATGTAATTAGTTTTCAGTACAGAAACAAACAAAACAGAGAGAACGTTGCAGTCGGGCGAAGCCGATGACGAAATATTTTGATACCATAAGTTATTCTAGCGGATAACAAGTAATAAGGAACAGAGTGGGTGTAGCCAAGAAGTACTGTCCAAGTTTGCCTTCCAAATTGCGGTAGATATAAGCTGGTAACATACCTTCGAAGTTTGGTAACTGTGGCTTTTAAATTACGGGAGAAATAGGATTTTGCGAGCGGGAGTGGGCGTGGCCATTAAATTTACTAGAGAATGTTCCTAGTAATCTTCCTTCCAATTTTGGTAAATTTAGCTATTAAATTGCGGGAGATATAGGTTTCTGGGAATTTTTGAAAGCGGGAGTGGGCGTGGCAAAAAAATTTTGGAGTACGATCTTAGAAAAACTTGAGTTCGTACAGACGGGCAGATGGACAGACAGCATGACGGACATTGCACAAAACGTATATACTATAATACGTTCGGTTTCAAAGTATAAAAATGTAGAGAATGCGACAATATTTCTAATAATCATTTTCAAAGAGTAATATAAAAAAACTCATTTAAATCACATAAAATAATTAGTACATTACATATTAATTCAATTATACATTTATAGTCATAACAATAATAAGTACATTTCCTCACATTCATATATTTTCAATTTTATTGAACTTTACGCTAGTTTAAAGTCTCTAGCGTCTTAAAAACAATGAACAACGCACAAATTAATTTTTTTAAAAGAATGTAAAAAGTAATAATAAAAAAATGTACTGACCTGAGCTGTATCATCCGGATTAATACATTTCGATAGGTGAGACTGGTTCGGAACATCTTTTAATAGACCTAAAATACAAATATTCATGAAAACCATTATACAAAAAAAGTTGTTTTTCGCAATGAAATGTTATAAATTTTATTATATGACGTTTCAACCTTGTCAGGAAATAAATGTCATCATGGACTCACTTTTAAAGCTACACTAGTAAAACCAATTGCAGATGCGGAATTCATTATTTGTGTTCTATAATTTCTAGATGATCGAGAGGAGAACACATTATTACACGCAAGTATTGGAATGCTCCATAGCTGCGCGATATCCTTCACTGAGCTCACAATAATTCGACAGTAAGGTATAAGTAACGAAATGAAATTGTTGTGATCGTTTGTATTTTTGCTGTGCTGTGTCCAGTTTGTGACGTTAATTGATTTTATTTAGTGTATTTTAATTAAAATAATTTAATAACTTTATTGTTTGCCTGTGCTAGTGTTTTGATTATTTTTCTGAAAATGCTTTTTTATTTGAGTTTTTTCAGTAATCTTTGTCGATTAACAACTCATAAAAATCTTCATACTACGCTCGACAACGTATTGATTGGAGGTTTTTGTGTGCGCTACTTTACTAACGCGTCTCTCGATTTTCGAGTGCTCTTTCAACTGTGATTGTGCGTGTTGTTGTTTTGGCTGTTCAAATTTTTGCCTATCTATGTATAGACTAAAGCTTGGTGTTGTTGTTACTTATTTCAGCTTGCCGTGTATTATTAGTTTTTGGTATTTTCTCTGTGCAGTGCCGGTCTTTGTGTAGTTATCTACTTTTCGTGCATATTAGTTTTTTCATTTAAAATATCTCGTGCTATCTAAAAAAGCTGCAAGTGCCAGGCTGCCCCAAAAGCCGATTTCATCTGTTGTTTGTGTGGCAACATATGTAGTTCAGCTGCTGGTTTCACGCAACTGGTAAAGGATGTAAACGGCTATAAATTGGGGTTAAAGTGGTGTTACGAACGATGCCGCGAGGCGCAGTCAGATTTTATGAGGCCAACTCGACGGGGCTTCCACGATCTTCGTAAAGCTTTCAGTAGGATCAGTGCTGATTGTAATACATTGCAGACTCAATTTAATAGTGTGAAACTATTGAATGCGACTTTTAAGAAAAAGCGATCTATTAAGCCTGCTTTGCCCCAAACCCGGTAGAAAAATGTAACTTTAATTATGAAAGACAAATTTCCTCTGTTAAAATAATTGTTCCGGCTGAGGTGTTTGGCACAATTTGTTGTGCTAATTTCTGGCCGAAAGACTTAGTAATAGGGAGTACACAATTAAAAAGTGTATTCGGCCTCCTATTACACTGCCTCTAAATCCTTTTAATGTCTCGCCTTCTAAACTATATGTTGAAAGTCGTTCTTTTGAATTTAATATTAAGGCCTGATATTTCCGATTATTCATTATTTTCTAATAGATACACCTCTTATGTTATCGAGTATTACGCTTGGGTGGTGGTTGTCTGATTTCAGTTGATTCTTACCTTGCGTCAGATTATTTCTTACCTATATTCTCTCTAGACATTGAGTTTATAAGTATTAAAATCGAACTTAATACTTTTTCATTATTTATTACGTGTTCTTACATTCCACCTCAGTGAGATGTCTCTGAAATCGATCGAAATCATCTATCCGATAACCAATATATTTTCTCTATGCTTTCTGATAGAGACTATTTGATTGTACGTGGTGACTTTAATCTTCCAGAAGTTACATGGTCCGCTCCAATTATATGCGACTCAGCTCAAATGAATTTATTGATGAGCTTCACTAGTTGTCACAGTCTCAAGTTAACCATATTCGAAACTGTAACGACCGTTTACTTGGTTCAATTTTTGCATCAGATCCTACTGTCTCGCTGTGATCCTCTCTCGATTTGATTATAGATATATGTAAGCATATTTTAATATTTTATACGACCATAAACTAATATTTGGATGCTTGTGTTCCCCGTATGGATCCTGTGAAGGCTAATAGGCCTCCCTGGTTTTCGTGGGAATTAGCCAGGTTGAAAAATGTGAAGTCCAGGTATAAGAAGCTTCAGAGTTCAAGTAATCCTTCTGATTACTTTCGTTATTTGAGCAAAATTGTATTATTCATAGCTCGCGTTTTTATAATAATTACCTTCTACGCTGTGGGCTGCAATTTGCAAAAGATCCTAGGCAGTTCTATAACTTTGTGAAAAAAATCAAAGAATGATCAGGCTGCAGCCGATCTGTATGTTGAGTATTTTCAATCTTCCTATTCCTCTACTAACGTTTTACTTAATGTACCCTATCCTAACCTTGGTAAAAGATCTAATTGATTTTTTGGTCCTGTGATCACTGAAAAGGCGCTTCTTGCTGACCTACACTCAATCAAGCCTGGTTATCCACCAGGTCCAGATGAAGTTCCAGGATGTGATCTTAAGTACTGTTCTGATTCTCGTTGCAAAACCTTTACTTAAATTATTTCCTTTGTCTGTTGATAATTGTTCTCTCCCAGCTATTTGCAAGGAGTTCTCTATTATTCTATAAAAATGGCTTAAAGTCTGATGTAAAAAACTACAGGGGTATTTCCAAATTTTTCGCAATACCTAAAGCATTTGAGAAAATAGTAACAACTCAGCTGCAACACTTATGTAGGTCTATTATTTCAACTTTCTAGAATAGTTATACTACCACTAAGATTCTTGAATTTACTTCCCTTGTGATCAAATGATTTGAGAATGAAATGCAAACTCATGTCATTTATACAGGACTTTGATTCTGTTATTCATTGTATCCTTCTTCATAACCTAAATATATCCTTCTAATCTTCTTACCTGGATTTCTGATTATCTGAGTAACAGATCTCAAAAAGTTGTATTCAAAACATTACTTTCTAAGAAGCCACCTTGGTCCAGTGCTTTTTAACCTATTAATTAATGACCTCTCTTTTATTATATTGTATTCTAACGTACTAATGTGTGCTGATGATGTCAAGTTGTGCCTGACATATAACGATTTGTCCTCTCAATGCTTACTGCAGGCGCACTTACGTTCTTTTCTGTCATGGCTGTCATGTCATTTTATCGTATCTCTCCTCATGTTGTTAGTTACACGCTCGATGAGATCCCACTTGATAGACTGAATGAAGTAAATGATTTAGGTTTACTTCTTGATCATAAGTTAAAATTCGATGGTCATATTAAATTCACTGTCAACACTGTCAAGCCGTTCAAGTTCTTTGTTTTATTAAGCGTTGGTCAAAGGAATATGGAAAATGGTTCTTGTGTGTGGTCTCCGCAATATTGGATTCTGTGTAGAAGAGTTTCTTACATTTTGCTCTTCGTGGCTATGACTGGGGTGTGCTGCCTCCATAAACCGATAGACTGAGCCTTGTTAACCTTCCCTCCTTAACTAATCATCGTGTTATGCTAGGAGTTATGTTTGTAGTTAAGTTAGTGAAAGGTGAAATTGATTTAGTTGCGTTGATGAGACAAATTAATTTTTCTGGTCTCTTTGGACGGTCTCGTTACTTATTCCCCTTTTCTCTTAATCATTGTACTACTAATTATTCCTTGGATGAACCGTTTCGAGTACTCTGTAGCAACAGACTCTATCATGTAATCAATTCAGAGTACTCCATTTCTATAATTAAGAAATTCATTTTAAGCGTCCTATTCATCGCATGCACTTGTGGGTGGGGCTTAACAAATTCACACTAAATATTAATTGATAAATATTGGTCTGTTTGGGATTTATGTAGGTTTTCCTCAATTCATGTAGCAAATGCTAACCATTTCTTATTTTTTAATTTAAATATAATTTTATATCTAATTTAATTCAATGTATGTTTTGTGTGTCGATTGACTTTAGTTGACATTAAATAAATAAGCAGCAGCATGATATCGCGAAGCAGACAATACAACTTTACCCTTTTTCAGATTTGCATTATACAATGCCATTAGACACTGATTTGAGTAATAATGCCAATTTGAAATTAGATTGCTTCCCACGAATTCATAAAATATGTTTTATTAGAAGTTAATGAGTGTGCGGTCAGAAAGCTAAACTACCCTGCTCTGCACAAGGATATATAGCAGGCTCAAAAACTAAAATATATAAAATCGGCAGGCATCCTGCGCACGAAAGGACAAGGCACTCCATCCTTGCTGATCCATTAGGAGCTAGTAGAAAAGTCGGTAAGTGTTCGCACCCATGCATGCATACGCATAATGGGAACAGATCTTTAATATACTACTGCGTTCGTTGCTCGACAGACTAAACCTGCAAAATTTTCGACGCGTCGCCCTCGAGAATTAAACCCACGGGCGCAGATTTTTATGCAGCAGGCTTTTAGTAGATTTGATGCTTCATGGCAAGATACAACTTAACATAGAACTCAAATGAATAGAAATTCATTTCATTCAACCCAGTGATTTTGCTAAATCGAACTCAAATCTATTAGCAGCTGCTAGCCAGGTCTACAATAAATTATCATTATATAAAACGTGATATGTGTGCATACTTACATATATATATATATATATATATATATATATACAAGTATTTCAGTTACCAACCTTTAAGAACAACGCCAGGATGCTGAATGTTGTTCCACTGCTGCTGCAAACGCTGTGAGTACAATTTAATTCGATCTGTGTACTCCTGATGCTCCAAGGTGTGCGACTCAGTGCACCAACATTAATCATGTTGCTAAATTTTAGAATCAAAGGAGATATCATAGAAATATGTGTTCAAACTTTTTCGGTTTACATACATTGCAGTGTTCTGGACTAATCTGGAGAGCGCATTTTGGTCGTCTTTCTTTGGCAGCGACTGCGAATAATCATTACTCAAATCAGCTGAATTACTTCGCCTCAACGCTGGACTTTGATTAACTGAATCAGCAAGCAGATGGGTCCTTTCGCTTGGTTCAATGCCCTAAAGCAGACACAAGTTTGTAAATATTGATGTAGATGGATATATGTGTATATGCTCACTTGACTGCTGAGGTCGTCCGTGCAATTCCAGCAACTGCAGATTGACGCTAGGCACTCCAAAATTGAACGAACGTAATCCATATTTACTTTGTTAATATTACATTTATATTTTCCAGTGTTGGACAAAATATCAATTTATCAGTAGGGACGTTCCCAACAATCGGTTAAAATATTCAATGTGTTTACTGCTATCTAAAAGATAATTTTGCTAATAGCAAATCCATATCTCAACTTAAATCGGATTGTTATAATAAGATTTTAATTAAAACCAAATGTGAAAAGGAACGAAGGCTTGCGAAGAATATATATTCCCAACTATCGCATTAAAATATCGATAGTTGTTAAAAACAAATATAAATTCACAAATATCTCTTATACAAAAATATTTATCGATATATCATATGTGTATTTTGCGCAGCCCTATGTAAAGAACATATCTTCAAATATAGCGAGAGATTATCAATAAACAACATGATGATTGTTGTCATGTAAGATTTGTAAAATGGAACCTAAACTGTTAATTTGAGAAGCTCACTTTGCATTAGGTTTTGGCTGCTAATTTGGCTGCTTATCATAATCGCAACTATTTTCATTTGCCTTCGCCAATGGATCCAACACAACAAGAAGATAATACACGGTACCCGATCGGAAAAAAACAGACTGCATGTTGGCATTTTCCATCCATATTGCAATGCGGGTGGCGGAGGGGAGCGTGTCTTGTGGTGTGCGGTGAGAGCGTTGCAGGCACGGACATACAAACAGGAACACTCATTCAATTTCAATAACAACGTTTATTGTTTCGTTTCAGAATAAGTACGATAACATTAAGATTGTTATTTACACGGGAGACATTGATTCGACGCCAAGTTCTATTTTGCAAAAGGCGAAGAATGTTTTCAACATCGCCCTCGAAGTTGACAAAATTACCTTTGTGTTTCTGAAGCAACGCCATTGGGTTGAAGCGAGAAAATATCCACACTTCACTTTGCTGTGCCAGAGTCTGGGCTCAATCGTCTTGGGCTTGGAGGCTGTCTGCAAATTTCCTCCAGATATTTTGATTGATACCATGGGATACTCCTTCACATTCCCCGTTTTTCGATATCTAGCCGGCTCCAGAGTTGGGTGTTACGTTCATTATCCTGTGATAAGCACGGATATGCTTAAGAAAGTGCAATATCGCCAATCATCATTCAACAACAAGGCATATGTTGCGCGTAATCCTTTTCTCACATGGTTAAAGCTTTCATACTACCGTCTGTTTTCAAAGGTGAGTCAATTTTTATGCATGGTTTCGGAACACTTTTTATGTAAACTTTAATTCCCTATGATTCACTGATTTCGAAATTGCTTCTATTTTGCTTGCTTATGACGTGGAATGATCAACAGAACTGATAAGAAAATTATTTGCGCTTCTGGGTTAATTACTTCAATTATGTCTTCCATCAATAATATACGTAATAATCTACGTATAGTTGCAAACAAAATTTTTGAAATATTTCAAAGTTGTCTTTTTTAAATTTTTAAGTTTAAGGAACTTAATATGTTTTTAGACGTGAAAAATGTGAGAAAATGGGAAGAGAAGGAAAATTTTGAATTGTATTCACCGTTTTCAACTTATTTAAACTTTCAAAATAAAAAAAATTAAATTTTATAACAAAAGACGAAAATTAGGAAAAAAAAACACAATTTTTAAAATGTGCGCTTATAATTATGAAAATTAAATATAAATGATTTCTATAAAATGCGTACTAAACGATATTTAAAAAATCAAAATTTAAAAAATGTTCAAAACCGAATGGTCTGTTTTATCATTTGAAAGAAAAAATGTTGTGGAATTATTATTTACGGAGCTTTCTAGTTCTGTCTGTGATATTCATTCGGTTATTTTGTGTTTCCACCAAATGATAAAAATAAATTAAAGTCGACGCGAATTAAAAAATTATTCTCTCTTACTTTTAGACGTATAAATGGGTAACCCGCTGCTCAGAAACTATTATGGTGAATTCAACATGGACTGAAAATCACATTGTAGACTTGCTGAATGACCCATTGAAAATTCATAGAGTGTATCCGCCGTGTGAAACGAAACATCTAACAAGTCTCGAGCATACTGGAAAAGATGACGAGATCCTGATCGTATCTGTCGGACAGTTTCGTCCCGAAAAGAATCATCCTCTGCAATTACAAGTGTTGTATGAGCTGAGAACGTTGTTAGCTAGAGATGAGGCTCTGTGGAATCGAATAAAACTTCTTATAGTGGGATCCTGTCGACATGAGGAGGATTACGAAAGGTTACGTAACATGCAGGACCTCGGAAAGCATTTATCACTTGAAAACTCAATCGAGTTTAGAGTCAATGTTACGTATGACGACCTGTTAAAGATTTTTCAACAAGCTAAAATTGGCATACACACGATGTGGAATGAACACTTTGGAATTGGAATCGTTGAATGTATGGCAGCTGGTCTTATAATGATTGCTCACAGGTCTGGAGGTCCTCTACTTGATATTATCGAGACTTCTGAAGGTTCCCAAAATGGGTTTCTGTAGCAGACGCTGATGAATATGCAGCCAGCATATTAAACATTATATGTAAATTCTGCAGAAGCTAACAAAAACATTGTTAGCGCAGCAAGGTTTGTAATTTGTCATTTAATTACAAAGGATAAACTCAAGACTGATATTTCTACATTTCAGGTCATCTGTTGAGAGATTTTCAGAAAAAGAATTCGACGAGCAGTTCATACGTGCTATTTCCCCGCTTTTTGTTTAGCATTTAACAAAGTAAATGTAGGAAATAAATAATTTATTGCTGAATAAATTACAATGTTCTTGTAGATAAAGGTACTTCATAGTTTAAAAGAAATATTAAATGAAAAGTGTCAAGAGCCCTTCTTCTAATCAACTAAAAAAATAGACAGCTCACGAGCATACTGGCCACGACACAATCGCAAGCGAATTTTCAACATTCTACACTTGAAAGGATCTACGGGACATGACTTCTATAGAAGCTGTGAGGACGAAGGAGAGACACAAAGTTTCCAGAATCGCCTTTGTGACGGCCCCGTACTTATTTAGAAATTGACCCACCGAAAAAGATAGGAGTTCATCAAAGAGCGACTAATCAATTTCCTGGCTATCTCCGCACCTAAAAACCGAAAAATCGTATATTTCTTTCGATTTGCTCGATTTCCGCCTAGCACCCCATATATTTTTTTCATATTGTCATATTTTTCCAGTTTGAAAGTAAATGTATCGTACTTATATAAATGAAGCCCATTTTGAATTTTATAATTACTTTTTTTAAATATATGTTTGGTTAGAGCGGAGGGCGCTGCATGAAAAAATGAAGGCTTTGAAAAGCACGCATTTTTTAAACTTCATGCTTTGCTTCGCTGATTAATAAAATCAAATTAATTTTTTAAACGCTACCCAAGTGAAGATATGCATACGTTTTAAATCTAAATAAAATAATATAAACTACAGAAGAAACGTTAAATTGAGTTTCTTTTATTTTGAGATATTATATAATACTTATATATTGAATAATCGACCGAGCCATGGTCCGGATTGAATTACTTTTTTTAAAAACTGCGTATTTTGTTGCAGGTTGGAAAATTGGTAAACTTTGAGCACAAGTAGTACCAAATTTAACTGTTCATTTTAAACAATTCTTAAAATGTCTGTGGATGATGCATTTACAAAGCGCTTACCTGAAATTTTTTTATTTTTGTCACTCTTTTTTGCCTACTGTACATTGTAAAACGATAAGAAAGATTTGCAACCGCATGTGTTTAATATTGTATGCGAGACGATACTGCGAAAACTTGATAGCGAAGTTGAAATACATTGAGGGTATTCAGACAAATATGAAGTAAATTCATTCATTGAATAAAATATTTCAGACTATATATTTGTTTAATCTTAAGTGGCTGTTTGAAATCTTTTATTTTAGTTTCGAAACTAATTGCAAGATTAGTACATAATCTATGTTCCCAATTATAATTTTGGGAATTAATTAATTATTGGGAATAAATACAAAAAAGATTTGCAGCAAATCAAATAAATGTTTTTTTTTTTCTAAAAAAATATGCACTTCAGGACCATTGTACTAGGCAATGATTTCCGATGGTGCAGTTCAATATCAGGTTTTTCGAATGATTAAGTGAAAGTGATTAAGTAAAGAGAGTGTATATGAGCATCTGAATACATCAGCGACACTTCGAATTTAGAAATTCGCACTCTTAATAATTTTTTTTGATTATTATGGAAATTAGATTACAAACTCCATACGTATGTTCATTATGTAACAAATTATAAAACGCTTTTACTAACCACTTTTTATTAACCACAATTGCCAATTAACAAAAATCGTTGGAGTTTTTGGCAAATCTTATACTTCATTTGAAGAGCATTGCAAAGTTTATTACAACACTAAATACGAAAATTCGGACCTGAGCATAAAAAACAGTTGACGTTGTAAACGTAGTAAAGGATTGCAGCACTCGCTAAGTGAAGGTTGGTTTATCTATATTGCAAAACTTCCGAAAATCTAAAGTACATATAATATATTTATATACAAATGATTATATAAATAAAAATACTGCTTGATCAGGAAATACCTATTAAAAAAATGATTGTGCTTTAAAGCGTCGTTTTAAGTTCACAATTATACTTCTCCAGCTTTTAATGGCAGACAAACAATAAAGAAAATGGACAAAATAAATAGTGACAATGATGAATCAGATATACGGCAATTTTTTGATGGATCGAACATATTTATAACAGGAGGCACCGGATTTTTGGGAAAAAGTAAGAAAAGTTTTTGTAACGATTTTTTTCTTCGTAGCTATATCTTAGAAAATCAATTGTTTATTTATCAGTTCTAATAAACAAACTACTTACATCGTGCACTGGCATTAAGAAAATATATTTGCTTGTGCGCCATAAAAAAAACAAGAGCGTAGAAACACGAGTGGGTGAAATATTCGATGACCCGGTAAATATTCGCTATTATAATTATTATAAGAGAATGTGTAATAGTTTCAAACATATCAATTTGCAGGTTTTTGAAATACTCAAAAGAACTTCAGTGAAATATAGCTTTCACATTAAAGGCGTTTATGGCGATTGGTATACACAAATGTTATCAGAAAAGAAAATTAAATTATACATATATTATTTATTTATCATTAACAGTCTACAACCCGGCTTGGGGCTAAGCTTAAATGATCGGAATATGTTAGCAGACTGTGTCCACATTGTCTTTCATATGGCTGCAACTGTGAGGTTTGACGAAAAGCTAAAAACCGCCATTAAAATAAACGTTGATGCTGCATTTGATGTTATAAATCTCTGCAAGGAAATGAAAAACCTCAAAAGTGTTGTTCATATATCCACAGCTTATACACATTGCCCTCGAAAAACTATTGAAGAAAAATTATATCAGACGTTAAGCGACACTAAAAGCCTTATGCTAATGGCGGAGTGCATTCCCGAGAAGTTGTTAGAGCTTGTGGCATCCAAGTAATTATATTAAATAATTCATTATTATTAATATTAATTTTGTATAAGAAACATGATTGTCCTTAGCTACAAATAGACATTCACGTCCACCAACATATTTAATTTAAATTTCGCTTGTATATACAAAAAAAAGAGAGAATGTTGCAGCGGGCGTAACCGACTGCGAAATAATTTGATACCATACGTAATAAACGCTGATAACAGGTAGCTAAGAACAGGGAAGGTGGTAGCCAAGAAAGTTTGCCAAGTTTGCCTTTCAAATTGCGGTGGAGATAAACTGGTAACTTTCCTTCGAAGTTTGGTAATTGTAGCTCTTAAATTGTAGAAGATATAGGATTTGAACAATTTTGGGGCAGGAGTGGGCGTGGCTGCAAAAATTATTAGAGAAGGTTCCTAGATCGGTAACTTTAGCTCTTAAATTACGGGAGATATAGGCTTTTGAAAGTTTCGGAAGCATGAGTGGGCGTTGTAAAAAAAAATGTTGAATACAATCTTAGTAATCTACAGCTCTTAAATTGCGGGAAATATAGGCTTTAATCGTTTTTAGGGGCGGGAATGGACGTGGTCCAAAATTTTTTTCTGGACTTGTGAAGGGTGTTACTAGCAATATACCTTTAAAATTTAGTGACTCTAGCTTTCAAATTGTTTGCAAAATGTGGTCTTGTCGATTTACACAAATAGGTGTATCGGTTTAGGGAGGCATAGGGGGAGGGGCCATCCAATTGTTTATCAATCTCTTAGGGAGTTACCAATAACATACTTTCAAAATATGGGGACTTACAAATTGTAGAATATATGCGCAGGTGTGGGCGTGACCACTTAAAATGTTTAGGGGCGGGAGGCCTGGCGGCTACGGAGGTGGGCGTGGCACACGTCAGCCTTTGAAGGACATCGCCAACAACCTACCAACCAAATTTGGTGGCTGTAGCCAGCAACATTGTGGGAGATGTATGGCTTTATCGATTTCATCGATTTCCTAGCCCCTAGTGTACATAGCACTCCAATTTTTACACTTTATCTGACGCAAAAACACAGACCAGTATGTGTTCCAAGTTTCAAGTCTCTATCTCTAAAGATATCAAAAAAAGTTGCGTTCATACACTCTTACAGACGGCCAGACAGCATGTATGAAAGTATAAAAATCTTAATCGGGTAATCAACCGTGGACCCAAATCATAACATCTAGTTACCTTAAATAAATAAAGCTTACATAAATTTGCTTTTAACTTATAAATGAGCACTAAAACGTGAAAAGCGAAGGAAAACCATGTTTTCAACTTTTTGATTTTCATCTAAATTTTAAATCTTTTCATAAATCTGTGTGACTTATCTATTTGAAAAATCAACCACTCTGGGTAGAACATTGGCAATTAAAGTTGTATTAAATTTTTTTTATGCCATTATAGACGTCACTAGTCGAACTTGGCATGTATCCTTTTTACTGCAAAGTCAGGTACAGATTACAGCTTTTTGTCATGGGGATACAAATAAATTTCTTTAAACTCTTTACGAAAAAAAAGGTTTAACTGAGTTATAGATAGGTGATAGTTTTCGTGCAGTTAGTATACTGAGTTATCGATTGTATAACTGACGTATAGATAGGTGGTGATTTTCTTGTAGTTAGTATAGAAACATTAAAAGTTAGAGCTTCCAATCTAAGAATTTGGAAATATTTGAAATAACAGCCTACCTACAACAATACCTCGCTTCCGACGCCTCAACAGACCACTGGGTGTTTCCTTATGTTGGTAGTGAACCTGGACGATTGCTCATTTAAGAAGTCCCCGACAAGAGAGACGAAAAGGAATTGTATTAACAAAAGTTATGCGTCGAATAAATCATTTAAAACCATTATATATATATCACGAAGCTAAAGAAATATATTGTAAACCCTTTTAAGCCCTGGGCTTCCAATTAGCCTAACGTATTGTTTTAATAAAAGGATAAAATGGTTCATCTAGGGACCAATTACTTCTACTTACAGGTATAATCTACTCTTATTAGTAGTACTTAATGCCGATGAAAGTCTACCTTATAGAGTGTAACACTGAATGATATTTTTATTACTTTGTGTATTTACAGGTTATTGGGACAATGGCCAAATACATATACCTTTACAAAAGCAGTAGCTGAGGACGTTATTCGAATTAGTAGCGACCATCTTCCCGTCGGTGTATTCCGACCTGGCATTGAGTAAGGCTTCACTTCTATATCCTCAGAACTAGGTATCAAGCGGGAGTCAGATTTATGAAGTAGCATCCCATTTATTATACGCAGTGATTTCGACATACCAAGATCCAGTGTGCGGATGGATAGATAACTTTTACGGGCCTACCGGAGCGATAGCTGGAGCAGGCACTGGGGTATTTGTTATCAAAATATATCTACAATCAAGAATAAATTCACTTACTAAATATTTTAGGTCCTACGTACTTTGCGCTGCAATCCGAAAGCAATTGCAAATATGGTTCCGGTTGACTTATGTGTAAACAGTATGATAGCTGCTTCCTGGGATATTTATGAGAGACAAAAGTAAGCCTTTTTTTAATACATCTACGAATAAGCCTCGCACACCAAGCACAGAGTAAGACCGAAAGTCGAGAAAAATGTACGCCCGACGTTGAGACGGATTGCCTAAGATGACCGCGAACCATTATAATACCATTAAATTGCTGGAGCTCTCTGTGGGGTCGGTGTTATCGGGCTTTAAAATAAATCATACATGTGATAATATTTCTCATTGCAGTCCTATAAAGACAACTGGAAATATACCCGTTTATAATTTTTGTACAACGAGCAATAATCAATTAACTTGGGGTGAATTTACTACCAAAACCGCAAAATATGGCTTAATGTATCCATCTTTGAAGGCAATTTGGTACCTGTGTTATTCAAATACTACAAACAAGGCAGTCCACATGCTTTCAATTTGTTTTCTGCATTATTTGCCTGCACTGGCATTTGACACTGTTTGTTTGTGCTTTGGGAAAAAACCTCGGTAAGTATGAATGTTGAAAATGTTATATGCTTTCATAAAAATATAAAACGAAAATCAGTTAAAAGAAAAATTTGCTCTGCACACATTTTTTGTACTTAAATTGCACTTGTTTTTTGTATTTCTTTTTAATTTATATAATACAACCATAATTACTTTTATACTCTGTGACCAAATATCTTGCTTCAAAACCTGCATACCATTGTTATTATTCCAATTCTTAAGGAAGCTCAAGCTTTAATGAAATTTATTTTATTTTATTTATATATGTATATGGTTTGGAATATAGAAATTTATTATTTTCGGACGTCTATTTTGACTGCCTTTAAAACATCGATTAAAATCTTTTTGTGTTGAGCTTACTTTTATTTTATTTATTTATTAAGTGATCTAAGTGTAAGGTCATGTCATTTTATCGTATCGTCCTCGTGTTTTTAGTTACACGCTGGATGTGATGCCACTTGATCATATGTTAAGACTCGATAGTCATATTAAATTCACCGTCAACAAAGTCTTTCAAGTTCTTGGTTTTATTAAGCGTTGATCAAGGAAATTTGTTGAACTTCATAAAACCGAAAACAGAATACTTTTCACTTCTCTTATACGTCCAATTCTATAATATTGATCTTGTGTGTAGTCTCCGCAAGATCATATTCATTAAAGTAGATTGATTGATGATTCTGTGCAGAAGAGTTTCTTTCTTATTGCTCTTCGTCAATATGACTGTGGTGTATTGCCGCCATACACCAAAAGACTCCTCCTTATAAACCGTCCCTCCTTAACTAATCGTAGTGTTATACTGGGTGTTATGTTTGTAGTTAACTAAATTAAACGATCAGTTGCGATACCGTTCCTTCTAGACTGTCTCGTTACTTCTTCCAACTTTCTCTTAATCATTGCACTACTAATTATTCCTTGCATGAACAGTTTCGAGTACTCTGTAAAGACTACAACAGATTCTATCATGTAATCAATTCGCATGCACTTGTGGTGGGGCTTAACTAATTCATACTAATTTTTTTGTCTGATTAAGGTTTTTTCTGGGTTTTCCCAATTCATGCGACAAATTTAGGACCATTTTGCATTTAAATGCCTCTGCAAATCTTATAAATATTTCTTATTTTTTATTTTTGTTTAAAATTAAATTTAATTAATTTTCGTTACTTTTTATATTTTTTTTTCGACTGAAATTAGTTGACATTAGATAAATAAATAAATAAAACAAAATTATAACTACCTTTTGGTTAGGTTTGACAGAGTGCCCTATAAGTCATTGTTATCATTATTATTATTATTTTTTGCAATTACAGACTTTTAAATACTTACAAAAGGGTTCATAAATTCATGAATGTTATCGCTTACTTTTCATTGCGAGACTGGCACTTTAAAATTGATAACGTTCAAAACCTTTGGAGCAGAATGACAAACGTTGACAGGCACACATTTTTCTTTGATATGAACCAATTAGACTGGGATTTTTTTCTACAACAATATTTCCGTGGAATTCGCCAGTATTTATTAAATGATCCATTGGACACTATACCAGAAGCAATGGTTAGATGGAATCGGTAAATATATCTCTTTTTCGAACACCATGATAGTTTGGCATTAATCAACAGTCATTTTTATTCTCAGATTGTATTGGTTGCATCAGAGTCTTAAAGTTACAATTTTAATTATAATCCTTTACATACTTTGTGCTTTTTTCATGAACTTAAGTAAAGGTAAGAATGAAAAACTGTCTTATGTGTTTTATAGACAAACTATTTAAAATTATTTTCTCTTTTAACAGCTATATGATACCCAAATCGAAGATAAGGCCTAATGTAAAATGCATCATATGGCGATTATTTAAATGGAAATAGTATGGATTTGAATAACGCAATAAAGCTTTTACGTTTTACTGTAACAATTAATTTGTAGCTAGCATTCATCGTAAAACTTAAAACTGTTAAATCAATTAAATGGCATCAATTATTAATTTTAATTAGTTATTTAAAAAAATTTAAACCGATCCATGCGTGCTCATATAAGGCTGCGTTTTTAATTTGCCCGCGAAGTTATCGCACGGATGTCAAGTGAAATAATGTCCTGAGTTCGCTCCTTGATACGCGAGGCCTTCAACATTTTCGACGCGTTCCCTTCTGGGAAGAATAGGGCACGGGCACAGGCAAAGCATCATACAGGTTTTGTCGATTTGACGCCTCTATGTATTGTCTGCTTTGTGATAAAAGTTAAAAGTGCCTCAAAACTCTTGTACGGCATTGCCAAATTTCCTTATTATTATTATTGGTGTATCAAGTCAATTCAATTTTTCATGATGAATCACATGTCCCTGAGATTACTTGGAAGTGGTATATTAACTGGATTACAATTTTCTTAAAACATTTTTAATATATACTGTTTGTGTTTTTTTGTTATCTTGTCTTTGTATTTTCGTTGTGAGAATCTAATTCCTACAACTTTATTTTGCAGACAAGAATCGTTTACCTGTTGGAGCTCAGAGACTTCGCTTTTAGAATTTATCATATTGGGTTCATCCACCATAGCATCTTTAGCTGACATAAATTTCTTCAATTCCACAATCCAGAATTTGAAACCATTTAGCTCATACACTTAATCGATTTTTCATCCAATTTTCGTTTTCTTACTTTATTAAAAACATATATCGTCGATCAAAATATGTTTAGATACTTTAATACAGGCTTTAAATTGCTTATTCAATTTTGCTCCATTAATCTGTTGTATGCTACTACTGATTAGGATACACTATTTATTGTGGAGTGTGTGGAACCTTTAAATGATAGCTGATATCATTTTCTAAACAAAATTCACGCATCTAATTAGATAAATATTCTTTTCCATTGTCTATATAGAGATCCGCTTTTTGCCATAAAATCTATTAATGTTGAAAATACATTGTAGTTGTAATAATAATAATAGTTCTTATTGTCAATTTTAGTAGTAATCTTTCTTAACATTACCCAGATTGACAAGATTTTGCCTAAATATTTGTATGAAACCGATGGAATGGAAAACAAAAATTATACAAAAATCACTTACGATAACTATAAAAATCAGAATTTAAAAGATATGTCTTTCTATTATTATATCATCAAGATCGGTAAAGAATCAATCGCTTCGACTAGACATTTGAGCAAATATAAATCTGTATTACAGCGCCAGGGGCAGATAATTTTTAATGCAAGAAAGTTTGAGTATGATTTCTTAAAGTATTCAAAGAACTTATTTGGAGCGGAAACGATTCCTATTGCTCAATATGAATATTTTGAATAACGCGAAATCAAGGTTAGTCAAAAATGTAATAGGATATTATTGCTGGTCATTTTCAATAAATTAATTGAAATATATTTACAAGCAAATGATGATAAGCAAGAGTGATGGTGCGGTGCAACTATTCAGACACGAATCATTTATAAAGGATCATTTATTGCCAAATGTCAATTTGGTAGTGGTATCCAATGTGGGGAACCACCGCTATATATTGGACGGCAAGTCAACATTAATTTGTATTTATTCAATAAATAAAAAACAAATGTATCTATCAGCCTAGTCCGCTCGATACTGTGTTGGCTGTGGGGATGTTATTCTTTAAATCTCTCGTCAAAACTTATTTGAGAAATTCCCTTTGCTTTATCATTCCATTTTCATCCGTTTGCCATACCCCCACCTCACCCTTCATTTCCATTTCATATTAAACTAGACTATTTAATTCACACTTTGTCATATCTTCTCATCAACAATATTCTTATCTAATAAGTTTACATTTTGAATATCTAATACTCTTTTGGCCAACACTAAGTTCTTTTACATATGTATTATATTTATAATTATTTATATTACTTAATGCGTACAGAAGAAAAATTATATTTATACTTTGATACCGAAGTTATCAATAGTATATTGGTTTTGTGCAATGACCGTCATGCTGACTGTCCACAGACGGACACTGTATGAACGCAACATTTCTCGACACCCTTAGAGATAGAGGCTTGAAACTTGGAACGTATACTGGTCTGTGCCTGCGTCAGACAAAGTGTAAAAAATGGAGTGCTACGTCCACCAGGGGGCTAGGAAATCGATAAGATCGATATTCGCAAATCGATTAGGCCACATATCGCCCACAATTTTAAGGCGACAGTCACCAAATTTGGTTGTTTGGTTGCTGGCGATGTGCTTCAAAGATTGACATATGCCACGCCCACCTTCGCCGCCTCCACGCCCCTCGCCAATAAAAATTTCAAATGGCTATATCTTCCGCAGTTTTTAATGTAAATTAAGTAGGTACTGATAGCCGCCTTTAAGAACCGATAACATATAAATACATGGCCACGCCCTCACCCACGCCCTTTATCGCCAATGCCGATATTTCGAAAAGTGTAAATCGATAAACGCGCGCACAATTTGTAAGCTGCAGTCTCAAAATTTTAAAAGATTGCTACTGGTAACTCGCCTAAGAGATCGATAGAAAATGGGATGGCCACACACACTCCGCCTCCCTAAACCGATACACCTGCTAGTGTAAATCGATAAGACCATATATCTGACACATTTTTAAAGCTAGAGTTATCGAATCTGAAAGGTATATTGCTAGTAACACCCTTCAAAAAATCGGAAAAACATTTTGGACCACGCTCACCCCCGCCCACAAAATATACAAAAGATAAAAGCCCACATCTCTCGCAATTTAATAGCTACAGTCACCAAACATGGACGGAAGATTACTAGGAACCATCTGTAATAATTTTTACAGCCACGCACACTCCCGCCCACAAAATTTCCAAAATCCCATATCTTTCGTAATTTAAGAGCTACAGTTACCAAACTTCGAAGGTATGTTCCCAGCTTATATCTACCGCAATTTGAAAGGCAAACTTGTACAGTACTTCTTGGCTACACCCACTCTGTTCTTTGTTACATGTTATCCGCTGGAATAATTTATGGTATCAAAGTATTTCGCAATCGGCTACGCCCGACTGCAACGTTCTCTCTTGTTTAATCGTAATATTGACAAATTAAAAAGTCTATTAACTGCAAGCAGTGAAATTTATAATTATAATAGCAATCGTAATAATAATATGTTCAAAATTATTTCATCAGGTACTTAAGAAAACACTTTGATGCTAGTATTTTAAAATAAATTGTTGCTTAGCTTTATAAAATGTGTGATTAATAAAACATAAGACAGCAGCGATATTTTTTTTTTTTTTGAGTATATAGAACCGTTTTCCAAAAAGCTGTATTTTGGAAATCAAAAGTCGAACGCAGTTGAAATCAATGGCTTATATTTATTATACACATGTGCGTTTAACACTCGAAGATGATTGGAAACAACTAACTTATTATATATACAGATCTAAGAAGGAATGCAAAACAAAAGGGACATAGCTTAAGTGTGTCCAAATTTCAAGTATTAATTGTCGCCATGTTGTTAGTAAAAATGATCATGAGGAATTTAGACTGTTTTAAAAACATATTTTATTTCTTTGTATAAGGTTAAAATATTTTAATAGTAGATTACTTAAAAAATAAAACCCGGATATTTGTATTTAAAGTGTTGTAAAACCCTTGGTGACTTTTGACGGAAACACGTTAATTCACTTTACTAATTTAAAAAAATTATAATACATTACGTGTTTACATATTTATTTAATACGTACTTTAAAATTACGGTTTTCAATAATTTACACTAAACTAAATAAATTTACAATAATTTATTACTTATTAGAATAGATATTGTACCTAATTTTGTATTAAAATTTTTTTTTAAAATACGATTTGCGTTTTGTTGCAGTATAGTCTATCATTTTTTATCGTTGTCAAGTTTATTTTTATCCAGAGATGACGATACCATTCCGCCTCCATTAGAAGGGTACAATTTTTCCAAATAATTTAGTGATTCGTTAAGAAACGTCTGTAAATGGAAAATTTTTAGTTTTTCATCTTTATAAAAAGTCAAAACGTTGCGGTCGAAAGTTTCCCACTGCTAAATATATTTGCTCAAAGCAAGTTAGGTTTGGACTTGTTCTATTTTTTTTATGAAATATTTGTCGAATAAAGAAAGAATCTTGCCCCTTTCTGGGGTTCAGGCTGGTGCTTCAAACTAGAAACTAGCCAGAGCTAAACAATGCATCTCGGGCAGAAGCAAAAAGTGATTTCTAAACCTGTCAGTCTAATGAAAGCGATTAATATTATTCCCAATCCACATTATCTCTTAATCTAGGCTGATATGCATCCTTATGATGCTAGTCCGGTTAAGCGCCACAAGGAATCGCATATGTTTTATGCGATTAATCAAACATCTTACCAATATTTCTGCCGCAGGTAAACACGAGAATACCAAATTTATGTTTGAAACAAGTTTACTGCATACGATCAGACGGACAGGCCACAGACAGACTTTCACCAAACTCAATATACACTTTTAATAATTACCTGAAAAGCATGGAGCACAGCTATTATTGCAGGAGAGCCGAATCCATGCGTTATCAACGAAAAGTGAGTTAAGTGCCGCTGCATTGAAGGCTCTAATAAATGCTGTGACCTTGTTCCGAAATGCGTGGTTCGATCTTGACTAAGAATTTGCATCAGCTCTTTTGTAATCTAGAAAATAATGTTTTAAAAAATCGGTGAGCTATGTTTTGCACTAATTATAATTACAAAGACCGTGAATCTTCTTTACAGTCAGTATATGAAAAAATGTGTGCCGATTAAAAGTGTATTAAATCATTTTATGGCTTATACTCAACATAAAAGGTTAAGTGTGAGTTTTTTTAAGCGCGATACTTAAATCAGTGCAATACAATTAGATATTTGACGCAACGTAAAAATACCAACAAAATAAAGATCATTTATTCAATTACCAATTACCAAAGCGGAAAATTATAAATTATAAATTTGAATCATTAATTTTAAGAATTAATTTCATAAATAAAACCACATTCTAAATTATTACATCAAAAATTGCAAGATGGACTGATCAATTTTTTACCGAACAATCTTTTGTCCGTAGGTACAGATGAAGATTTACTTATTTACTTTATATGTTTTGTTGTTGTCTGTCATTTATGTTGAGCATTACAAAAATTTATTAGTAGTATTTAAGGCTACATGGTGTGCATATTATGGAATCTGATACTAAATTCAATAGGGAGCTAAGCGATGCTCCATCGAAAAAACTTACCTGTTGAGAGTGAAGTATAATCTCTTTCCGCCGATACGAATCCTGGGGTTCCGTTTGATGGCGCACAATATATTCTGCCAGTTGCCTAGCTGGAAACTCAGTTTCGCAAACAAAATGAAAGTCTTTGGCCAAGTGCGTTGCTTCACCCTCGACTAAAGATGTTAGCAGTGTTACGTTTGCAGCTTTTCGCCGCCCGGCTGGTAAGTTTAGTCCGATCTTCTCGAGCTTTTCTCTTAGTAGCCGGCCTCCATTTTTGCTCTTTGCCCTATTTTGGAAGGCATATTATTTGTAATTTAAGTTTATAAGCTGTCTGCCTTAAGGTTTAAAACTTATTTTAATTAATAATCAATCTTAAGCTTAATCTATTAAAACTCACCTTCTTAGAACACCACCCAGTAAAGATGCATTCAAGCACTCGGGCGGCGACAATCTACGCTGGACTTCCGCAATTGTAACCTTATACTTTGAAGTACTTGATAAAAGACTGAGTCTGCCAGGGACTGCACAAAATACTTCACTTGGCGATCCTGACCCTATGCTTCCAGCGTCCTTCCCACTTTTCATGCCTGTGAAGAAATCATGCCATTTACATTCAACTAACAATATGTATTTACAGTATAGTTTTGTATATTATAAAAATATACATAGTGTTTGTAAAGAAATTTTTGTTCTTTGTGTGAATATTTTGAAATTGAAAAGTGTGAACACAGCGTGCGTGGATCATTTTACAATAATCCTGCCAATTAGAGGAGCCAGCTTCAATTTCATCACATACATTCAGGGGTTGGTGCGCATTGTTATAAACCCATGTTTGTGGTACCGCCTTAAACTCTCCGCCTATTTATTAATTTACAACGAGGTTCTACTGCACTTGGAGCTAAGAATACACATACATATACAAACATTGTTTGTGAATGTAGTTCGCAAATAATTTCAATTTTATGTACTCATTTTACTTTGCAGTTTAAAAGTGAGGTAATTAAGAATGCCACTAAATGTATAACGCACCTCAGCCATGATTTGAATATAATAATATTGTTTTATCACTTTGAATTTATAAGATTTCTAATGATATATTAAATTATTTTTAAGTGTCACAATAGAATTTCAATTAAAGTATTTCCGCTCTAATTATGTTTAATTTATTTTATAAATGTTTGCCAACAAGACAAAATATATGAGGAAGCATGAAAAGGTTATGTGTTTAATTTGCAACGGATTCGAGCCTAAAGAATATACTATTAGGTTGGCATAGCCATTAAAAAAATTAAAACAAAAAATAAAAGTTATTTTAATGACAAAGATTCTTAAAACATTTTCATTTTAATGTTTCAAAAAGGTCCATAGGTCCTTTCACAAAACCTGCATAGTTCCCTACTATAAATACCTAGTTTAGTTATTTGACTTCATAGTCTACAATGTCCTATCTGTAGATCGGTGAGTATCCTAAGCCTATTCTTCCCCATGGTTATTCTTGCTTAACTCGTTTATGATTATTGCCACCCAAAGGACATCTGGCTTGTCGGAGTCCTGGAGCCCAGCTCTGTTGTCGCCTCTGTCTTTCTGCGTTTTGGAAGTTCCAGTCGTATTATATGTATATATACCCCAGATTTTAGATAACCTACTTATTTGTATAGAAAATAACTTCTTTATAAAAAGAACAAATGGACTACAAATGAATTTGTGTGTACTAGTAATGTTGTAATGCAAGTCGTAAATTTAAACTTACTTTTTATCAGAGGTAAGTCTGACATAAAAGCCACATTATCATCCAATGCAGGAGCTTGGACGTCATCAACGGCATTCTGCAACGCTTGATGCAATGCTAGAGATTCATGTTCATGTCCAAGTCTGGTGCCGTGTGCTGCTCCTGCAGATATTGCACTGCCGTAATCGCTTCTTCTTTCCGTGTATGGAAACCCATGGGATAATTGAGTCTATGGAACGAAATAAAATAAGTTAATGTTGCAAAAAACGTATATATTAAACGTACAAACAAACAGGCCTAATATATCAAAATTGCTGGTTATTTTCGGCGTGGATATGATTTATACATCCCTAAAATATAAATATATATATTTTAAAAAAGGCAAAAATGGGTTTAGTGGAGAGAAAAACTAAATTCAATGCAAAAAATGTGGTCCCAGACTTGATATAGAAGAAATACTAATACTACAACTTTTACTAGCTTTAGCATATAAGTACAATTTATCGGTGTAGAGTATAACTGTTAATAGCCAAGCTTTCAATATTTCCTGTGATTGCAAATGTTAACTATCAAATAATTAAAATTCATATATTTCTTCAATTATGGGCAGAGCATAGCCTTCACAAAATCTGGGGTTGAAGCAGGCGAAAGCCGAACCAATCCAAATGTTTAGGCAATCATGTATTTGTACGGCTTTCATGCGTGTATGTGTGTCGGTGTATATATGTGTGTGTGTGTGTGTGTGTGTGTGTGTGTGCGTGTGTATGTGTGTGTGTGTGTGTGTGCGTGTGTGTGTATGTGTGCGCACAAGCGCTACAGAGGATACGCCTTTTTAACCGTCAACATCGAAAATGCCCCAGCTGTGGTTGCACAGAAGCACTCTTCGTAAAGTACAGGCGAAAGTTTACGAGTATCCTGCTAAATACAACGCATACATGAAAACGTACTACACACATACACACATACATAGATGTATGTATGTAAACCCTTTTTTCTTTTGGGTGAGGAATTTTCGTTGCTATTTACAAGATGTTTCAGCGAAATCCCAAGAAAATTTGTTAAATACTTCATAGCATTTTTTGTGTTTCATAATGCACTTGAATGGAATTCAAAATGCCATAACTTTGCCAATAGTTGTAAGAGTGGGAATCTCAACTGCCAACCCCATAGTATATTATTTTATAAGCAGAGTTCAGTCAGCTTTGTAAAATGCCTAGGTAAAGCAAAAAAATAAAAATATATCAAAAATATGCGTAAGTAATCCTTTTGGAGACGAATATTAAATACACTTACAGATCATTGACAAAGGAAACACTTAATATCCCCGTTAGATAGTAGCAAAACAGTTAATAGCATATGTAAAACAAAGTTCGGTGAGTTGGGTTAAGATATCTGTAAAGATATATCTATCCACCAGTCAACAATAACGACCAGAGGCACTTAATCCATTCCTTATGGACAGGATTTTCCGTTATGTTCTCTAATTATACTAAATACTTACAACATGGCCTTGCAAATCGTCCCTATGAGTTCTATGAATGCCCAGTTGATCCTGCGTGGATCTGAGGCCTGCCAACTGATTGTAGTGATGAAGAGGGGCATGGTGCAGTGAGGATAACGGTTGTCCGTAGGGATCCGTTCCCAAGTATTCGAGCGGACCATGGTTCTGAAAATAACCAGAAATCTAAACTATTTTGGAAATGATACGTCCAACTGGTGTGGCATCACATTATGGACCACTTACCTGTTGCTGGGGAGGGCTTTGAGCTGAGTGGTGAAATGGTGGCGGAAAGTATGGAGGCTGAAAATCAGACTGCAGTGATTGATGATGCATGGTAGCCGTCGACCCATGGGTGCCGCTGTGTCCACTGTGTCCGGAGGTTGGGCCTCCCCTGCCCGAGTGCCCTCCCGAATGTGTTGTATAAGCCGGGCTACTGCTAGAAAGACCCAAGCTACCATGGCCACTAAGGCGTTCCTGTAATTCAAACAGTTAATTAAAATTTACATTTCAAATAAATTTATATTAAATTTAATATATAATTTATAAGTCAAGTCAAGTGAGAAAACCTTAGTAAGCGATTAAAGGTTATATTTTGATGTCACAAATATTTACACATTTCTAGCCAGAATGACAGTACGCTCATTAATCAATTATGAAATCAGATTTTATCCGCTCTAAACATAAATTCTGGTTTGTTTAAATGATTGTAGCTCCACAATACATATATATTTCTGTTATGTATAAGATACGCATTTTTCATAAACATACAAAAATTAAAAAGTCGTTCCACGTTTTACCAACAACGATCTTTTGATGCTGATTATAAATTTTAATTTAACTTTATATAATGTTGCATTAATATTATATTTAATAATTTGCATTTCCGACTCCATTACAAATTTCATATCGCCAACCCAACACGGGTTCTCGGATTATTTAATTGCCTTAATGACACATGACATTTGAGTGAGTATATGACAAATTCGTAACAATTTATTTTGACTGTAAGAATCGGTTGCGGATCGATGAAGTTCACCATGTCAATTTTGAGCGAAGCTTTGAAATCTTATTCTATTCTTCGAAGTTGTAAATCTCTTTGGTTGTGTTCTAACACTAAGTATTTAACCGACACTATCAGGCATATTGCCGACGGGCTTCTCGTAAAAGTCGTAAATTCGGCCTATTCTCTTAGAAGTCGTTACTCACTTGAATTTCAATGACAGCAGGCATATCCACATAGGATAAAGTCATGTTATCATATTGTAACTAAAGCCTTAATATTAAGGAGGTGAATACATATTTTGCTCTTATTTGCCAATATAAACGGATGAATCACTCAATCACACAATATATATCTATATTTATATATTATCAATCACAGTAACTTTTTCTTAGATATTCAAATATTACAACTTTTGTATTATACATTTGTTGGTTACGAATACGATATTCTTTGTTAGTTGTATGAAGCTTTTAACAATGTTTTTCGTAAGTACGCCAACGGTGGATTAACTCAGAAAACAAATTCAACCCGACGGCGACGACAACGACAACGACGACAGCTACGACAGCGACAGCAGTCCGTGGAAGCCAAAAACGAAATGAAAACTGGTCGCGACCGTGTACCGACAGGGCAGCAGCAGCAGCAGCAACATCAACAGCGGCAACAGCAGCAACAGCAGCGGCAGCACCACCGCCAGCCACGGCAACAGCAACAGCAACATAAACAGCAGCCGCATTAGACCAACGCTCGACGCCAGCGACGCGTCTCGTCGAAACGCCCGTCATAGGCGTCCGATGTTTTTGCATTCGCCAGCCAGAACCAAGTATAAGAAAATAAATATGTAGTGTTCGTGTACAATTTACACACGTATGTACAAAGCCAACAAGTAAGAGTGCTCTTGTCGACAAACAGATACCCTGCAAGCCAATGACTGTCCTATCATTCAATGCCAAAATTTTGAAAACGTACCTTCTAGATCAACAGTGTAAATTGAAAACAAATTGCGAAATTATATACTTATATACTTCAAAATACATTTCGATTTTGGGGGTTTTCAGGGAGCTGTGCAAAACAAGAAACATTCTCTAGCTTATACATATATGCATAATATTGATAGATACAGACGTATTTTAATCAAAAGTAGTTATTAATGAAATGAACACATCTACATTACAATTTTTACATTTTATACTTTGTCTTAGAGATATTTTATATATTGTCTTAGAGATCGATGGGAAAAACAGATTGACTACCCGGCTTTTAATGCTTATCATATCAGACCAAAAAGCCAGTTTTTCGGGGGAAATATATATTTTTTAATCTTGGAAGAATTTCTGTCGTTTGCGATATAATTGAAAGTGAGATATTTTTGAATAAAAATTGCACTTAGGGGATTTATATCTATTTCTATCCCTACATTCTTTGCTTTTACATACTTTTGCACAACTTAGTTATTCCACTTTTACGTAATTAAGCAAATTAATTATTTGGGTAAGTAGTGTATTAATTAAGATTTAATTTTATAAATCGATTCAATTGACAAACATTTCCTTGATATACTTTGTAGCTATGAACCCACTAAACTAGGATTTTGAAATGTTATGGGTTGAATTAATAATCAGTGAACACTGTATATACATTTATAATTGATCTTTGTCGACCAAGTTTTCTGTACGTATTTTTGCTATTTTATTTGCTAGAACATCAGGTTTTTAGCTTGTAAGCTTGTAAGCTTGTAAGTCTTGTAAGTCTTGTAGATTTTAAGATTTATTTGCAATCGCGAGCATCAATATTTGTTTCAAACGTTAGAAAGTTCCAAATTGATTATGCGAGTTTATTCGCTGCTCAAGTATACGTAAATTAAAATAAAAAGATATAAAAATATAAAAAAAAATCAATTATATTTTTTCTTTTTATATTGGGTATGTAAAAATATCGCAATACGTTCTTTTTATTTGGACTATCCGAATATCTGTTTGTCATGGAAGAGCATTAAAGCAAGATATTCAGTGAAACAGACTTTAGTGCAAAGTTCGGAATTTGGATAAAACAGTTAAATGAAAATTTGTTTCATCCGATGATACTCAAATTTATTTTCACACATCAATATGAAAAATGTATGAAAAGCTTCATTATAAGAATAAAAAACTTACACGCCAGGCGGAAAAGTATTGAGTACATCTGAAGCCGAGAAATGTCTACTAATAGGTCTTTTTGATAGAATCATTCTCTAAAATGGGCACAACATTGAGCAAGTGAGCCATAAGTTTATTTTCTTTTCTTACACTTAATCCAAACATCGCAACGCTGTGTCAAACATTTTTGGTCCTGGGAATAAGTGCGGGTCAAGGGATTTATTATTTGGCAGCTTGTTGCATTGTCGTAATTTCAAGTTTTTTGATACACTCTGTTCTTAAATGCGAATAAATATACCAAACACATTAAGCAGAACTTTCAGTTCAAAAACTAAATTTCCTATAAGAAACGACATTGTTGAAATTTGTGTAAGTATGTGCATATTAATAATTTTGCAAAGCACCAAAGACCAGGTCATGTAAAGGGTTGATCGCTAAGTTTGTGACAATTCATACACTCTTACAGACCTAGAAGTCTAGGTGTGTGTGTGTGTGTGTGTGCTTGAGTGCACAGTTTGTATGTGTGTATGTGTGCTGAAATACATACACAAAAATACCGCACATTGACTTTGGAAGAGTGTTGTTATGAGCAGTGGCCGTGAATGGCTTCTGATATAGAAAGCCATTGTTACATCCTGTTTCGCATATCCTTAGAAAATGCCGGATGTGAAAAGATTTAAATGATATTGTGAATAAGCCATAATATAAGTCAACTACAAAGACCGCTAATGTCGTGTTATTCATAACTGCTATTGTTGGTTTTACAAATTTGTACAAAATGATGGTACATATTAGGTAGCCTCAGTCTGGTTTGTGGTAATTATATTGAATAATCCTTAGATGACCAGTAGATATATATATCATAATGATATCATAATATAACAGTTAGGAAGTTAGTGCAAATAGTAAATATGTTGAGTTTGTTCGAATTGAATTTTTGATTTCAATTTATTTTCTTAAGACCTTGTCATATAGTAAAATGTTATGCTCGTCATTGTAGTTGTTATGTTCGTCATCATAGGTTAAGATGCAGAATTAATTTAAACATGTATGACATATTCTTTTCATAAATAATATAAATAAATAAAATATAAATAATAATAATACGCAGAGTAACACAGCATAGAGCAGTAAGATTTCTATGTTTTCTTTATAATTTTAAATTTATGACACAAGCAGTAATTTTTTAAATTTTGTCAATCATCTCCAAAAACCTTATCCGTTTTAGCTATGTCTTTTATGTCTGTTATTAAACGTTTTTTTCTTCAATTTATTAAAAATGATTTTGCTCTACTCAAGTTTTGTTAGTTTCTTAAATTGCTAAAGTTTAAATTTATATATATGTTCTTAAAATAAAATAGGCTAATAAGGAAAATGTATATCATAAATAAATTTGTATTCAATTTAATAACAACCTAAATCACACATAAAATATTTTCGGATGTTAAAAAAATAATCAGTTTATATACAACAAATTAGGTGTAGCAAACGATAAGGAATCGATAACAACACGCTTGCCAAGGGCAATTTATATGTATGTATATACGACTTTGTTTTAGTCGATTTTGTTAGTTTTCGCATTGATTACTGAGTATCTGTGTATGCTACTATTTATACCCAATAAAAATAAAAAAGAAAACGATGCGCCCGTTAGAATCGAATGTTTTAATAGTGATAAACACACATACATATATACAGACATATATATATATATATACAAATATATTCAGTGTATAGGGCCAGCGCGAACGTGGCAATTGCGATCTGGACACGACTTTATTGTGGTTTTATAAATTAAAATAATTTTGATTGATTACTTTGGATTATCTTGTCATTTGCCAGCATCAAATAGAATATTTAACGATACTGATAAACCGGTTTGCGTTTGTTTTGTATGAATTTCGGCTCTTGGTTTTTTACTCAAAAGATTTCATGCAGACTCACGGAAAAATGTGCGTTAGCGCTTGATCAAAACCAAAGCTAGACCCAGACTCCAATTTACTTCGTAATATCTGCTACCAAGAAAAAATGACTTAACACAACTTTTGCTGCCAAAAGTGGCAACGAAGACACAGTGTATCCTACTCGCTGAGATCTTCAAATTATATACATTTTAAATTGCTGGGTATTTAATATTTTTAGACTCCACATCGTTCTCCACCTTGGCTCTCTATTAGAAAATCACTTACATATTCATATCGAACTATTTAACATAGCGTATATCATATAAAAAACATGTAGAAATATCTATGATAGATTGTCCCATAAGTGTGCAGTATTTCTTATTGTGGCTAATACAATCATGTGTAACGAACTAGCCATCTTTGGTATTCCTGTTTAATTAGTGTAAATAATAATAATAATAACAATAATA
Organism: Drosophila quasianomalipes; assembly: GCA_035043665.1. NCBI lineage: Eukaryota > Metazoa > Arthropoda > Insecta > Diptera > Drosophilidae > Drosophila > Drosophila quasianomalipes. The sequence continues at coordinate 55,891 of JAWNMU010000511.1, forward strand.
AAAATAATAATAATAATAATATTAATAATAATAATAGTAGTAATAATATTAATATAACAATATATAATATTATTATTATTAATAGCAATAATATTCATTTAAAATGCTCATGGCAATATGTTTTGCTCTATTCTATTTTAAGAAGTTCTTAAGCAAATTTACTAATTGAAATATGTTTGCTAGACATATGTATGTGTGTATGTATAATCCCATTAAAAAGGTACCCTAACGAATGGCCCTTACATAATTTATACATTCATACATACATATGTACAAATTTAAGTATGCTTACGTAGCCAAAGCACACGCGAACAGGCTGCAAGATGATCGCTGTATCCGATTGCTGGGCTTCCTCTTCCCTAAGTTTCCGATTGATTACAAACGAACAAACGAACTAACGGTTCGGCTCTTGGTGCTGATTAAGAATAAATATCTTTTGTAAAATGGGATGGGATATATCTTGATTTGCATATTACACATACAGATTCAAAGGTTAGATATAAGACTTATCAATGTTTGACCTAATATTACTTATATAATTATTTATATTTATTATTTTTTATTTTCGCTACGTAGAGCACTCAATTCACAACACAACACACAAACACACACACACATTATGTTAAGATTGAATCAAGTATGCAATATTCGGTTCTTGTTATATTCGGTTCTTGTTATATTGGTTCAGTGGTATTGAGAGTATTATGTTTTCAATCACATGAGTTTTTGAATTGTGCACTATTGTCCGTCGTGAATATGCTGAAATTTGAAATTTACACTGGTGGTCAATACTCCCATACCGTAATTCAAGATATAAATAAATAAATTATAAAGGTTGGAATGGTTGACGGGCTGGTTTCCGAAGGCACAGGTAGACAGTTGGAAGCTGTTGAACAGGTCGAAATAGTTTCACCTCCACCTCAAATGTGTGCAGAACGAAACAAAAATACACACACGCACAACACACAACACACACACACACGCACACACAGACAAATGCGCACTACACATGGTATTCTAATGAAATGCTATCCACTCGTCAATGATCAATTGTCATTAAAAGAGCTTTGACTCCAAATTCTACCTTTTCCATTACTCAGCCAAAGCGCCAAACATTCGGCTGTGGATTATTATTGACAGTGCAAAACATATACGTTCATAATCAATATACATTGGTTAAGTCCATATAACTACCATCCTAATTCCCGACTTCGAACGATACCATTGTTACATTGAGCTGCCTTAGCAGAAAATATAAATTAAAGCTGCCTTTAAATTTTGTAGTCAAACAGGAAAGAAATTTGCCGAAGTCAAATATATAAAGTTGTAGAGAAAAGCTGAACGGGAATATCTTAGACTCTGTATACTCTGTAAGAGTATACCGATGTGCGGGGAAATGACTTACAAATAGAGTTTTAAAGCTCCTTTAACACGCTTTAAGGGTTTTGCCATATCTACATCAATCCACTCACAAATTGCAAAAATCCAGAACTCTTCAATTTTTGTGTTTCACTTTTAGAATCACTAACCAAATAAACTAAATCCTTAAGGCTCTTCTTGACCCGTTTGTCACCTGTAAAAAAATGTTAGCGTTGTCTAATGCTTACAGAACAAGGGTATCAGACAGATTGAAGCATTTTCAACATCATAATGTTCCCAAATTCTCGATCATCCCCAACCTTTGTTTCCTTGAAATTTATTAGAGTCTATTTTCGCTGTTAATTAAGGTAAATATTTTTAGATACCTTGGTTTACCTTGGTATAATAATATTCGTCAACTGTATAAATTTCATAAATGCAGAAGTTGTTAAGCGGGCCACAGAACATCAATAAATCAAATTTTATAATATATTGCACATATTAAAAAAAAAAAATATATATATATATGCTTTTGACACAAGTAAATATACATTAAAATTGTAATAAACCGGAAAATGTTACTATCTAGTTACTAACGGATAAAGCTATATTGGCAGTATTCTTCATGCTGATCAAGTTTATATATTTTCGGGCGATTCGTACGACAAAATTGGAAAACCCTTTTTGTGGTTTTGTGGTTGCTTTGGGTTAGGCTGAAAAGTGTACATTGCCATTTAGGCAGAAAGTCAATTAACCAGACAATCAACACAAGCAGTAATAAATATTTATATTATTTAAAAATAACTTGCATTGCCTTAAAGCGCCCTCTTGTAAATTAAATTTGCATGTCCCTTATTGTGGCGCCCTCTTGCCTAAATCTAATTAAACATTATTTAGCTTTATAGAAAGTAGCTGTGCTACGTTTTTTGGCACTCGAACAACAGATGGCGCAATAGGTCTAGCCAACCACTTTCTAAGGGCAATGTAATTTTGTATCTTTAGTTCAATGTTAATACATTGGACTGCACATAGTATGTTTAAGTGTAGAAATTATAAGCAAAGTTAACAGGGTACAAAATAGAAAACAGGTTCAGAATGCAAGCTAACAGAATGCATATATTACTTTATTCATACGAAAATTTAAATTGCACCGAATTTAAAGACACAATAAATATTCGCTAATTATTTGAAACTGAACAAATATTTTAAATTTTGAATGACTCCAATAAATAACGGCGACAGTTCAGGCAGACTTCAAAATATTTGAGTCAACAATGATTTTGCTGTAAAATATAATTAGTACACAGCATATAGATATACGTAGACGCCATCTATAGTTTAAGTTATTTTTTCTTGCAGAGAATAAAATAGCTATGACTCCAACTGGTCGTTTAATGCCATTGCCATTGTCATCAAGATGAACAAACAAAGGTGGCGCTATCCAATCAAATATTTGAGTCGATGAAAATTAATTTGAAGTCAGCAAAATATTTTTAACCAGTAATAATTTTGTAACAAAGGTATAAAATACTTATAACCTCAACCCATCGTCTTAAAAATTAATACACATTTACTTTACCCGGGTTATTCAAATTACGTTTAACTATAACGATATTTTTATTTTATTGATGATTGTAATGTCAGTAATTACTAGTTTATTGTTAAATATATAATACAATTAGTTCGAGTAGATACAATTTGATATTGGTACTGAATAATCGACATATTTTATATTTCAATTTTGTTGACTGGCCCTGAATGTTTTTTTAAACACGAATTTCCAACAGGACTTTTGAATTTTTCAAAACTTCTTCAGTGATGACAATCAAATCCGTCAAGTAATCTTCAAATTATTAAAACTCTAGATGGCGCTTAGGTGCACATAAAAATATCATTCAATGAATATATTCCAATAAGAAACTTCGACACTAACTGTAACCAACAGCTTATTAAAATTCATATATGAATCGTCATGCATTTGACAATTTAATTGCTGATTACAACCTATTTGCTCGGATCAACACTCAAAATATAATTTCAGAAATCATTTTTCCTTGTTATTGAAAAATGAAAGCCACAGTTTTTAATATTCATATTTCCAAAATATACATAATAAATATAGTTCAATAATAAATATTTTACAATATCGCTACCACCAAAGTTTGTTATTATATTAAAGGCATGTGCTTTAAGGACGATCGAACAAGAAAACAGTGTAAATATTTATATTTATTTATGTAACATAAACATCACATATTCATTAAAATACTATCTGACGAGTAATTTTAGAACTTCTAAATACTCATAAGTTACCCTTTAAGATCAGTAATATTTAATTACGGTTCTTCTTATCAGAATCGATCGAATTGGACATTTATTTGATCGAAAAAATCATTGGAAAGATGAGTTTTTGTATAAAACCATTATTGATTGCCAATACATATGTGGACTTAAAGGGCTAATCATTCTTATTTTAAATGTAATTAGTTCTACAAAATATTCAATTATTTTTCTTACTGCAATTGATCCACACATACATTTATAAGCGCGGGAGCACTGTTTAGATTCAAAAGAATTCAAAAGAATTCATTCCACGCCAATGACGTAACAGTTTGGAGTAGTTAAACAGTAGCCGTGGCCACAAATTGGCAACCGTCTGTTGTCTGTTGGCTGTTGTGCGTTGCCGTTATTACTAAAATTACTACATCAAATCGTTCCACTTATCCAAAAATGTTCCAGGTCTCCACTGTTCGCGTATGCTTTTGCCCAATTTTTCGGCTGCTGGCAGGCCTATATTTTCAACCTGCCAATTAGGCAATGTACAATACATATGTATACATATATATGCACAAAGTATTCTCTAATATTTAGCGAGCTGATGTTTTGAGTAAATTTATATTCCGAATGTACCGATCACATCACCGATGCCAATGCTCATTTCAGTGTTTTTAATTTGGTTATTCGTGAACAATTTCAAAATCAAATTTGAAGTACTGTATTCACATATGACCAGGTTTATTCTTAAAAAAAAATTAACATCGTTTTATATATATTTTGACTCCAGGTGCTCAAATGGAAGTATACTTTTTTATTGTTGGTTTTACCAACATATTTAAATAATACTACAGATTTGTATCAATAAATAAATAAAGGGCCAAAATCTTGTTGATGCATTTTCTAGAATCGCTTAGAGATTTTATAAACCTCCTCACTGTAGTAATTAACCATATGCAGTAAGTGCAATCTGCAATCAGCGCGAATACTTTATTATTTTGATTCTAAAACCGTATCCGTAAGTTCAAAGACGCCGAGATATGGTATATTTAAATTCCTTAATTTATTTATGTGAAAAGTCATAGTAAAATAAGAGGGGTAGAACTAATGCTCAAAAAAAAAATACAATTAAGTGTCAGGAAATCACTAAAATCGATAAAATAACATCTGACTGTAAAATTTTCACTCATAATTCGATAAATTGATATATCTGATAGAGCAAATTGATAACACTACATATCTTCCGAAGTTTTGAAGCTAAAGTCAACAAACTCGGAACATAGATTGTTGGTGACGTCCCCTGCCTTTACCTGGAACCATCTGTTGGCCTTAAAACTAAAGTCAGCAAAAATTGTAAAATTACAAATGTGGCTTCACCGTTTAAATACCATTGTTGTCAGTCAGCAGCCTTTAACAGAAAGGTAAATCAAATATCCTGTAGGGCAATAAAATTCTTTCAACAATACCGTTGCAATAACTTTTGAGTTACTAAAAGTTTTATTTTTAATTTTAATTCTTATTACTCTTAGAGTTGAAATGCTATAGCTTGGACCAGTGGAGTAAAATTTTGAAATTTGCAGTGTTGTAGCAATTTAAATTTCGCAGAATTAAAACCTATAGCTTTACTCAAACATATATATATTTCCCATAGGCAATAGTGCAACAAATGTTTATCAATGCCGGATGTAATTTGAATATGAGACGTCCGGTACAACTATGTACCTGTGCATATGTAGATGCAAAAGCATCAAGTTGAATCTGCCGGATGGGCAAAAAGCGATTTCGGCTATAAATTAAATGAATTCAAGAGGAAGCGCGCTCAAACTCTAAATATTATATTCGTAACAACAATGAAAATACGTGGAGAACGATAATCGATTTTTGTTTATTACGCTCTCGCTTCTCCTTGCCTCTGTTGCTGTTGGTGTTGCTGTTGCTGTTGCTGTTGCTGACTGCATATACGTACTCACTTCATTCTACCAGTGTCTTCTCGGCAGGCTTCGCCCTCTTGCCCTCTTTCACTCCCACTCTCGTGACGAGGCCGACATCTGCTTTTTAATGAAGTAGTAAAACTCATTCATAAATGTATTCAACCGGGATGTACACACAACGCTCAACGCTCGACGCTCGACGCTCGACGCACAACGCTGGATCAAGTGAAAATGGAGAGAGAGACGAGACATGGGCATGGACTGTGGACTGTGGACTGTGGCTTGTGCTCTAGCAGGTTTATGACGAATAGCAGAATAAGAATTTATTTGCAAGGCAACCACAGTCAGCCAGTCATCCAGGTAGACTTTGGCAGACAGCAGACAACAGACAAGACCGGCTTAAGTAAAAAAATAACTGCGATCTGCATTCAGTCGCCAGTGCAAAACTGCACTCGGTTCTCCTTGGTTAGTCTCCTTGGTTGTGCCTGGCGTATTCCAAAACAGGCCGATTTCTGCTTTGCCACGAGCCTAACACACGCCGCAGTTTCGACACTTGCTATCGTCCGGAGTTCGCATCCTCGTTGCGAAAATTTACATTTATCTTGCATTTCAATTTCATTTTGAGTGGACTTTTTAATTTCCTCTTTGCAAATGAAATCAATTTTGATGCGATGCTTGAAAGGAGCACTTACATATTCACAATCATATCTAATCGTTCTTTTGGATACTATTGTTGTATGTATTTATTTAATGTGTGTCAGTATTTTGGACAACGCAGTCTTATCTTCATCTAACTTAATTTATTTATGTTATTAGTTTTGTATTTTACGCAGTTAAATACACAGTTAAGCAGTCATTTAAAATAAAACTTGCCATCTAATTGTAATAGATTATCCATTAATTTATAATAGATTTTGTAATTAACTTATTTCTATACTGTTCGCAATGGATATCTACACATGTAAAATGAATTAAGGAATACAGTTAAAATTACAATCAAAGGATATAACCACAACACTTTGTAGATATTAACATTGACATTCAAGCAATAAATACATTTTTTTTTAATTTTTTTAAATCAGCAGTGAAGTTACAAGAGAAAACATAGAATCAATTTGAATGTTTGCTTAAAATAGAAGACAGAATTATTTAAATGAGCTTCCAATTAAGACATATTTTCGCATTGCTACATTTGGTGGAGCTATTGACGAGGTCTTGGGAACCAATTTTGTATTAAAGTGTTGCCAATTGAAAATTAAAATTTCAAAAACCATCTACCTTTTAGAAGTGGAAAAAAATATTTCCTTAGTTGATATAATCACCAAACAATTTAACAAATATACAAATGTAAATGGTTTTACAGAATACCGGTTTTATTCAGAATACCTATGATTAGACAATCTGAAAAAATCATGAAATCGATACTGGTATAAAAGTCTCACATTTTTTTAAACATAGATCTAAACCTTGCACCCCTATTGTCTTATATATTAATATAACAATTTTATAAGTCTTAAGTAATACTTAAAGTTTTTAATCTAATTTTGTGGTTAACAGAGTCGAAATAAAATATATGCTATCATGATACAACTTTAATCATACGCCTCCAAGGGAGTCGTTTGGAAAACCGTCTAAAAATTAGTTATTGTATAATAATCTTTATTGCTTATAAAGATATTAAACTTTAATGAATGTTGATATATTCAGTAAAACAAAATAATGAAAATTTGAGTACTTTATCATAGTTAGTTTTCTTTTTAATTTATAATGAAATTGAGTAGCCTATCCTAAATTAATATTTTATATTTCATTTTTTTCCTATATTGTAAATTTTAATTGAAGCGTTCATTTTAATGTAAAGCCATTAATATTTAATTTAATGAATTTAATGTATTCATTGAACATTTTTTTTTTAAATTTAAATCTCTTAAAATCTAAGTATGGTCTACATTAAATAAATAAATATATTTTATTGTGTATTTGAAATATGCAAAAAAAATGTTTGGCAAGGTCAACTAAGTTTCGCTTAAACAATTAATGTCAACCGAAGGATAATTTTAGAATGAAACTAGCGGGCGGCAACGAAAAAGTATTCAATTTGTGTGAACGAACATAAGCAGCATATACTGAATAGCATTGATTTATCTCTACTTTTATTGTTAAGCTTTTAATTCAAAGAATTGTGGGCCAATTGCAATGCCTATACATTTTCATTAATATATGTATGTGATAATTTCATATTTAAATGGGCCATCATTATCATTTTTTAGCCCAGAATCGACAAATATTTTTTCAGTAAGTCACGACCTATGGGCCACTGAATACTAAAACAGACTTTAAGTGAACAAAACTCATCCTAAAGTTTCTTTTAAGTTTATTTTCTGGAAAGAAGGTTAAGTAGGGGTATGTGTACACAAGTTTGATTAAACAAATCAAATTTATCTCTATGTTCGGCGGACTGGACCTGAAATCATTTTCTTTCTAATACAATTGCATATTTTTGAACAGTTTCACTTTTCGTGGTTGGTATATTACATTATTTGGGGCAGTATATTAAAAATTGAAGAGCAAATATTAGACATTATTGACAAAGATCTCTGGTATTCAAAAACCCACCGCAGAATCGCCACAGCTATTGGCTAATAGTTGTTTGGGCGTGCTATGATGAAGTTGGTAAATTTTCACGTGTATACATGTATATGTATATATATGTATATATATATATATATGTGTATATATATATGTATATATATATATATATATATATATATATATGTATGCATACATATGCAATTAAGTAACTAGCAAAGCAAACTGTTATGGGAACGAAACCTAAAATGCCAGCTCTTTTTATCAGTATGCTGCAGTTTTGCAAATATAAAACCGCACGCAAATTGGGCGCTACGTTGAGTTTTGTTGTGTTTCAATCTCATAAATTATTTTGGCAACGCATCACGCGAGAAACTTATACCTGATTTAGCGCAGCCAGTCTGCAAGAAGACTAACTAAGGCAGATAACACTAACACATTCGGCATACCCATTTCAACGGCTATGCCAAAATGATTTTGTGGGCGATGACTTTTGCACAGCCTCTTTGTTGTGTTTTTGTTTTGATCTTTGGCCCTTGCCCCGTCATTTTACCCTATATTTTTTAGCTGGGATCAAAAAGTTCTTGGAATGCCGATAAACCATATAATTTTACTAATTGAACGGGGGTGGATAAATGTAGCCAATGCAAGAGCTCCAGACGTACGAATAAAATGTTTCTGCTCCATGTCATACTATCAACTTAAGAACGTTGCAGACAGAAGCTCGGTATGCTTAGATACCCTATTTCCCATATTTCCATTCCCCATTAAATGAGACGTAGTAACTACAGCTTACAAATTATGGGGAACATGAATATTTTTTCTGATTAGAGGAGGCAAAAGTAAAAGTGGCATACTATATTAATGTTGATTTCTCTCGCTTATGTACAAGCATGCGTATCAAATTTGCCTAAGGGTAGCTGAAAAACTCTACTTAACTGCATACGATCATACTCCGAAGAAAAACACACTTTAGCAAGAAGCTAAATAAATTCTTTAATATTTATTTGGGATATATTAACACAGAAAAAGTAGGCAAGGAACATATGACTTGGACAGACAATTAAAAATTTCTTAATGTCTCTAAATTGCATAATGGAAACATTGGAAAAAGCTAAATATGTTTATTTTTAAGTAATAGATAGTGTCTCATGCAATTCTTAATTTATAAAGTATTAGAATGAGTTTGCTCTCTGAAACTCATAGCACGGGCAAATAATATGTAATTCAAAGAAAGGCTTGGCAACTAAACAAATCGTCCTCACTGACTCCTCGTGATATACGCCATCGGTGATGGCTTGGGACTGCTCTTAGAGCTTAACTAGTCACAAATACGATCACAAATAATCAAATTACGATATCCACTGTAACCAGTCAATTCCATTTATAGTATAATAATAGCTGAAAACCGTTGGAAAAGAGCCGTTCAACATTTGAAAATTGTTATCAAACGAAGGTTATCTTGGGTGACTGTCACCAGTAATTTACCGTTAAAATTTTGGCGGCCAATTTTGAATCAATCTTGATAGGGGTTTACCAGAAATCTTCATTCGAAATTGTGACACATAAAGTATCCGAAATATGTTGAGGCTCCAGCGCACGGGGTACTTCTACATAAATAATAAGTATCCCGAAGCTATGTGCAAGTATATATTTGATGGAAAAGTTGCATTCATACTTGAAAATGAATAAACGGACAGTCAGCCAGACTGACATTGCGTATTTTCTTGATGGACTTTGTTAATCAAGTAATAGTGGCCGAGATGTGTTTGCATTATTAACTTAAATTGTAAGTGACCAACAAAGTACCAACGAATTTATGTCATTCATTACTGGTCGCAATCTGACAAACAGATAGTCATAATGTATAATCTATAATCTATTGATCATTGAAATAATAATTATTTTTTTTAATAAAGTCTTCCCTCATAGAAAAGTGATTTTTAAAAAATATGCATTAAATGTGACATTAAAATATATGAACATTTTTTTATTCTTTTAACCATACACAGGAAAGTGATTTACTTGATAGTTTATTGTTCAGAAATTAAAAAATATAATAATAATCGGTTTCACAGCAAATATACATATAATTCTTTTCCCCAAACTGTAGAATGAGGAATTCATATCAATTACAGTCAGTTCGTGTCTTCGTAAATTTACATGTACTTAACTACACAACATTTCATTTTATTGTATAAACGGAAAAGAAATTGTTTCGTCCGTCTCGAAATTATATGTTCCTGTTCACCCCGATCCAACTAGAAATTTAATTCTTCATTGCATTTTCGAATGGGAATATTATAGAATTACAATAGATAGATTTAGATTAGATAGATGAGACTTAGTATATAAAGATTATTTTTATCACAACTTTTTAAATATTATTTATAAGTTAATGTTTTGCCATCAGAGCTCAGCGAATTTAAAAAATAGTACTATGATTTAAAAAAAAAACATTATTTGAAAGCATGATGATAAGTGTAGACGACTTGTCCCGATCCCATCTTACTCTGCAATGTTTTATCTCAAATATGACATTTTCCGGCGGACTTTTTTATAACGAACTTTAAAAATTAGTTTGAATCTAATCGGTGGAGTGGATTGTCCGATGAATGTGAAGCACCTTTCCGTTAAAATATCGCATTGGACTTTAAGAATAAATAAATTTGAGCCCGAATAAACTGGAAGCAGTCGAGTTTCATACAAAAGTCTTCTGATGCTACTAAAAGACTGCCCTCTCTTGTGGGGAACACTAAATTCCAGCCCTAAGTGCGACTCATTATTATTATAAAGTGGGCTTTGGCTGATCTGCTAAAATGTATGGTAATCAATCTGCTCAGATCACAGACATGGTTCACTTGAAGTTGTATGGTAATTACACTGAATGCTTGCGTGCACGAAATTCTTATGTCAATCAGAGATCACACAACCCTATTGGCTTTAGTGGTGCAATTTCAAATTTTACGTATTTCGTACAGAAACCATGAACCTGATACTGGCTGACAGATAATTGGCCAGTGTGTACGTTGCCTAGATTCCCATCCAGGTCTCACGAGTCGATAGCTAGTTGACACAAGTGCGTTTACCGTATACGGATACGGCGACGGATTGTGATGGCAAATGTTTTTACTAAAATTTCGTAACATTCAATAATCTTACCATCATAAATTTTTGATCTTCAAATTGATGGTCATTGGTCCGGTGTAAGATATGCATTTTTGTTGGTGTTGGATTGTTGGATTCGTAGTATTGATTACATAGAGTGCGTTGATTAAATAGCAATTCTTCGATCGTTTGGCGGTAAGGATTTCACTGTCACTAACTCGAACGCTTCGCTCGCTTAAAATGCATAACAGGTACAAATGCACAGTAGATAAATTATTTTTTGGCACTGAATAAGGCAACTATAAGTCATATGAGTATATGCTTATATAAATGTAAATTGGTAGTAAGTGAATATTTATACAACTATGAAATGTGTATGTATCCGTCCGAATGTATCACTTATCCGAAATAGAAGTGATGGCAATTACAGGTGCACGGAGTATACGAGAGTGGCACTTAATGCTGGATGCTTAAAATCACAAAACACTTAATTAAACTCGAGCTGTTTGGAATCGTAAGAAATTTCGAAAATACAGCATAATATACAGTTGATTTAACGAAAACCCGCAAATAAACTTCTGCCTTTGCGCAGCCACTGACGGTAGTTCTCGACTGAACTAAATTTTCTGGTTGGACGTAAAAACCTTCAGGGGATGTATGGCGATGCTGACGATGCTGCTGCTGTTTGAATACAGATGTGTTTCATACATACATACACACCCATATACACAAACGCACACACACACACACAGAGACTGAGACTGAGCATACACATAACACATACATGCAAGTATATGTGCGTAAAAACCTATAAAATCCCCATCACCGCTTTGTGAAACGCACACTTTTCGTTATACACACATACACATACATATTAAGGCGCTGACCCTCCCCGGAGCGGGTTTTTCAAAACGCTATTCACACTCTCTTATACAAGAGAGAAGACTAAGAGAGTGTTGTACGGACAGAAGAGAAATGTGCATGCTGCAAACCGGTTGAGAACCAAACCCCTGAAAGCTGATTCGCCTTGGATTTTTCCGTCGTTTAAAACGGAATGGTTGCTTGAACCCGAAACCCAAAACTTAACCGAAACTATTTTTACATGACCATATCTTTAAAATAAGATCATATTCTTATTTTAAATCAGTATTACGAATAAGATTTCTTAAATGTGTCATAAAATTAAGAATAATTATGAATTATGAATTATCAAACAAAAAACAAATAATGCTTATATTTGTTTTGTTACCTATGCTTCTGTTGTATTCGTAGCTGTATGTTATATCGAAAATAATATTCATTTTTCGAAAATATTAAATGTTGTCTGGTGGACTTGTAATTTACGTCATTCTCTAAGAGAATTCGAAACTGGAGCTGCTGTGGCGAAGAGCAACCAAAAAGTACATAAGAGAGGGCCGGCTGTAAAAATCTTTACCGCCACCAATACCACTTAGGATATGTATGTATGAATTTGTTCGTGACTGTTTGCTGGCCCCGTCGTGTTCAAGTTAAAACGCGCAACAGCATCAGCTACAGCTACAGCCAGAGCCACAGCCATTTATATTTTCAGAAACCACGCCCCTCAAGCTGACTACTAGACAATGGGCCGAACCCAGAGGCTGCGTCAGCGGCATCGCCGTTGCGTCGGCAGCGCAGCCTCTGCACATGTGCACATAAATACTACATACTACATACTCGTAGATACAAACGCATACATGCACAAACATCAATACATATGTATGAAGACATGTGTTTAAGTGGATATGTGTATATAAACGCATGGGCTTAACTCTCTCTGTTTGTGTGTGTGTGTGTGTGTGTGTGCGTGTGTGTGTTTTGTGTATTGTATCCGTAAATGAGTATATAAGCGTAGTGGTTGCCAAATACATACACACACACACACACACACACACACACACACACACACTCATACGCAGATATGTATGTATTTATGGAAAGCTGGGGTTGCCAACACACTTTGTCCTCAGGGGTGTAACTTATGCTACTGGGAAAAACTCGGCATTGGACGCTTGTTTTGCCAGTGGTTAGTGCCCTACCATTTTTGCCCCAGGGTTTATTTTGCACAGCATCACAGAGTGATTATATTAAAAATGATGAGAGTGGGGAACTATGTACAAGATGTATGTATGTTTGTGTGTAAATATACAAATGTGTAATATTCAATGTAAAATATAATACAAAATGTGTGTGTGTGTGTGTGTGTGTGTGTGTATGTATGTACTTACACATTTAGATGTAGATACTTAAAGTTTACTGGGGTACCGAAGACAAAATACCCTTGAACTAAACTGTTTCTACAGAAGATATATTAATAAATATCTAGTAAGCAACTTTGAACTCAAATAGCTATAGTAAAGTGTTACTCTTTAAATCACAACAATTTTCGAGAAAACTTGACTTTTCAAAAATTGATTCGATCCGCCAATAACACACTCTACGAACGTTTTTTATAAAACTTTAAAGACAATTGTGGCTCATTACTTTAAAAAATACATTTGTCTCTGTTCATAGATGTATATATTTACATGAAAACGAATATATCCAAACTTTATATGTAAATTCAAACTATTTAAGTCACGTAATTGAATATTTTTGAAGAACGATTTTATTAGTGAAGTATTAGTGAATTCAAAACTTACTTTAAATGAAGGTTACTTCAGCTGGTAAATGAGTTATCTTTTAATATAATAATTGGAGAAAGTTATCAATAAAGTTAAATAAACTTGTTCTGCGCATGATGTACGAAAACTTACATTTCAGTATGTAGCTCTGATATCTGATATCGGACGGTGATCGAGAATATATATAATTTATGGAGTTGGACATGTTTTGTTCTACCATTAACATACTTTTGACCAACTTAGTAATTCATGAAAATGTACATTTTTGAACTTGTGTCTCTTTAAGAGAATTTTAAATTTATTGCTAAAAGAATATACAGAAATACAAAAAATTATAAAAACCAAACTAAAGAGATTGAACAGCAAAAAAATAATGATTTAAAAAAGTATCATAAATAAATTCGACATTCCATCGAAATTTTCGTCTTTATTTTGAGTAACTGGACACTATTAATTTTGTAAAGATGTTTTTTTATATTGTTGTTTGTAAATTTGTGTGTTTACGTTAAGTAGAATTTGATGTAACTTTAGAACATCTAATTGTATTCAGCTGCGCTATGCTAGACATCCTTTAATATATAACCTTAGGTATTAAAATATTTAGTCGTGCATTTTTAGCTGGGAAATAAAAAAATCCTGAATAAACTTTTAGGTAAAAATCGATAAGACCAATATATATCTTCTAACTCAACTTCTAGTTTGTAATTCAGCGAAGTTGGGCGACAAATTTTACCAACAGGGAAAATAAGATGTCATATAGGATTTAAATATATTTAAATAGTTATTAGCAACGGCAATATTGAACTACATGAATATTTAAATAATCATGTATGAGGTAGAAATTATATATTCTTGATCAAGACGACGAGATAAATTTATATAGCTAAAGTCGTTGGTTTTTCTATAAAAACTATTATTTGAAACACTATTGTGTTTCACAAATTATCTAGAACAAATTTAGATAAAAATTGTATTGCAACAACTATTTTCCGTTAGATCTGGTTTCAGATCAATAGAAATACAGTCGACACAACAAAGTATATTAATAAAATTACCGAAAAGAGACACTTACTAATAATGTGTGCACTTTATGGAATTGTAATGAAGTAAATTTAATTTATTTCTTTGAATTGCTAAGAGATATTTATGTTTCGGAAATTGAAGTATTTCATTGCATGTTTGGCAGAAGCCTTTAACCTACTTTAATGTTCGCACTGCAAAGAAATAATTATACGAGACATGAGCTTGCATGCCTACATGTGTAGATGTACATATGTATTTACGGATGTATGTATGTATTTGTATTAAAGTTACGCGCATTTGTGCCGCACCGCGAGCAGATAAAGGAGCATTTACAATCACTACCACGAACGACAGCAGCCACAACAGCAGTCATGAACATCCTGCGGCGTTCACGAGTTGGACCCGGGGCCCTGTATTTTAGCCTCATCCTAAATTGGGTGCTCAGGCTCAATAGACGGAGCTGCCAGGCCGCACACTGGTACAAATCTCAGCTCTAGCCAATGTGTTCCGTGTCCATGAAAGGCTGCCATTTTCAACTAGCTGTCAGTTTAACATCAGAACACAGCCAACAGCAACAAAAAATGCATAAATACATACATAAATGCACATACATTGACAAATATATGGATACGTATATATTGATTTGTATATGTACAAAATGGTTAGCATCTATACATAATCGATTCGATATATATATATATATATTTAAATACATACAAGCTTATCTGTAATGGGCAAAGGAAAGTGACTGTGGACGTCGGACCAGTGTGCTGTGCATCACGATTTCTGCGGTTCGGCAGCAAAGACTGAAAATCAATATTGTTTTGTAAAGCGAGCAGGGCATCTGGTATCGCGAGTCCAAATCGTAACAAAAAATGGCGGCTTGATCATCGATCGTTCGCCTGCCGCGGCCACAAATGAGCAACCGTAGTCATAAATCGTGCCGTTGCAATGAAGCCGCCTAAGAGGAGGAGGGTCGAATACGGTGCGGCAGCGCTGCAATTGGATAATGCACCTGAGCACCCGTTTCGTGCTCGCTATTTACTGCTGCCTGCTCTGTGCTCTGAGCTCTGTGGTAGAGTCACAGGGACAAGTAAGACACACACAAGTACGTATGTGTGTACTTATGTATATACTTATATGTGTGTACAATTGTTACCACGAGTTCCTGTGCATATGTCCATACATAATTTCATACTTTTCAATGAACATTCGTAGGTGCATGTGCTTAAATACATACACATGTGCATATACAAAGAAAGAATTTGCTAGCGTGTTGAGACTCACGATTTTTACAATTGGTGCTTTCAATACCTTTATTAACTTTTGGAATGGCAAAATTTGTTTCACTTAAATTAGTTGGCGTGTAATGACGAATTATACGAAAATACTATCATCTTAAGAACAACGATAAGGCATTTAAAACTGTTCGGCGTAGCTGAAATCAAGGAATTGTGACAACTCTTCAGTCTGACTGGGCTTTCCCCAATTCATGCAACAAATGTTGGACGATTTTGCATTTAAATACTCACAGAAATATTTCTTATTTTTTTTTTTATTTAAATTCAATTTTTTGTTTTTCTCTGTGTCGACATTAAATAAATAAACTGTTTATATATATCGAAATTTGGTATTTTTTCCAAGAGTTTCGGTTCCGGTGCAAGGTGAAAATGATGAAAATTTATATTAAACACAACATCCAAGATAGTAGGTAATAGGATTCATACAGAATTTTTAGGAATTATTAGGTATCATATTTGCCATCATAGTTCTTAATATGGACGATTAATTGAATCGTTATAGCTATGTCCATTAGCCTGTTTCTATTCAAACCAGTCTTTCACTGAGAGACTCTCAGACTTGCAGATATCTTGATGAATCTTAAAGTATATATGGTATATGTATGACGCGGGCAGTAAATAGGTAGGAGACGGTCAGATCGGACCACTAAATTTCTACAACCTTCATAAAACTTGCATTATATTTATGTCATAGACTTTAAATAACCTTTCAATAGGTTGATCAACGTTTCCAACATAATTGCAACATAAAAAAAGTTTGCAGCGCTTTGAAGCAGACGTCTCCGACTCTATAAAGATTACATAGTCTTGATCAGCACTACTACCTGAGTTGATATACCCATACCCTGTGTCATTTTGTCCGAATTCTTTAGTTTTACATGCACAGAGCTCCGACAGTTTTAAAGCTATCTTGGTTAAACTTGGTATATATCCGTCTATTAGTTTCCACCACTTATGAAGTCGGAGGCTACTAGATCCGACCACTATATTGTAAATCAGCTAAAAGATTTGTTCTCGTATTGAATAAATTATTTATTACTGGGATATTCTGACCAAACTCAGAAAATATTTGAGATATTCCTCATATTTGGCAAAATTAGAAATTTCATCGTCATCGGACTTTATAATATAGCTGCCATTGGAACAATCATTCGAAAGATGAGTTTTAAATTGTTTGATACAATAGAACTATAAATATTTTGAAAACTTAGCTCGCAGCATGCCGTGAAACAGGAAACATAGTATAAAAAAATTGTTAATAAACAAAAACATTATGATATATCGATCTCGGCACTTAAATCAGATTTCAGCACATCGGTAACATCGGTATGCAAGTATATTTTATCTTCGGCGTGCCTAAGAAAGACGATATTTCCTGTTTTTATTTTCAAAATTTTTTAACAACCTCATCAATTACAAGCCATTTCACAATCTTTTCTTCTTCTTAGTTTTCTTACAATACCTCCCGATTATTCAACAAATAAAAATTTTTGTATATTCCCAAAAATGTTGAAGACTTTAATTATCAAACCATAAACACAGAACAACTATAGAAATTTGTTCAGTGTTTATAGTTAAATAAATGCTTTTTTTTTCTGGAATTCATTAAATGGTGACATATTCCTTATATTTTAATTATTTATATAATTAAATATATTCCTTCAATGTTTAGCATGTGCTTAAATATCTGGCTTAAGTCATGGATAACTGTAAAGGTTAATATGTGTCGATTTTATGAACCAAGCAACAACACTCATATAGTTCTAAATACATTTAACAATAAAAAACAAACCAGCAACCATTTTTCTAAAGATACAAATTTCAGTTCATTATTGAGAAGATGTAATAAAAGTACATTAATGTATGCAAATGATTAAAATATTATTGTGAATTTGCGTAGTTTAGAGCAGACTCAAAAATATCTCTTATTAAAATGGCATGAAGTAAAATATTTACACGCCATATGGCATTATCTTAGCAGTATAGAAGAAGTGCAGAGAGAGAGAGACATGCAAATGGTACTCCTCTGATTGAGTATTTGAATCTGTAACTACTTCAGCACACATTTTTTACATTCCCTCACAGAAATTTCCAGGCAGCACACAGTGTAGTAATATTTCCGAACGGCCGCAGGCCACTTCGTTCATATTCGTTATGTCCTCAGTTGCAGACAGATTCAAATTTTGGTAGATGCGTCCGTCGCTTCTCGCTGCTCGCTTCTCGGCAATAGCAGAAGTCACCGCTACATATACTATGTACCTCCACTTCACAAAGACGACAGCAACGACAACGGCGACGGTGGCGGTGACGGCACACGAATCATGACCATGAGCCCGGCAATGCTGCAAAAAGGCTGCTGCAATGTTGCACGACGTCCAATTGCCGCGGGGAAGATGTGCGCGCTCGTTGCAGCCATAGCCATAGCCATAGCCATAGCCCCTTGCGCTGGCCATTGCTGTTGCCGCTTGCGAATGCGATGTATATAAGTATGTATTTTCAGTTGCAGTTGCAGCAGGCGGATGTTTACAACATATTTCCTACGGCTGTGCTCGTGTGCACCTTTAATCCGCTCTTCTTTTTTTCGGTTTTTTTTTTTTTTTTGCAACCCAACAGCCCAGCAGCAACAATAACCCAAAACAGAACAGCCAACAGGCTAGCACCGGTCCATTTAAATATGAGGCCGAGAGATAAAAACATCTGCAGCTGTGTTTGCTCGCAGTGGATTACCGTTGGTATACATACTCTTATTATATACACACCAAGATGCAATATATAGCTTTGCATACGAATATATGATTAATTTGAAAATTTCATAAACACCATATTTCCTTAACATCATTAAATTACATTTATATTGAAGATAGTTCAAAGCAATACAATTCTCAATCTATACACAATAATAATATAATAGGATATATTTTTACTAGTATATGTCGTTTTAATGATTTCGGAATATCTAGTAATATACATATTTTGGAACAAATATAACTAAATAAGTAAGTAATGATCTAGTCGAGAGAGATCGAGAAACCGAGAATGTTATCGATGAACTACTACTAGGTTTTCTATTTCAAATTTGAAGTCTCAAAATCAAGTCGGTGATTTCCTACAGACAGACAGGCGAAAACATCTAAGTCGACTCGATTGTTTGTCCTTTATCGATATTTATCGATGACAACATAAATCTAATAACTATTGGTGTTTATATACTAACAATTCGAAAAATTAAGTTTTCGTCTTTTAATGACAGTATGTAGTGATCTTAAACTGTAACTGACGATTTGTGTTTGTGGAATTGTGGTGACTCTGGTTTTTAATTTTTATCTTGATTAAAACAATGGTGGTTCCATCTATGTATTTTGAAGTGCTAAAAGTTGTAATTCATAATTCAGCATTTTTTTTAAATAATTTATACGTAAATTACTATTCTTTCAGTTTTACAGCACTATCTGTCTTTGCTCACGGCAATGTGTATGTCAGAATTGAGGAATATAAGTTAAAAACGAGGGAGGCGTGATATTTTTGAAATAGTGAATTTTTAGTTCCCTTTAGTTTTGAATAATTATTCCTGGGCAAGGTCAAGACATAGTAATAAAATTTTGATAAAACGTTGCCAAAGAATTGATTAAATGACTAATTGTAATTGTCGTGTTTGGTCACACCAGAAAGCAAAACAAGTTTTTCTCCCAAAATCATAATTAACAACAGATCGTTCCTTTGATAAAAGCTGAGTACTGAATATCACCTAATCGACAACTCGCCGCTCGAGTTGTCTTACTTGTTGTTTGTGCAAGCCGCCTTGTGCTAATTGCTCTTTTTGTGATGTCGGCGACTTAATTTTTTCCAAAAGGATGTCGTTGTAACTAATTGGAACATCGCCCTTGGCAGTAAGCGTACATCAGCGTACATGATGTATGTTCTTTAAATGCCCAATGCAACCTATGATGTACGAAGTGCTGAAATTCTGAAGCTATCCGTTAGAAATAAATGTTCACAAAAACACGCCATCGTTAAGTATTTATAATATATACATTTATATGTACGTAAATTTGATTGTTTCTAATGTATGTATGTATACAGTTTAGTTGAGATACATTTACTACTATATAAATTATACTCGTGCTAACCATCTGAGATGTCTACTACAGACCTTTTCTATCCGCAAATGTTTGCAATACGACTGCTGTGATTATGCCTCTGATCCCTCCCGGCCTGTTCATAAGGTTATTAAACTTGAATGCTGAATTGCGTGAGGCGCCTCTCTTAACCGATACAAAATTTCTATGTGAGAAAATTATCAATGCGTTGGAGTCCAATGAAATTGCCATTATTAAAACGAGCGTATCGTAACTGTGTCGGTCTCGTCTCATTGCGTCTCGTCTCGTCTCGCGTCGCTTCGCGTCGGTGGCGCACGCTCTGCAGTTGGCGCAGCGCGAGCGGTGTCTGTGTTCCAGATTGGCAGATGATGATCCCGAAAATTAAAAGCCACACATACGAAATGCGAAGTCAAACATGCCTGTGAGGTCGTTAAGGAATATAAACTGGACAATGAAATCATTAAAGGCTCTCTAATTATAAGCGTGGTTTAAATGTTCTACTCACATTTAAGATTCGAAACTTTTATGACAGCTTTCGGAAAGTCTTTTAAAATTAAACACTGAAGTAGAATTATTTCAAAAGCTGACACAATGGATCTCAGATACAAAAAACATTTTTGTTGCAATTAAGTCCCTAAGTTCAACGATCAGAGGTTTCGATATTACAATATTAAATTGGTGGTTGTACTTATCACAATATTATATAAAAAAAAATGCGATATATGTATATACATTAGACATTCCATTCTATACTTCTCCCATACAAACTTTTATTGTTTGAATTAAAAAAAAATAATTTTTGCTTTGAACCGCTGGTACTATGTTAGTATCGGGGTCTTAAAAACAGACGATAAATACACAAGGTTCATATATCCATCCACATAGTATACTTTGTATGGTAAGTAATTGAACTAAGAAGAATTCGCATAAATCATATATGATGCAAAATTATGTACAATCATTTACTTCAACGTAGTGGACGTCTCTCATCCCATGTCGATCATTTTAATTTCGTATAATATGCGTTGTTTCGAATACTGAATGATTTATGCTTGGATCAATATCATCATTAGAAATTTATGGTTTAATTTTACAGCAACAAATAACTGGTTTTGATCGGTTGCTGAATATTTTGCAAATACCGTACAGCACATATAACAACGTTGCAGGTAAGCGAACTCATATTTTGCATATTTTGCAACCAAAAACCTAAAACAGGTCAACCCAAAAAAATTTGTACTACTTCCTTGCATATATATATATATATATATATATATATATTAACTTGTCCATTCATATTTGCTTTAAATATATGCATATGTTTATATAAAAACAAATACAAACGTATAATTTTTTAGTGAACTATCTTCTATCTATTTACCTAAAAACACTAAAAGTGTTTTACGAGTCCTACATAGCCAAATAAAAACAAGTAAGAATGGTCTAATCAAGAGAGATCAACTAGTAGATACTTTTCCCTGTAAATGACTTTGTACACTCAAAAGAAACCCAATTAATATAATTCGCGCAATTCGCCGAACGCGTTGTTGAGAAATATATAAAATCGATAAATGCTAATCGATTAAACCAACATGTATATTCCATTATTTATAATTATAATTATAATAAAAAAACTTAAAAACTTAAACTGGTAACGACCGCGTCAAGCCCCGCGTCTAAAAATCAGAAAAGCCATTATATCATAAGTTATCACATTTGGAAGGTAGATTCTAATAATCTCTTCGAAAAATTCGTTCAAACAATGTAATATATAAACTAAAAGCATTTTTTCAGTAGTTTGTTGAATTTAAAAGTACGCTATTGGTAACTATGGTAATTATGTCTTTCTTATGCGATGTTGATGAAACTGCACTATTAATAAATATTATGTCAATATAAATTCATACTCAAATTGCAATCGGAAGGAGTGGATAAGCGAAATTTATCGATAAAATAAAATAAACTCATAAATTTGCGTCGGATACATGAGAATTATAGTCTCTGAGATCGGTGAGCTGTTACAGACCTTTGCACATCTTCAGTATACCCATTTTTCCAATTTTCAATGGGTTGAGGGTATGAATACAAACAGCGCCTGCGGATGCGTTTCTGCATCAAGATTGTCTCAGAAGTGCGTAAAAATTGAAATGCCAAGAAACCGTAACAGATGCTTAACAGTTACAATTGCGTAGTACGTTTGTAGGTGCATATATTTGACTATGTATGAGAATACAATGTTTTGCCCCATGGCTGTAAAGAGGTCAGGGATTCCGATCTAACATTTACTTTCCTGTAGTTCTGTTTTTTTCCCGAATTGCTTAAGAGATGGAGTAGTCAAAGTATGCGCATTTGTATGAACATTGCTATGTAAGTATCTAACCAAAAACTTAAAATACAACAAATTATTTGTCACAAAGTGTGTTTAGTGGGTGTTAGGACTAACTCTTTTTTAAATATGTATATTCAAATTTCTTAACAACTTCTGCAGTGTTGATGCTATATTACGCTGCTATGCCCTGTCAAATTTTTTCATTAAAATGTAACCCATAGTTTCTCGTTATTTTTTGTTTGTCAATTGGGGTAATTTTGATGAATCTGTGAAGTAAGGATACACTGAATTATTTAAATAGATGATTAATTTTGAATTTTTACTTTAATACCTTACTTTATGTTATTTATAGTCGCGTATTTTATTTAAACTTCGTTTGCCGTATTAAACGTTTATTCAACCTAATGATCTGCAGGTATGCACAAATGCACATATAAATGCTAAAAGTGTATACAAATCGATTCAGCACAACTCAGCTGATTACATACATATATTTATGTATATATGAATAGTATTCGAAGGCATGTGTGTGTATGGGAAGTACGAGAATGCTGGAACAAATTGATGGCTCGCAGTGGGCACCAAACGGAAAGCAGTTTGCTTTTGGTTTTTGGGTTTGCGTTTTGCGTTTTGCGCTTTGCAAGAAGTACGCGCTATTCCGCACACCGAACTGTCGTTGCTGATAACTTCATTGGAAAGTGAGCGCGTGCCGACCCCCACTGACAAATTTGTTTTGCAAACGGGCAAACGAACAAACGGACAGTGACTACGCGTGAAACATGATATGCCGCCATTAATATAAATCACATAATAAGTTTAAATCACGGCGCCGCTGGTGCCTTGTTATGCCTGTTATGAATTGCACAAAATACTCGCCATCAAAAAACATGCACATGAAAGAAAGCGAACGAATACCTGTTCATGTATTAAGAAGTCAAAATTAATATTAAATGTGTATATTTACCATTTCTATATGTATAAACTGTTTGTTAGAACATTCGCTACATTGTAATTGGCTACAATTTTTTTTTTGCAGAACGATGTTTTATTGTGTGCAAGTGTATATTTCTAACAAATTGAAACTCAGGTACTTAATTCTAAAATCATATCTAAATCTTGTTGTAAAGGAAATATAAATAATATTTAAAATATGAATAAAATAAATTCGGATTGAAATAACAGCAACGAACACATAAATTATTGACTAATAATATGTGGTTTAAGCAGCACCTTGATGCGTCAGTGTTGAGTGTTTGATAACAATTGATGTACCATCTTATAGATAACCCGGGCTAACTCGCAGCTGAGAGAAAAATTGTCTCCTATAATGGAAGAATCAGACTCTTGTTGTTCTTGTGTATATACTCTGCTTTTACTCTGTTTTCAAAAAAAGAAGAAGAATAATATTAGTTTTGTGCTGTAATGAATGAAATTTTACGTATTAATATGTATGCTCATGAATATATATGTATATATCATATTTCATGTGGCTTTTGCGCTCTCCTCGTTACATACATACATATGTATTCTGGTCTGTTTGTTCACTGAAAACAGGGTATTACCCACTCGGGAGACTTCGACTTGTTTTGGTAAGCTATGCATGTATGGTATTAGCATTTGGTCCTCCTAAGATATAATGGTCTGAATGCTGGCAAAAGACACATGCGCATGCTTATCCACTTCGCAGCACTGTTTTTTTATAAATTTAATTAAAATGACTGCTTTCAGGTCACGTGACCGACCTTCGTAATGTATCCGTTATAGTCGTCGCTTACGTATTGGGTTCTCTACACAAGCCCTAGGCAATTGCAGGGCCCTCAATAATGGTTTGCTGTTGCTGTTGATTTTCCTATTCGCCCACTCAGGTGAGTGCGACCTACAACCATAAAGTAACAAAGAAGACGACGGCACTCTGTCGGCAAGAGCAGCGCGAGGAAAAACATATGCGTGCCGTCGAAGCGACGTTCGCTGCCACTCGCACTACTTGGCTTTTCACTTTTTAGCATGAAGTGCTCACTAATCACTTCAGCCAAAATCCATATACTCCACACAAAATCTCACTTAACGCTCAGTTATCAAAAGGCAGACAGCAGGCTGGTGGCAGCAGGACAAATTATCGGATGGTTAATACCTACTTGGAACGGGGATGAAACGCTCTCAATGTGAATAAACTAAGCAAAACACACACATTGTGGTATGTATTGGCTTATGCTGTGCTGTGTTCTGTTGTGCTGTGTTGTGTCTGTGTTGTTTTGTATTGTAGTGTGCCGCAGAGTGTTTCGTCATGTCTTAAAGCGCATAAATAAGGTCACGTGCCGCCCGTTTATACTTGAGGGCGCTGTGTTTTTTTCTGCGGGGGACTTGATTTTGGTCATACTATTCCACGCTTCTACAGACAAAGTGCCACATGATCTGCACTTTTTGCCCACTGACGTATTTAATATTAACATATCGAATTATTAGCCTACCCAGAACATTGGATAATGCGGATAAGGATTATAAACGCTGAATGCAAAGCACCAGTCCTGAAATATAATATATCGCAATTATCTCCCAAATCTCATCATGCACATAATTGGCATTCAAATATATTATTCATATCAATGTGGGTAATTAGACTAGTTGTTGGTATTGTAATTCGTTTCGATGGATTATTGTCACTCATTTACCTTATCTATTCAAAAAGTACCGATTTCAACACCATGACAAAGTGGTCTAATGCACACACGTACATACATAATACATATATACATCCCTAAAAACAAAATCATTTGACTTTGCATACATATATTTATTTAAACAATTTAGACCAATTTAAGTAACAAGAATGCATTTGAATAATGTTTCAATGCTCTGTGGTTGTCCATTTGTTGAAAGTCGGCTTTGATGGCCACTGCATTAGAAGTGGCGTTCTAACTTATTCTTATTCGTTTTTCTCAAGAAATAGGTGATTATTACTTACATTTGTCACTCTTTTCTGAGACTACCATAATTTTATCGAGAAGTGCATCGAAACAGTTTGCTTGAAATATTTAGCAATATCAGACGAAAGTGGACTTCGTAAAAGATGACTGGCTTGAAAATGCATTTTATGTGTAGAAATATGAGATAATGCAAATCAATTAATTGCTCTTTATTGTGGCATGGGCTGACAAGACGGCCTTATTGCCAGCTGCCTCGGCTACTATGTATCTTAAAATTTGGATTTTAGTGTCGCACTTAAAATACTGTGAGCTAATTGTCCACTATTATTTCACGGAACTGTAATAAATAGCGCCCTCAAATTCAGGCTAAGACGAATCACCCCAAAACTTAAGTGTACAATAATCGATTTTTTATCACATCCAGTACCAGGTCTAAACTTTACCAGTAATGTTAGAACCTAAAACTATAATAGAATTCAAAATTTAAAAAAAAAAAACAAAGAACTAATAATCATGTAAATGCCACATGTAAAAGTATTTTAGGTTTATCAACACTGAGCTTGGAATGCCTTGGGTGCCGGAAATCAGCAGATAGTCGGCCATCAAAGCAGACTTACAACAAATGGACAACCACAGAGCATTAAGACGGCTTAAGCCTTTCCATGCTCAAGTCTTAGCATTGAGGGACTCTTAAGAGTACCTACTCTTCTACCCCATAATATACTAATCAACACTCAACACTTTTTAGCAAAGAACATTTTTTTATTATTTTAATATTATATATTTTCCAAAATATGGAGGAAATGATTAAATATTATAATATAAGTATTTGATGGACACTATTGTAAATTCTGATTTTATCTGAGCGTTCTCCATTTAAGGAAATTTATTTTAATTTAAATGAATTGAATTATTAAATAATTCAATAGCTTTGTGGGTCAAACCTGAGGAGTCTTGTTTATTATCCCTGTTTAGTAGTAGATTAATCTTCTCTTTCGGTTCTGTTTTATTCTTGACGACCGACGACAAAAATAAACAGGGACTAATGAATGTTAAAGACACAAATTAAAGCCCGAAACAATGCGGTACAAATGACTGTGACCGCGATATCGTACTATTTATAGCATATATACATATATATTCCACAATAATGAGGGAAGCCGAATTTAAATTAATAAATCTGAATTCAACTACGTGGTACTGAGCATCCATGTGTGGCCACGGGATACTATTACTCAATTGACACGTTTGTTGTTTTGCCAATTATTTAAGAAATTTAAAGGGTTAATATCGTTATATATTTTTTTTTGTATGTGGTGAAGAAGATTCAAATCAGAGTAAGAGTTCTCTAGTCAAAATCTTCTTGACTTGGAGATACCCTCTGCCCAGCCGTAACGAAAATGACAAAGCCAAGTCTCTCTGTATATATCACATGAGACTATAAAGGCTGGAGACTTATAAATTTTAATACACGATTATTTTATTGTTATTTACATAACTCAGTCCGTTCAAATAGATATTTTAAGGTGGCAGATCCCTTCATCTTTTATACTTAATATATTTTTTAAAACGTCATTTACAACAACCTTAAAATTACCCGTCTTTATGGGTCATAGTCCATGATAAGTTAAAAAAAAAAGAGTCACTGATTAAGAAATGCCCGACTTTCATACTGATGTTTTTAATGCAAAGGCTTGACGTTGACGACTCTTTGCATCTGAATCTTGGTCCGATATACTTATAGAGTAATCAGCTTCACCAACTGCTGTGGATTTGTCACCCCCATTAAAGAGTGTTTGATGTATTAAATGCTTCATTTGGTCGACAGGTCTGGGCAAATAAAACTCGACCGCACAAGCTACCTCCACCAAAACAAATAACAAGAAGTGACTGCCAGTGACAGTGGTTGAACCAAGGAATAATCACTTACATACGTACGTCCTTGTGCATGCATCTCAAACAAGAAAACACAGCAATCTCCGGGGTGTCAAAGCTTAATACTCTTGCAGGCACATTTATGAAATTTGTCCTACTATAAAGTTGTCTGATCTTTACCAAAATCCTGCCAACAATATTTCATTAAAGCAGTTGTTATTACAAATTTCAACACCAAAGAACTTAACTTCAGATGAATTTTCAAAACGTATTTAAGAGAACGTTGCAGTCGGGCGAATCCGGCTACGAAGTACCCTGACACCATAAGTAATACTATCTGTCACAGAGCAGGATAGATTTAACCAAGAAATTCCGATCTTTGAAAGAGATTTTTAAGAATCTACCGTCCAAGCTTGCCTCTAAAATTGCGGGAGATACAGGCTTTTGTGAATTTTGGGGGCGGGAATGGGCATGGCTGGAAAAATGTTGGAGTTTCCTAGTAACCTTCCTTCCAAGCCTGGTAACTGTAACTCTTAAATTATGAGAGATTTGGGCTTAGTAAATTTTGAGGGCTGGAGTAGGCGTGGCTGAAAAAAATTATAGAGAAGGATCCTAGTAATCTTCCTTCAAAGTTTGGTAACTGTAGTTCTTAAACTGTGGGACATATTGGCTTTTGGGAATTTTTGAGGCGGGAGTGGGCGTGGCTAGAAAACATTGCTAACCATAGCTCTTAAATTGCCTGAGGCGGAGTGGGCGTGGCCATTCCAATTTTTATTTTCGATCTTATCTTAGTGGAGTTACTAGTAATATACTTTCTTAATTTGATGATTAGCTAACAAATTGTGGAAGATATGCGCATTTCAGATTTCTAGGGTCGCAGTTCTTGAAGGCGGCTGGTGTAGGCGTGATCTAAAAATGTATAAGTCGATCTTTGAAGAAAATTACCAGCAATTTACCTTCCACGATTGACTCCACGTGACTCTATCTTTAAAATTGTGGGAGATATGTGCCTTTGTGGGATTGTGAATATCGATTTTATCGATTTCCTAGCCTTCTAGTGGACGTAGCACTAAAATTTTTACACTGTGTCTTCCAAGTTTGAAGTATCAACAAAAATATTTTGCTACTACGGTCCTGCTTTGTTTGCCAATCGACATCGCCAATTCCTATTTATACCCTGAACCATTAAAGTGGATAATAAATGAAGTTGTATAACATTATATAACAGGCATAAGGAAGCATCTACGATTCCAGGATATATGTATTCTTGATCAGGATCAACAACTGAGTAAATCCAGCCATTCCGTTTGTATGAACAAGTTTGCTTTCCCCAGTTTCGCGAATATCGGCTGTTAGAACTGATAGAAAATATACCTTGACATATTAATGATGAACTCTAAGAAACATCCATCTAAAACGGATTTCCGTATTAATCGTATTATTATATGAATGCATTTGGGAGAATATATCTATATTAATATTTAATTGCAAAATGCAAATTGAATTTGTGAATAACAACATACATACATCATCTTTTTTACCCTTTAAGTTCAGCTTACATTTGACTGTGTAAGGCCTATCAATTGGAATTTCGGCAATTAAACTATAGCCTGTGTATTAATCGATTTTAAATATTAAGCTGTTAGGTTCAGGGTACATGGTAGTCGAGCTTACTCGAGTACAGCTTTTTTTATGAATAATATAGATGGTGAGTATTGTTTTGACATTGTTTTGATTAATTTAATTAAATTACTCAATAACCAAATTGAAAAAAATATTGGGAAATTTTCCACTACTACTAATGCTCTCATCCAATAGTATCCAGAATTATATTTTAAAAAGCTTGCAAGACGCACAGTAAATTTTCAGTAATCACAGTATTATTATTTACAATAAAATCGAGTAGCAAAACTTACAAAGTTTTCAGTTATTTTGGTACATTTAATAAATGAAACAAGAAGATGCACAATAAAACTTCACAAGGCTTTCGGGTACATTTACTTAGGGGCATTGTAGATCAATGTATCATTTTAGAATTGTTTTTCAAAAATAATTTTTTGTCTTGCGCTTTGCCTACGTAAGGACGTTCAATATTTATTTTTCCGTAAACAAACGAGTTTATATATCATAAGGGATGATTTTGTCGATTTACTGAACAACTTAACCGAAATAACGAAATTACATGCAACTTTATCAGAGAGACGACAGACAATTGAGTTTTTAATGGTTAATTTGACTTGGAAAGCATTGAAGCATCTGAGCCTGTAATTACTTTTATGACAAAGTGAATGCTCTGAAAGTAATTTAGGGAAGGACTCATGTATAGAATGGATGCATATAAAAGTTTCTATGTAAATTTACCTGTTTAAATTACCAGACTTTGCCCGGGCCAAAAGTCTGTTGACTATTTATTTAATGTAAAGCCTGCCAATCGTGTCAAAGCCAGACAACATTTAATTATTATTATTATTCACAGTTTTATATAGTTTTATAAAGAAGTTTTATGTAACCTAAGAAAAATACATTTTGTATTACATTAAAAAAAAAATATTTATACCAAAACAAATTTAATCCAATATACCCATACTTAACAAGTACAGACTATAGCCATTTCTGTTAAAGTAAAATATATGCACAATTTAAACTTTTGAGATTGTTAAGAAGCATAAAATAATTGTGGGTTCTTTAAAAACATATTTGCCAACAGAGTGGGAGCTGAATCCAGTCCTTGGGGATTTTCATTTGGTATATATTATTAGTTGTGAATATTTAAATAATACATATATTTTTGTTGAAACCGTTATTTATTAATTACATCAAAGTAAAACAACACATTCTATTTAGCAAGTGAACTGGCAAATTACAAGTTGTGCCTCTTTAGTAGTATGTATGCGATGTATAATATTGTGATAATTATCATATATTAGAAGAAACTAACTGTCTTTGGAATGTGGGCTTTTGCAACTGCGATTTTTAAAAGTTTGTGATCATCAAGGGAGAATGAATAAAGAGTGTATGAAGCCGAGTCGACATATACTTTACACTCCGACGGAACCAACCAAACTTTCCATTTCCGAGTATAATTCATAATATTTTTGACAAAAATTGCCCAAATAGGTATACTAGATTATTCAGCTCCCATAAAAATTAAAAGTTTGATTTGGTTTTCGGCCTTTGACGTGCTGAATATTATTATTCTTTTTCATTATCAATAATAAATATTTAAATATTCATTTTCAACGATTGACGAGAAATCAAAGTATGTGTATATAAGAAATATGTTTGCTATATTAGGAAGAAAACTACGTATCAATAAATGTGCAAATCGTGAAAGTAATTTTGACATATTTACCTGCCAGGCATTGGCATCCAAAGTAGCCAGAAATGACATGTCCAACTCCTACGGAAATGATAGAAAAGTTGCTAAAATAATTTTCCAATTGACATACACTTTACGGAGACTGTCACCTTCCGTCGAAAATTGCTTGTGAAATCCAGAATGATACTTCGTCGGGTATGTTCAGCAAATGCAAAATTATGTAAATTGAATAAATAGGTCCACCGTTGGCACCGTTTGATAAGAAATCACAGATTCCGTGTTGCCGACGGATGTTTTTCTAACACTGTTTTGCAAAAATTAACTAACTTTGGCGTATGGTTTCTTTTGGCACTGAAACGAGCTCGGACTGTGAACTTCTACTTGGCTTCCGGTTAGTCAATTTCCGTTCTAAACTCCTACACTACAATACAATGACACTAATGCACCACTGTACCACAGCTTCTGATGTAAAAGTATAGCGACGGCGGCAGCTACGTGCTTGCCGACTGAATCAACTTCAACTTCCGTATCTCCTTTGTGGTTTTCGGTCAAAGGATTTGCCCAGCTTACGTGCTTGATGCTTTACGCTGTACGACTGCTACCAGGACTCAGCCCTTGGCTATGTACTACCCGGAGGTGTACGGCATGCAGCTTCTGTTGGTCACAGTCCGTTCCCATTTCGTCCAAGATAACGCGGCTCTTCAAACATGCCTCTCCGATACATATGCTTCCTTTACATGTATGTGTGTCTGCTTACATATACTCTGTATACGGATATATATGTATCTATAAATATATATATGTAGGTGTATATGCTCCCCCGCGTTTTGGTCGCATACACACACAGAGAGAGATTTCTGCCTATATACAGGTATGTATATATGTATGTATGTATGTTTGTGGTGGATTCAATCTTCTGCACGCCAGTATCACCCGAGGAAATAAACCATATCTTCTGCACAGCCCTTACTGAAACGTCTGGGCAATGTGTATGTATATATGTATGTACATACATAACATGAAAGAATATGTTCAAACATTTATGTACCAACATAATATATTTCATATCATATGGGCTGCTGGTTTACATTTATGCGTACTTTAATGTGATGTATGCATGTAATGGAAGGATGTATGCTAAATATCTCAGCTTTCAATTGGAAAATACTAAGTCTGGGCTGTACGCATGTATATACGTGCATGCAAATCATATTTTTTTATAGGCTGATGTACATGAGGATTGAATGCAATCCTAGGTGAATCACGCTTTACGAATATACAATCATATCCCGAGTACCACCAGCAAAATATGCCCCAATGCTCAGATTTTCAGTCGCGCCTTCGTCGCCCCAATACATATTGCTGTTGGGGATTCTAACAGTATTATGTACTCCTACATCTACATTATGTATATTTACCCACCCTACACGCAACCAATCAGCTGTGCTCTCTTTGCGCTCTCTTGCTTTGCAGATTTTCTCTTTTCTTGAAATCATACGGTAATGCTCTGTTAAATTTGAATCTTCTATTCGCTCGTTTCCTCTGCAATTTTGGCAAAACCGTTAGTTTAGTATAAGTTCGCCAACATACAAATATTGTTAAGTACGAAGTATGACCTTAAAGCATAGATCTAAACTGTTTAAGCTTATAGTTGATTGAAAGTTAACTGTGTAAATATGAATCATAAATTAAATAATCGTGGATGCGGTATTGAATGAAGTAGTAACGTTTTAAAATATTTATATATATATTATTTATAGTATATATAAACAAAAAGAAACTGCGCTATTTAGCTTGTTTTAAATATTTTTGAAAATACAGATCAGAACATGCAAAATACATATGCGATCTCATAAGCTACCTATGTAAGCTTAAAATATGGGTGCTGGAAAATTTCAATTAACTATATTACTAGACGGGAGTTATAAGAACTAAACACCCTTGATTTGTGCATTGCATTCGAGAAGGATTTGAAGCCGTTGGCTATATCGAATCGGCTTTTGTTTTGTTTAGTTTAGTTTAGTTTAGTTTAGTTTCTCGTGCTTTGCAAGGAACGCGTGTGCGGTTGCCGGGAAACTTAACATTGGTGAATTTTCAACTTATTTACCTTTCACATTTGTTAACCTCATTTACAAATTGTGTAAAAAAATAGGTATTCACCGTTTTCTAGGCGTGGGTGGGTGTGACCAATATTTGGTGACTTTATCTCGAAAATTTTCGACGATCTATCCTTTTCCAACTTATATGAGCGACAATGATAATGATAATAATAATCTACTTTCTTAAGTGGTCGACTCCAGCTATCTCGATTTTCAGCGCACGGTAGGGATTACTCCTCAATTTGACATGAACAAGAATATTCCAAGTTATAAATCAAGCTTTAAGAGTTTCCAAAAAAGTTGCGTTAATACGGACAGAAGAATAGTCAGACTGACAGCGTGGCGGACATTTGCGCAAAACCATTATATTCTTTTATATGCGTATCTGATGATAAAATAGTTTTATTATTAAGTCTCTTGATAGAAAAATAAATTATATCTTCATCTTTGGTATTCCAAATGCACAAAACAAATTGAAAATTATTTAAAATCAATAACGTTATTGCGTTGCTTGATAAACAAATAATTTTTCAAAAAAATTTTATAAATGGGACAGTACTGATTTATGTAAATATTCATCAATTTGTGTGTTTAGACATAATTATATGAAAGTATACTTACTACATCTACCATGACAAATGATCTGATTCATAATTGGGTTGCATTTGCGTCCAGCAAGAGCAACAACAACAGCAACAGCAACAGCAATCAGCTTCATTATAGGTACGAGTATGGTGACCCATACAAAGAAATTGAGAATAGATTAGTATTTAATGAGTTTTTATATTTTTACAAAATCAAACCTAACGATTCATTCGTGTTCAATTGCAGAGACAGAGGCTGGAGCAGAGGCAGAGGCCTCACAGGCAAAGCCAGAGGCATCATCAGTGCCTGAAAATACGACAGGTATGGAGGCAATCAGTTGAGCGCACGTGCGTTTTAGTCCAAGTCGAACTCAAAAGAGGCATTTATGTGTATGGAATTTTAAAATTCATATACATACATATTTATACATATTTCCACTAATTCATTTTTAATAATTTGTTTGGCTCACCGGACCGCTCCTCATCACGCCCCGCTCTTGTGTGTTAATTATCGTACGCTATCTGCTTGCGGTCGAGCGGTTCGAGCTGTTCGAGCAGAGACAAGCTGGCGGTCGGAGAGATAAACGAGCTGGGCCCCGCATTCTACAGGAGCAGGTCGCCTTGTGATGTGCACACCGTGATATACATATACATAGATTTGGGGGTGAGATCGGCTGTTCTTCAACAATTTATTACTTATGATCGTCGGGGTTTATTTTTTGGTTTTTACATCGGTTCTTAGCATGCTTAAATACGTATTATTATTCCCACTCTGTCCCTTCTTTCATACAAGTCACAAATGTTAGAACTTTTGTTTTGAGAAAATGGATATTCCAGATCTATCATTTTATACCCTCGAATTCAAGTTCATTATTATATGTCATAAAATGTTCGTACACCTGTATATACACATATATATTTTATATTTATTATGACAATAAGCGCTGAGGATATATTTAACAAATTATGATACATTAAAAATGAATGTGCTTCTCCAATAAATCGTATTGTATAGATGGTAAGTAGAGTCTCTTCGTCGAGCATTCTCTTTTCTAAAAACACTTCTTAATTCTTTGAAGTTACAGTCTAAATTCAAAGTTTGGCCAGCGCAGTGTCTGAATTTCAGGCAGAGGTGGAGCACGAGCTTCTGCCTGAAATGTGTGCCACATCTGCAACATGCTGGCAGAAGTACTTGCTGTCGCTCCTCCTATTTTACTCCTTTGGCCCGCATCGAGTTGTGTGCAATGTGCTACGACCGTCATGATCTCAAAAAGGAGGAGTAGTGCACATAGCGCAAGGGTCCAGATCCGACTAGTGGCCCCAAGCAAAAAGTGGGAGTTGCAATAATTGTTTAATTATAGGATTTTGTTCGTTTGACTTTGCATTTTGCTCGCATAACATTTGCTTTATATTCATATGTGTTACACCTACACCAAATTGGGTAGCATGGTATTGTGTTGCGCTTTGTATCTTTCCGATCGTCTATACGAAAAAGCTGATATTTATTTTAAAATCTGTATACAGCGAAATTGCTTATTTATGTAAATATTTATAAAATGTGATTAAAATATTGAACATAATACACATGTTATGTTACTTATATTCGTCCGCTCATATAGAGTAAATAAACATCGCCAAAGAAAAGTGGTCCAATGTTGGCCGTTCATTTTCGACTTGTCTTGCTTATGTAGTTTTTTTTTTGCCGTCCCTACTACCTTCATATTCTTCTCGGCATTTGCAGTGTTGTCATCGCGCTCAAATCTGCAACCACTGCAGCACACACAGGCATCAGGCAAGCAGGCAAGCAGGCAACAAGGGAAACAGGGAAACAGGCAACCAGGTTGGGGCATCACCGTTCCTGCGTAGCCTTGCTTAACGCAAAGAGGGAAGAAGGCTTATTGATAGCTGTGCCTGCGAACCAACAGACATAAGCAATGGAGTTGCATGCTGCTGCTTTGCCTGCTTGATACCTGCTTCTTGCAACCAGTCGGCAGCCCTTGCCGTGCTCGACTGTCTGCTCCGAATGCACATTTTTGCTATTTGTACGTCCTGGGCTATTGAGGTATTGAGGAGTAGTCTCTTCTATCTAGCCGTTTATGGCACGTGTTGTGCCCCTTAATAAGTGTTCAAACATTTTTACTCTCGTGCACGGCGCATATGTAAGTATGTAAAGTATTTACATATGTTTCTTAATTTGTGCCGAGAAAAATATAGTTGTGTCAAAAAGTGTGTGGCATTGAAGGAGACATGCAAATTCTTGATCAGCATCAATGTTGATATCGGTCGGATCCAACGATAAGTTCTTGTATGGAAGACTTTTTTATAAGAATTCCCGATTAAGCTCAGTTGTTACATATATATATTATATAAATGTATAGATAGATGTGGTCAGGTGGACTCAAAACTGCAAAGGTGTGTAATTTTCGGCGTGCCCAACAAAAATGTTATTTATTTTCTTATTTGAAACAGAATCTATGTACTTATGTGAAGTAAACACATTTTCACAAGCGAATTAAGCATCAGGCAGCAGATAGACTACGTTAAGGAAATTCTACACATTTTTGCATAACCAAATCCTATCGTCAGTGGCTCCCGCCACCGCCATCGTCAGCAGAGACCTCTGGTGCAATCATGCTCTGAAAAATATATGTGCATAAGCCCGTGCCAAACCCGATGCTCATACCTTCACATTCTCATTTAATGCTCGATGCCGCAGGGCAATCAGATCGATCCCGAAAGAGTGTGCAGCCGTTTGCAAATGGGCTCCTACGAAGAATGATGACCAAGCCGCGTAGTTTCTACTTGGAGATATCAAAGCTTCTACTCCCTCTAATTACTACAGAGCGTCCGAGTTTCAGGACAAGCCATCGCCATCGCCATCGAGCAGTCTGTCTGCCAAAACACCCACAACGAGTCTCGCGTCGCGACGCGTCGTCGCTCTCCAACTGCCTTGAGCAATTTGGTGCAGGTCATTCAGCTCGGTCTAATGTACATAAATAAGTGATAGAGGCGAAGGGCGAGGCGAAGAGGCATATTTTTGTGCCTGGTGGACTGAATAAGGGACGATGGAAAGCAGTCAAATTGGCGGGCACTTTGTACGATACTTTATAAACGTTAGACGTGACGAGAATAATTTGAGCGATAAGGATCTCAAGTGCCTTCTCTCAAGCGGAGGGCATGCAAATTTTGAAGATTATGCTGCGATTACCAGCCGTTGAGCAGTTAAAGTGATTTTGAAGACACTATTGCATTTCTTGTTCGCATCCAAAAACTTCAAGTTATTGGCACACGCACTCGTGATTACAGATTTTTTTCCTATTTAACTAGACTGCTTTGCTCACTTTCCAAGTGCCTTATAGTAATGTGTATATTACTAATAATTGCTTCGTTTTTTTTTATCAATTAATAAAGCATCTTCCACCAGTTTGAACTGGTGCTGATCATTTTAATATATGGTGTACGCATATCAAGTTTATTTAATTTTTTCGACCCACCTACTACCACCGTTTTGCAAATAACGAAAAAAAATCGGTTTGCTATAACAATAAAAATACAATTGATATATGTATAATATGCATTGACATATTTTCTCTCAACTTGTTATGTAAGATGTGAGCGAAATTGAAACCATAAAATAAATAGTACAGTCTCAATTTAATAATTATTCATATTAATACTAAGATATTGTTAAATCATTTTTAGATCACATTTTAATTAGTAACAAAAATGGTAAAACGGTAATTTTTGTTATATTTAGAGTATTCTAATCGTGAGTGGTGGGTCAATGATCATTCATATCAATACTAAAATATTGTTAAATAATTTTTAGTAGTACAAGTTTGTAAGAAAATACAAATAAAATTATACCCATGCAAAGAATATTTTTTATGTTCTCATGAAAAATGGCGCAAACAGTTATTATTAGTATTTTGGAGTGCTCTAATCGAGAGTTGGAGATACCCTGTATACAGTTTATACAGACTAACTCATGGACATGGCTATATCATATCGGCAGTAAGAATGTGTATATATAATTTTCAGCTCAGAGATGCTTATTTCAGAGTATATATTAGCACAACTTTATGATGCCAGGCATAAGATACACCTGCCAGAGTTACAAATCGGTGTGATTAAATGAGAATATGTACACTGTTCATATGTGCACCAATATGCAAGTGTATATGATGTATACATATGTACATATACAGATGAGCTGTAAGTAACAATTGCAAGTGAACAGATGGCGCCAATTCGCCGCTCTGAATTAAGCGGTTAAATCAACACATGGATATGCGAACATTCCAGTTTTATATTCACACAATCACAATTCAATTGAAGATTGACAGGTTCATGAATGGATATTGTTCATTTTGTTTGTATTTGAATTTCATGCCCAGCAAAAATTGCTCTTTTGCCGTCCATACAATTACAGCGATGCAAGCCGTGCTGGAGGAGGAGAGGAGGATTACGCACTCGAGTAAATATTGCTATGTCATGGGAAAACCAATAGCGGACAAACGCTTGAGCTGTGTGGTTCATTATTATTGGGCTAATCCCACAACAAAACTCTATGGCAAGTGCATTTTCGCAGGGCACAGCCAATTTTATATAATAAGATAGATCTTTTGCACAAATACATTTAAGTTCTTGAATAAATATGTACAGAAGATCTATTCATAGTTGCAAATATATAAAAATACTTTTTTATATAGCCTTCCTACCTAATTGTATAATAATATGTAAGTATAATACAACACAAATGATCCAATTCGTCTCATAGACTTTACCGCATTTTTACATCGAATTTCAATTGTTGCGTGATCTTTAAGAAATCGCACTCAAAAATTTGAAGACAGAATAAGAGAAAATTACACTTGTACAAATCCTGAGCATTTTCCGAAAGGAGCTTCCGAAAGTAACGAAAAATAACTATAGAAATTTAAATTCATTTAGGCATGTTTATTAAAATTAAAATACATCAATTTGTATAGTTAAAAATTAAAATAAATACAATTGTATAGCTTGGGTGTGGAAAACTAGGCTGTCTTGGTAACAGGGCACGAGAATGTACATATTATATTTGTTTTTATACTTTGATACCCTTAGAGGTAGGGACTTGAAACTTGGAACATATAGGTTGGGTTAGGCTTAACGGTTGCCAAGGTCGACATACTTAGGCCATTTTTGGCCCGTTGTGATACCGTGTGGATCTCACAACTTGGAACATATACTGATCTATGCCCGCGTCAGACAAAGTGTAAAAATTGGAGTGCTACGTTCAACCGGGGCGCTAGGAAATTCGCAAATCGGTGAGGCCACATATCTCCCACCATTTTAAGGCTACAGTCACCAATTTTGGTTGCTTGGTTGTTAGCGATGTCCTTCAAATATCGGCATATGCCACGGCCATCTCCGCTTCTCCGCAGCTTTTGAGTTAGAGCCGTCAAATTTGGTATTTATATTACTGGTAGCAGCCTTTAAGAACCGATGACAGATTATCTCCCACAATTCTAAAGATAGAGCGACCAAACTGAAAAGGTAAGTTGCTGGTAACCTCCTCCATGGATCGGCATATACATTTTTAAACCACGCCCACACCCGTCGCCCTCAGACTCTTCGGCCCTAGAAATCTGAAATACGCATATCTTTCACAGTTTGTAAGCTAGAGTCACCAAGTTTTGAACGTATGTTCCTGGTAACTCCCCTAAGAGATCGACAATAAATTGGATGGCCACGTCCACTACACCTCCCTAAGCCGATACACCTATTTGTCTAAATCGATAAATCCATATTTCGCACACAATTTCAAAGCTAGAGTCACCAAATTTGAGAGGTATATTGCTAGTACCACCCTTTAAAAATCCGGAAATACAAATTTTGGACCACTCTCGCTCCCGCCCCTAAAAACGATTAAAGCCTATATCTCCCGCAATTTAAGAGCTACAGTTACCAGACTTCGAAAGAACGTTACTAGTTATATCTACCGCAATTTGAAAAGCAAACTTGGACAGTATTTCTTGGCTACACCAACTCTGTTCTTAGTTACCTGTTATCAGCTTTTATTACGTATGGTATCAAAGTATTTCGGAGTAGGTTACGCCCGACTGCAACGTTCTCTCTTGTTATTTATTATATTTTAATGTCTTTGAAATCGACGGCTTTTCACATTTTTGCAGGTACATGGTTTACAAAAACGATACTTTTTTGTGCATACCCAAAATCTAGTAATCCCCAAGATGGCATATTTTGGCGATTAAATATTTATTTTTATTTATTATATTCAATTATTGTACAATTTAAAACGAAATTGGGCTTAACTCGCGTTCTTTTCCAATTAATAGCCCGAATGCTTATCGATGAAAATGCAGAATCGGTATCGGAATCAGAACTTATTCTCAAAATTTTATTAAATCTTATAAATATGAAATGACCGTATCGGATCCAAAATATAGTATCGGACCATCAGTGAGGTCATCTATTTATTTGGGTATGAATGTATGTGGGCAAGCTATGTGTACTCATACTTCCTACGTGTTTTATTTTCTGACTATTGCTTATATGCTGCAGCTGGTATGACTCTCGTATTAGAGTATTCCTCAATGTATTTCTCATCCCGACTGGAACGATCTTACTAATTTTTCCGAATACCATAAAAAAAAGACTGGAATTTTAGTACTTTACTTGCCAGAATCGGAATAAGAACCTATATTCGTTTAGCATCGATGGTGGATTGACCTTTCCAAAGCCCAATCTTGGTAATCACATATTTGCTAAAAGAAAGCATCAACCTAAATTTAGTCTTAGTAGCTTTACGCGATTGTGTATTTTTTGCTTAATAAATTTTCTTACGCCGAAGAATTATCTTCTGGGTTATCAAAAAGACAGTCGATTATTTAAATACAAAAAATCCATTCAATAAATCAAATAAGCCAGCATTGTTTACGTGGCAAAGATTCATAGACATCGATTTGCGCATAAATTCCAATGGGAATAAAATTGAATTGTAAATGTGTTGTGGGCATCAAAGAATTGACTGAATTTAAAATAAAGATGAACGAATCACAAAGTAGCGTAAGCCAAACGGTTTTACCCAAATAACAGATATATCTCAGAGCTAATTGGGGGTATAAAGCGCTTGAAATACCAATAACACCCCTCTCGTTCGTGTGCTTTTTAAGGCCAAAGGTAACCATTACAATTACTTAGCTGTGCCACCCTGTTTTCGTGGTTACAGTTCACGCAACGTGAAGAGTGCAGTGCATTTTGGAATGAAGGGGTATTTTTTAATGAGAGCCTTAGTTCAGTCGGTATGCCAACACTTGACAAGTGCACCAGGAAAATTACAGACAAACACAATCATAAGTATCGTATGTGTACACAATTATCTCCGTCCAACTCAAATATTCGACATTGTTACTCACATTGTTACACTGGATTAGCCTGTGCGGAGAAGAGTTGTAGGCCAACACTGACATGACAGACTGCGTGAAAGACGTGAATTTTGACAGATGGTAATTTTCAATTTTTGTTTTTTGATCTAACAATTTATGTTCAAATTTAAAAGTGTTTTGTTGTCCCTTCACTACGCTTTATTTGGCAAACAGCTAATTTGTATTTGTCACAAAAAAAAAATGAATGTAGAAGGCCCATTAAGGGTTTTAAAATTCAAAAGCATGTTAAATTAAGGATTGCAATTTTAACATTAACATGTTAATGCCGCACTGGATGTCACAATATTTGGCTTTGATCTGACAAAATTATTATTGTTCGTATTTGCTATCAACTGCAACAATAATTTTTATTTTGATGCCGACTATACACATGAAGAACTTCGTAACTATAAAGAAAAAAGCTAGTAAGATAAAGTAACTCTACCACGTATTCATATTAAGTAATATGCACATAAACATGTATGTTTAAGAGCATGGTCGATTTTGAGATGCCCTGTATCCAGGTGTAAAAAACTCTCGCCGTATATAGCTATTGACTAAGCGGACCAATGATCAACCTACATGACTTTATTATTATACTCATTTTTTACCTCTTCTAG
Organism: Drosophila quasianomalipes; assembly: GCA_035043665.1. Lineage (NCBI taxonomy): Eukaryota > Metazoa > Arthropoda > Insecta > Diptera > Drosophilidae > Drosophila > Drosophila quasianomalipes. The sequence continues at coordinate 97,395 of JAWNMU010000511.1, forward strand.
GGTACATGCATATCGAGTGGAAGTTTTAATGGTAATCATATTGATAACTCCCTTAGCGTAAATTATGGGTTACCACATGTTGGTACGACTTTGGGTTGAAATAAAAAACGACCACGAAGGGCGATTCGCTTCTGACGCTGTCCGGGGGGTGTTGCCGAATGTTGGCGATGGGGCGATTCGCGTAACAAGAAATTGTCACGTAGCCCTCACTTAGTGACACTGATAGGCAACACCGTCGAGAGCGTTTTTTAGCACGCGCATGTTAACAAAAATGCGGAGGCGGGCACCATCCATACTGTTATTTCGCTGGAGCGTCAGGAAATTGTAATTACAATTTCATGTTGCAACCACTCGGTGGTTTGCATGTAGCCCAATTCTAAGCTGGGGTGGCCAGTGGTTAAGCGAGCGTGTAATTCACAATTTGCTCTGGTTACCCACGTTTACTGCCGACAAATGTTTTAATTATGGTTTACTTTACATTTGCAATTTGAGTGAAATAGAAAGTGATAAAGAAAGCTCCTAATTGTATTTATGTCGATTGCCCAAGGGCAAATAAAGACAATCCAAATTCTTATTTCTCATCTTATTTTCTGAATCAAATGGCTAAAGGTTTCATATATTTTAAAATATGCGGCTACCATATATGACATTTATAACAGCACACCCCTTCATCGTAACTTTACATGGGCAAAACATTTGATGATTAATATTATCGGTTTGCATAAATAAGACTCAAGCTCATCTTCATAGGCATCGGTGAAAAATTCGTTATCAGGGTTGTTTGGGTGAAAGCTTTATTTTCCCTCGATTGGATGGAAAATTATTTTCATTGTTTTACAGATTATGGAAATGCATATATAAATGAATATATGTATATAAATACCGTTATTGTTGGTTCCTTTAAGGCAGTGCAATTTCTCTGCTCTTGCCCCATGATCATTCCACGATTTTCTTAACTCATAGCACTAAACAGATAATACATAGGCAATGCTGCATAAGAAAAAAACATTGTTTGTTTAGTGCTCAAAATTAATAGCAGCTTCGAAACCGCTGCTTTTCTAACGGGATTACAACTAGACACGAACTTGTAGTTGCATTCCTCCATGTCAATGATTATTTCACTTATGCACTTTGAAGAAAACCTCAAGTAATTACATGTGTAAGATCTGCGTAGAGTTTACGAAAAGATATATTTAAAATTTGAAGTCCATAGCTATTCCGGTCTCTGAGGTGGTTTGTGTGTTACTTGTTTCTGATTACATTGATTTGCAAATCTTCGTGACACCCCTTTACCAATTTATAATTGGTACAAGGTACATTATATGTCTTAACATAGCAAAAATTACATATAATAAAATAATTTTTCAGCCTTGATCCTGGGCTTATTGTCTGATCTGTCTAGAATAATTATTTAACTGAGTCGATAACAAGACGCGTCGGCTAAAAATATAAGTGTTTTGTAGCTTATACATTAACCGACTATCCCAGTATAATAACAGATGAAAACTGATTGAAAATATAATCTTAACCACTTTAGGTTCATGATACTAATTTAATACTAACTACTCTAAAACTGCAAAAAAAAAATGAATTGTGCCTTTAAATTAAATTTAATTAACTAATTTAATCAATTACTTTAATTTAAGGACTGAATAACATCCGTTTACTAAAGTACAGGCGCAATTTTCTATTTTTATAAAAATGTTTCCAAGCATTTAGTGCAAAGCGCCATCTACCGGATAAGAATTTCATTTATTTTAAAATCAGATTTGCGGAAACACTAAAGGTTTTTCGTTAAGTGAATTTCGATCAGAAAAATGAAAACTTCGGAAACAAGTCCGAAACAAGGAATTTACTAAAAATCTTTCTTTCTTGGCTATCGCTCCCATTGCATTATATTTATTAAATTCTTATAATATTTAACACAAAGCGTTGTTATTTATCATTTGATGTACAAATTTATATTGAAGTATTTGATAGCTCAGTAGTGTTAGTAAGAGAATAATCATTTCAATTTATAAAGGTTTGTGTCTCCACTTTAAATCCTCTGTTGAGTTTATTTCGATCAATAAGTGCGCAGAATAACTTGGAAATAACTCGAAACCGGATAAAAACTTTGCTTGTATTATATATTTTGGCGAGATAAGAAACATATTCAATCACAACATTTTGGAATATGCCCGAAATCAATTGAATAACACTTTTTTGGTATTTCAACAGTTTCACTCTAAAATAATTTTTAAAGCTCAACATAAATAATCTAATACAATATAATAATATCTTGTATGGAATGATTTTTATTTAAATTTATGTAGATCATTAATAAATATCAGATTTCGATAAGAATTTATTGAGAAAAACTCTATAATGCTCTATAATGCTTTGAAAAATGATCATACATCGTTGTAAATCTTGAATTTTTGTATTTTGAAAAACTGCTCTGCAAGGATATTAATATTCGCCTGAAGAATGCATTTTTGATGTTGAAAATTATATGTACTTTCACAAGAAAATTTACAGCAATCAGGCCAATAATACAAATTAAAAATATTAAGTATGAGTAATATTTAATCAGAGGCGCTGTGTAATTGTATTTAATGCATATATACATCTGTGGATTATGAACTGATTTAAAAGGCAAATTAAATTAACATGTCTCCTTGCACTGCAGACGAGATTTTCAAGGAGCATTCTTTATTTATGTATCATATATGTGAATAATAAAAACTCATTTAAGCTTTTGACTTTCCAATCATCTTTAATATAATTTTATTTTTATAACATTGGGTAATCGGCTTTATATATATATATATCCGTATTTAATGCTTCTAATTAAGATTGTATTCAGACAGCTCATATTATATAGCAACAAAATGTTTTTTTTTTATATAAATTACTAATTTTTTGTTAGATAGTTTTTAATTAGCAAATGTTAAATGTTTATCTGCAACAACAAATCAATCGTTGCAATTATCTGTTGGGAGCTATACCCATCTAAAACAGTTTTTTATTGTTATTTTTTTCAATTCAATTCAGTTGATAGTTTTCATAAATTTTGAATCTATCAATTATTTCAAATATTTTTAGATAGAATTTAACTGCGACCCTCAAAATATGTTATTTTATTAATTCGTCGTATATTTTTTATTTAACATGTATCAATTTTACTAGCAATGCTTTACTTTATTTTTATAGATGCTTATCATTTTGTGTGTATTTCAAAAACTACTTATGAATTGAATGCTTCCTTTTTATTTAAAACATCATTTTTATTTATATTCTTGTTTCATTCCATTATTTGTCTTATTGAGTTTTACGATAAGTGTGCTAGTTCTTAGATATCTTTTTGCTGTCCGACGATATTTTAGCTAACTCATTAGTAAATTAAAGAAAAACAATGTAAAGCTAAAAACACCACATCAACATACAGATACTTTTATCTTCTCGATTAACACATATTGAATCATTTGTATTTATAATATCATTGACGCTAATCTAAAATAAAAATTAAATTCATGTTAAGAAAATTATCGTTTCACTTTCTACCACATTTATATGAAACAAAATTGTTTAAATATCATAACATTTTGATACATTTCTAATATAGTTGCGGATGATGAAAATTTTGGATGGAAAATTCTTTTATAATAGTTTCAGTTTCAAATGGTGCATGTTGAATGTTTAATTATTTATTTTAGTGTTCATTAGCATGTAGAATTGATTTTAGTTAGATAAATTTTTGTTCTTTAAATATATATGCATGTAAATGTATATGTAAATACATCAAATTTCCTTTTTTATTTGTTTATAAGATTAATAGGTATGTATTTATATGTGTTAATAGATTTGCATTCTTATCGCAAGTCGGGATCTTCATCGGCAGCTTTTTTAATTCTTAGCAAGATTGTTGTGTACCACTGATCCAAACGCGAGATGCTGTCATAATCCTTTACCGCCTCTGTAAACCCCTCAATGTTCTGCTCCTCAAGATGCTCGCACAACACCTGCAAAACACGGACTTAGTCTACTATTTAAATTAGTTAATGACACGTGACATGTACCTTGATGAGCTTAAATTCCCGTGAGTCCTGGAATGCCGGATACTGTTGCGCATATTTCTCAATCGCGTGTTGCGCATTCAACAAATCAACACTAAGGTGACAGAGAGCGGCACGAAAGAAGTATTCCTTTGCGCTGTATTTGAGCAGCGAACTCTCAAGCGACGAGGCAGCGACCTGCTCGTAGATCGATATTGCTTTTTCATAATCTTCCAGCTGGGCGGCGTACTGGGCAACTTTTAGCATGCACTTGTTGGCGGAACTGACCGATTCCTCGCCCTTGAAATAGTCAGCAGCCTGCTCATAGTGTTGAATTGATTTGGCCTGCATATAATGACAACACAAATGTTAAATATGAATAACAATACAATCTAATCACCTAGTCGTATAGTTGCTCTTACCAGTGTAGCCGGATCGGTCTCATACATTTCAGCAATGCTTTGATGATGCTTGGCTGCCATCGAGAAGCGACCCATATCGGTGTATATGTCAATGGACTTCATCAGACAGTTGACGGCGTTTTCAACGTCCACCTTCTTGTAGCAGTTGGAAGCATCCACATAGCAGGTGCCTGCATCATGGCGGCTGCCAGCACGCGCATGCAATGTGGCTGCCTCGCAGAAGCATTCGCCGGCCTTAGTCCAGTTCTTCGACATTTTGAACATATTACCAGCCCGCTGATAACACTCGATGGCATCTTCGACCTTGTTGCTACCGCTGAGAGAACAAAAAGTACAGAAAACATGTGATATAGTTAGACATTCTTACTGAAGTCCTTGTCCATTTTATTAAGCAAAATATTTATTGTAATAACAAAACTCAATTAAATTTGTCATGGGTCAGTCAATGTACAGATTGCTTCAATCTAAGTTATTGGTCTAATGGTTGTTATTTCGATATCATAGTGATTATATATATATATATATATATAGGACATTTATAAGTCAGCATTTAATATTACACTAAAAATACTAATGGGCGTATATTGTACAGAGGTATGACGAGCACAAGCCAGGCAAAAAATTCCTTGTCGGTTCGGGGTTGTTTTGTTACATTTTGTATTTTTATTTAAATTCTTAGCAGATGTGATTTGGTAACAACATTCGCCGCAGCTCACATAAATAAAATATACATTTGCATTGATATATCATCCACATATGATGACATACATACAAACATACATACGCTTAAGCTTAATATATATTAGATTAGTAGATATTACGCACATGTATATGCAAAGTATATAAAGGACATTATCTTTTTGATAATGGTATCTAAAGCTGATATAAATATTGTAAAAAAGGAAAATTATGAACAAAAAGAAAAGCATTGTTAGTACACATTACACATTACTCACCCAAAAAGTGAGCCGAGAAAACCTTTTTGTTGTGTCAGCTTCTTTTCCGCCTCAGCCATAAGCTGGAGGGCCTTTTGCTCATTGTCGCCCATAATTTTTTAGTTCACTAAATTGCATTTAAATTCAACAAAAATTCTAGAGATTCTGTGTCGGTTTTATATGTTTTCCGCAACTTGGTTTTACGACTTTTCTGAAAATAAAATCAATACGAAATCGCATAACAGTGTGACCAGAGTTCCAAGAGTGAATCAATTTATTTTCGCCAAATGTCACAAACATGTACTAAGCAAAGAACATATGTTTAAAATTCTTAACTCACTGGTTGTTTTCCGTTACATGCCAGCAAGAACACTTAATGTAGGTCAAAATCGGCTATAAATGAAATAGTATTAACCAAAATTCAAGGAATTTTCTCTGAACTATCGCATGCTTATCAGCTGTGCCAAAAACTACAATGTGTATATCGAATGCCAACCGCATTTCGATTGGCAGTAAATGTCGATAGCCATCGGGTCGATAAAAACATTTAAAGCCCGACAATTATACTAATTTAAAAGTGAATATTTATTTCTTTAAAAGATCTACACTTATTTCTTTTAAAAACATTTAAGCATATTTTAAAATGAATACGATCCAATTTTTAACAATTAACGTGCTAATAAATAAAAAATGAGCGAAATAAAAGAGTCCGATAAAATCCCTTAGGCCCATTAATGTTGATTAATCTTAATCTATAATAACGCATATTTATTTCTTTATTAAGTCTATATTTGTTTCTTTTAAAACATTCGAGCTTATTTATAAATGTGTAAGATTGGATGCCCAACTTTTTGCAGTTAACATGTTAATAAACATAAATAGATCTAAGCGGAAACAAAAAGGAATCTTTAACTTAAACATTAAAAATCGAGTTAATTTAAAATAAATTTTTATAGAAAAAAGTACCCTGGGCGCCCTCATTGGCTCGACGTTTAAGCTAGACCAAGCGCAAGGAGAACCAAGTCAGCCGGCTGCTGTGGACATATTACTGCTGCTCTACTGTGCTGCTCAAACAAACATCTTTTCGAGCATTTTTCTAAGTTTCTCATGAGCATAGCGTATCTTCTGATATAGATCCTTGGAGACTCCACTTTGAGCAATAGTCGAAAATCGATATGTTCGAAAGTTTTCTCGTGATCCATGTAGGTAATGGCGCTCATGCGAGGACATAAAATTATCTTCATATGATCCGAAAAGTTAAGCTAAAGCAAAAACAGATTAGATTATAGAACATAGAAAATAAATCCAACTATAGAACTAGAAAGTACCTGAACTGAACCGTTGGTCAAGTGCATGACAACCGCACATGTTGTGCGAAACCAAGAGTGCAGATGAGGCATACGCGAAATCTGATCGCTTTCGACGGTGACATTGTTGGCTCCTGCCTTGACCAGATGCTCGGTCATATAGCGCTTAAAGTAAGACAGTAGCTTCATCTTCTTATCGAGAGTTTTGCAGTAGTCCGTCGTAGTCATGTAAGTCTCTTTGCCCTCCTTGTCGATGAAATGCACATTGATTTGATTGGGCAGTAGTATGAGCTTTGTGGTGTCATTGAACATAACTCCTATGCCCTCATCACACAGCTGATAGCCAAAGCCGTATTTATCACTGTAGTCGACCCACTTCGATATCCAGAAGAGCGGCTGGGCAGCTGGATCGGTGTTCTCGTCACCCAGATTGCCTTGCAATAAACGAGGCTGCCAGTTAAAAAATATTGCATTACTTTTCGACTGTAAGGAGAAAGCTTTAAAGCAATACTGACCTTATTATTGATAAGATTGGTCAGCTGCTGATGCAGACTTTCAATGTCGCTACGATAGTCCTCGTTGTGGCGACACATTTGTGCCGACGCCGTAATGGCATCATGTAAATTATTCTTCAGGAAGGTTGACTCCAAACGGGTATCATCCCTCAGACCGTTGATTTCCGTCAGCGGCTTGCGCTGACTGGGATCCTCGATGGTATCATTGATGCCGATGCGCGGCGCCATCGTTAGGCAAGAACTGGGCAAGAACATAGGCACCTGCGATGCCTTGAGGAACTCAAAATTCAACAGCTGTCCAATTGTTGGCCGACTCTCCGGGTTCGGTTGCAGCATGGCAATGACCATATCCGCAGCCGGCTTTCTTAAGTAGCTTGGCACACGGTACTCGCATTTTTTGATTTTCGAGTAAGTGTCCTTCAACGTTTTCGTCTCGAACGGCGGCTGACCCACCAGCAGCGTATACATGACGCAACCAATCGACCAGATGTCCACCTCAAACGAGTGACCCTTCTTGGTCAGAATCTCAGGTGCTATATAGTTGGGAGTGCCGCATAGTGTCTTCTTGCGTTCACCGTCGTATTCGATACGCGTTGCCAGGCCAAAGTCACCGATTTTCACGTGCAACATGTCGTTAAGAAACAGGTTGCCCAACTTAAGATCACGATGAATGATCCGATTGTCATGCAGATACTTCACTCCCTGTATTATCTGGTATATGTAATAGCGGGTCTCGAACTCTGTAATACTTTCCGCCGCTTGTGCAACTCCATCATCGACTGCAGACCAGAAATGTATAGAAATTGTTTAGTTATACTAATCACTTAAGATTATATAATTTATATAATATATAAAATTATTCAAAATTTAACTGATTAAGCTACTCTGAATACTTACGCGTTTCTTGCACAGCTCTAGCACAATGTAAATATTCTGCACATCCTCAAAGTAGCTGTGAAACTTGACAATGTTTGGATGATTTAGGCTGCGATGAATGGTTATCTCCTGGGCAGTCTTCTCTTTTTGGTTGTGCTTTATCATCAGCTTCTTGGACACGATTTACCGGCGAAGACATCGTCTGTCTCCACATCGATTATCTCGTAGCATTTGGCAAAGCCACCCTGCGAAATAATTTGATTGAAAATTCCAAATTTCACACGTATGTATATATGTACATATGTATGTATATATGTACGTATGTATATGTGTACATATGTACGTATGTATATGTGTACATATGTACGTATGTATATGTGTACATATGTATGTATGTTGTGTATATACAATTTAAATGCGTGTAAATAGATATGCACATATGTATGTATGCCTGTAGTATGTATGTACAATTCATTGCGTTTACATAGTATGTACATTTTTGTATGCAGTACGCGCCAAAAGAACCAACTGGTTCAAGTGTTTCACAACACTATTTAGTATAGTGCTCATGCACACTTACACAAACACAGTCACATACCTGCACTTGCATTGCGCGAAAACAACAACAGGAATGTGATCGCAATAGGAAAGAAAAGGATGCAAGGCAGCTGCATGAAACTGCAAAACTCAGTGCATGTTCCCCAATTTCTCTCTCCGTGTGGGGAAACAGCACGGAGCACTCGTTTATCGCTTACCTTGCCAAAAAAACGCATACGTTTGTAGGTCTTGCGATGATTGGCGTCAAACAGACGATCGGGAATATCTGTGCTCTTTTCTTCGGGTTTTGCGGCCATTTTCTTTGCTTGGGCTTCCTTGTTTGACACGATCACTTCAATTTCTCCTCTATGTTTTGCTCTGCTTTTGCTTTCCTTCTTTTAATTACTCGTTTATATTAAATAAACACACAACGGAAGTACGGAATTACAAATATACATAAAAAGAATGTTAACGAAAAGACACCAGCGATTATTTGGCTGACAAAGAACACGCAAGAATAGAGCTGCACAAATTACAGGCACAACGCGCCGAAACAGTTTGTTTAATTTGAACGCTTGTTTGAGTATTTCGTCAGCGTCTCTATAATCACAAAACGATAATACGTTTTAAGCTGCCCTGCTTTAAACAGTGCTCGAAAATATTAACAAAGCGCTCGTGTCGACGTTGGAAATTTGAATGTTATGGTACATGTATTCAACAGTGTTGCCGTTTTCCTCATTAATCGGCAATATGTGTCCTTTTTTTTGTTTCAATTACCCGGAGGAATTAGAATCCATAAATGCCCTACCCTTTGCCCGAAAAGTGAAATTACGCTACAGTCACTAACTGAAAAAATTGCTGAGTAGGAAGCTAAATTGGTCATATCTATTGATTACTTGTTGACTCAAAAAATATAAAAATGTTTTGGCAGTACATTTCATCGAAGATTTGCATGCTGACATTGGCGACGGAAAATACTGGCTATTGCTGGTGCAAGCATAAGTATTTTACATTTTAAAGAACACAGCACGGCAAACCGTATATTCATAATAATAATTAAACTATTAATGAAGTCTTTATTGCCATGCCAATCAAACAGAACTTTAATTTTAAATGTAGCCTGATTTATGTTACCTTAATATTTCGTTTCTTTTTCCCCCATCGACTTATCCGATTTTTAATCGATAATTGACAATTTTGGTATTTAATTCAATTTTATTTTGGAAATTATAAAAAATATATACAACCATTTGTAGGAATAACTAGGGACATAACCAAATAATATTGGGTTTTAATATTCCAATATTTTGCGAACGAATATACTATATACTAAATTGGAAGCATGTGGTCTCACTTAGAAGCAATAAACTTATTTCTTTGACAACACTACACTCTACGAAAAAATGTTCAGAACATTGAACACGCTAAATTGTATTAGGCATTAAAATCATTATAGATTTTTGTAAGGAATGCTTTACAATTTACCTAAGATACCGAACCGTTCTTATATTGAATCAAACCTAATGATTAACCTGAAAACCCATTGCAGCCAATATCACATTTTGATATATAACAGGAAGATTACAGTGAGACAACCGATTTCGCAGTAATGAAAGGCATGAAAACAGATGGGAGGCATCCTTCTTGATTATGGCTTTGCTCTAAAACTGTATGTAAGAGTAGTTGAATTTACAAGTGTGTATTTTTTTTCAGACATATGAATAATATATAGTAGTAAAACTTGGGGAGTTTTTCGCATTATATATGCAGATTCACTTAACAGATCCGCAAGAATTTCTTGGCTAGGAAACTGACATCAGCGGATCAAATCAGGCGGAATTAGGTCGAACTTCGCACCAAATTTTTAAGACATTCTGCAAAAGAATTCAAAGGTGATGCATTTGATTACTACTAACAATTAATATATAGCTATATATATGTGGTAGTAAAAACGTCCACTCAGTATATTGACGCTAATGTTCTTTTGTAGTTATATAAACGGTGGTTAGCTCTCTGACCAATCAGAAATGCACAAAATATGTAGCAATAAGCTAAACCACCTGAATTATTTTTATTATATCTTGCAGGCTGCGTCCATTACCAAGCTTTCTCATCGAGTTGCTTAAAAGTAAAGCAATTCCATATATGATAAGCTCCTTCTGCATGTTCCTAATATACATGCTTGTCATGATTTATTTCGTTGTTTGTAGTTGTTGCTTTACTGCAGTAGCTTGGCTTAAAAATCTTAATGCCTTTCAGATTTGTAGTTGCTCTGTTAGTGCATAGTAGAAGTAACAACGCCTTATGTGGTTTGTTTTAAATGTTGTTTACAATTAAATTATTACATTAAATATATATTTATATATCAATAGTGTAGTTTTATAGTTGGTTTGTTTTGCCAGTTTTACGCAGTCTCAAGTGCCTTGTGTCTCTCTGTGTGTGTACGAATGTTTCTGTCTCTGAGTAAGCGCATGTAATGGGGGCTCTGAGTGTGTGTTGTGTGTGTGGGTGCATGTGTGTGTGTGTATGTGTGTCTTACTTCCGAGGGTCTCATCATGGACACTACTGAATTTCTAAAGTTTAACTAGAAGTATGCGATCCAGACACTCTCAGCTGGATCCCGAACTGACAATGACTAAGCCACGTTGTAAACGCAGCCACTCCACAAACTCATCCAGCATAACGGGCCCTAAGATCATTGCGATTTATAGACAATATGTATGCTTTAACTGTATCAGGCGATACTTACATGCGCCATCAATATCGTAGTTTGACAGATCAATGCAGATGGTGCGGGAGAACTCGAGTATGTTGCACCATTGATCCTTATTGATAACCTTGTACTTGGACTGCTCAAGGAATTGCGCAAATTGAGGATACAGTGGCCAGTGCTTGCCCAGGAGCAGCTGCAGCATCGCCTTTGCTGTCACAATATCCATGCTTCGCTGATCCGAGTCCTAATAACCGATATGAACAAAATTAGCATTTGCAAGATTGCAAGAGTATGCTCAATAAATGAGCTCTCACCTTGGCAAAGTCGTAGGCATATCGATATATACTCTTGAACGAGTTGGGATCGTTGAGTATGCTGCGCAGATAGTCCAGTTTCACAACCATTTTCGCTGTCGAATCACATTCGAGATCCGTGAGACCCTTTAACCATTCCTGCTGACTGAAGAAGCCCATCTGTGTAGCGCCCATTTTGTAGGCGAGCACCAGCATCACAATATTCTCGGGCTCAACGCCAATGTCCTCGCAGAATTTCTCCATGCCATCAGGCCCTATAAAATCGGGTCGCGGGTGTTCGGCAATAGTTTCAATAGATTTCATAAAATACTTCTCAATAGAAACACATTTTATACTTACCCAGTGTATCAGGTTCGTCAGGCGTTGTATATTCATGGAACCAGGTGAGACAGCGCTTCTGGTTGAAGCCATCTTCCGCTCTAATATGACGTCTGGGAAAATAATTGGAAAATTTGTTTAGATCAAGAAATGTTTATTCATTTTATAAGTATGAAACACACTTATCCATTTTAAAAGAAAACCAATATTATTTTGTGATTCGATTTAATTAATTATTTTGCTTGGGCGTTCGCCTCGCTGTTGACGTCTTATTCAATGTTTTTGAGTGTTTGCCACCTAAAAATAGCAAAAGTAAACTTAACGGGGATGCCAATGCCAAGAGCACAAGACAATTCAAAGTGAGCATATGAGAAATGACATTCACAGATATAGCCGAACCACTGACAAAATAGTACAGGGCGGAAAACAATTTCCATTGCATAAAATAGTGCATATATAGTGCCATATAATAACCATATTTATTGTGATGAGTAAAACGAATATTCAAATATTTAGACGATAGTGTTGTAAACCGTATATATTTATATTTAATTGTTCATTCATTTGTTTTGAGCATTTGAATGAATGATATTTTTAATCTTGTAGTGACAATTCGTGAGCAACTGTGAATTTTGTAAATGAGATGTGTAAAATGAAGAAGACAACGTGTATTAGCTCCAAATTGCAATACCATACAAATGCAATTTTTCTAATACGTATAACAATTAAGAATGCTGCAGTCGAAGGTAATCGACTAGGAGATACCCTATCTCAAGGATTTACGTGTCTTAAGTCAAACCAACTCTCTTTCAAATGCGCATAAATTCATTGTTTGTACATACAGTGTCTCACAGCTTATTTGGACCAGTGTCTAGAAAAAAAATTTAAAGTGCTATAAAGCTTAAACAAAGAAACAAACGCAAAATGTTTAAATGCCAATTTGTTTCATGTTATATCAAGTTGTAAAACGAAACTTTAGTTTTTATTAAAAATTAATTAATTCATTAAAATTAGTCAAAACCTGAAAACATATCCAAAATACATGTCAACGCTTATTTGGGACAGTCTTGAAAAAGTAACATATTTGGCGTATAAAAACTTAAATAATGATGTTAATACTTAGTATGACATACTTTAGCCTTAATAACTTCCCTTAATCTATTATTCATGGAAGATACCAGCTTCCGGGAAGTTTCTGGACTGATTTTGCTCCATTCATCCAGCAGAGCATTCTTGAGGTCGGATCTGTGATTCCGGTTGTTATTTTCCAGCAGACCCCACACATTTTAAATAACATTTAAATCTGGAGACTGGGCTGGTGGAATTATCATGTGGGGGCAGTTCCAGATAAGCCAGGACTGTATTAATCCGGACTTATGCTTGTTTGTTGTCCTGGTAGAACCGGAAAGTACGTCGGATTCCTAGCTTCCCGGCACTTTGGAGTCAATTTTCCTTTAATATGTTGAGGTTCCAGAACTCCACATCCTTTTCCAAGTGGGTTTTGGCGTCATCCTAATCCCTTTATTTTTTGCGCTTATAAAGATTCTTCGCTTATAAAGGCTTCTTCCGTGGTACTCGGGCATTAAAGTCATGGTTGTGCAAAACCCGGCACACAGTTTCCACACTGCACTTTTCCCCATTTCATCCTGCACCTGTTGAGTCAGTTTTGGAGCCGATAGCTAGGATTTTCCCTTATTTTCCTGATGATCCTCCGCACTACCTATTCGGTGAAAATCTTGTTTGGTGCTATTCCGCCCTTGTCCTCTATCCGATTTTCATCGACGAAGCGACGAATGATGTTGTATATAGTTGACGTGCTTAAATTGACCATTTCAGCTATTTAACGATGTGAATATCCGATCTTGAAGTGTTCCAGGATGAGATTCCGTTTGCCCATAGTTCTTGTTGGCTGGTTGCACCTGAGATGCAGGATATAACTAATCTGTCTACGAAGGATTGGTCTATTTATACCGAAAATAATCAACCTGGCGTAAAAAATCTGGGTTTTATGGCACCCAGGTGCCCATAATGCAACTTTCCCAAATAAGCTTTGCCCAAAAATTAAGGTACTTTTTTACATAACTCGACCTAGCAGGTGGGGAAACCCCAGTTTATTGGGATCATATATTCATTTTGGTGGTTAATGTATGTACCTGCCATCGGTCTTTGGAATTTTTGAAAAATAATGTATGATTAGTTTATGGCAGGCAATTAAAGTTTTTGCTAGACACTGGCCCAAATAAGCTGTGAGACACTGTATGTGTCCATAAATGTGCTATGTACGCAGGTATACAGAAAATGCTTCCATGTTTTTTAAATTATCTTAATAAAATGTTTACAAATGATCAATATCAAGTCAATACACAGTGGCTCACAGTTTACCTGATATAGTATACCTGATTTGAAAGATGAATTTTTAAATTTCGCTTTTAATGCTTTTGATTATTGATTTTGAAAAAGTATGAATATACCGATAAAATGAAATAAACTTTATCTGCTTGAGATATATGATAACTCATATTCCAAATTTCAATTCTCTAGCTCTTATAATCTCGGAGGCCAGGAAATTTATTTAATCTTCGAGGGAGACTACGAACAATCTAAAGCCAAAATTTTGTGACTCTAGCTTAAAAATTACGGATACATATGTGGGCTTTATTAACTCAAACTTCCTGGTGCATCAAGGTGATATCGATTTCCAGAAACCTTAACACTTAGTCCCAAAAAACCTTAACACCTTGTCTGACACAGACATAAGCGAGTATATATTTTATTCAGTAGATTAATCTAACGATTTGTTTTTATAGAAAAATTGGGACACTCAAAATTATAAATATTTGCTTTAAGTGACGCCCTTTTATTGATTTTCACAAGTAAACAGGTTCAAATTTTTGAACTCTTCAAATTTGGAATATGCTACAAACAAAGGGTTTTCTACGCGATTTTAGAAGTTTTACGTTGCATAAACGTACATGAAGATTGTGGAGAGTTACTCAAAAAGAGATTGTACGTTTTTTGGACGATTCCTTTTCTATCACACAACCAAAACATAAATAATGATAAAGTTACCTTACCAAAATAAAATATTCCATAACTATAAAGAAAAACGTTTATTTACATTTATACATGTATATTGCTTTAAAATAAACTTTTTTTATTCGATTATATAGATAATTAAAATAATTTATAGCAGACATATTTTTCATTTAGGTGTAAGTTTTTAAGCTTTTTGTTAATGTTAAACTGCGAATAGAATGCCTTTGTCAGTTTCATAGAAATAAAAATTCTTGCCAAGTACTGTTCAGTACGTGAAAAAACATTCTGAAGAGAGCTTAGGCGATTGCGCCCGAGAATGTGAACTGATAGCGAGAGTTAAATGGAATATGCAAAAGAAAAAAAAACAAGAAAAAAGGAAGGAATCGGGAACAGTGAAATGGGAGCCGAAAGATTTGAAGGAAGGGAGGGGACATTAAGGCAACAACGAGTTCAGAGCGCAGTTGTGCGCAGGACTGAAAGTGAGACACACGTCATTGTGGCCGTCGAAGCAGAGATTAGTACGTAAAAATACATTCAAGTGCTGAGCATTGAATAATAGCCCGGAGAAAAATGCAACAATTTACTGGGAATAGCGGTGATTTGAAGAAGTTGGGCAATAGATTCGCATTGAACATAATATGTTGCATGCTGCTCGCTTTACTCGGTAAGTATCTGAAGCACCCCGTTGTCTATGATGGGACAATAGGATGGCATAACCAATGGCAAGGGAAAAGCAGGGGGGGGGAACAAAAATCAATAGCCTGTGCTCTGACACAGTTAGTGGAAATAGAAACTGAAACTGAATTATATGCCCGCAGTGGACAGCGCTCACGGACTGCAGCTGAGCGCGTTTACCACGAAAACGCCAAGAGTCTCCAAATATACTACGAAATCGCCATCAGTAAGTTCTGTCTCTGTCCAATCCTAAGTCTCTTCCTCTAATTGGCTTCTACTCTGAATTGTTGTTTCTTTTACAGGCGTCGTCGATGAACCATGATGCGACCACATCGATTTATCGCCTAAATGCCACCAATGACATCACCTGCATCCTCATGCAGGTGGACGGCTTGATAAGCATACGGTATCGGAACAAACTCAACGAGGATGTTGAGGCCGATCTGTATATGCCGGACCATCCGCAGCTCAGTGGTGAGTGCGTCGAATCCAATGTGGAGATATTGACCATGGATTTCAAGGGTTTTACGCTGTCAATGACCTTCAAAAAGGTATGTTGCTTGTCTAGCTTTGTGTGTATGCTGTGCGTGCTTTAACTGGCACAGCAAATAAGGTCAGAGGTTAACTACAACTAATTTCTGTTATCTGTTATCCGTTATGCAAACACAGTCGTCGGGCGGTGAAGGCTGGTATATCAATCTCTTCGAGCTGACATATTCATCGTCAAACTCACTATTCGAGCATCCCGATCGCCCCAATTTGAATGTGAAACTGACGTCACCGGCACAGCAGCCAATGTATTTCCCAACTCCGGTGGGCAAGTCCTATGTCTGCGACAAGGAGCAAACTGTCATTTTGTATGCTCCCCACGACTCCGGCGACCAATCCGGCCATATTGCACGACTCTACTTGCGCGACCTGCACATGCAGAGCTTCATGTTCAAGGAGACTGGCAAGTGGGGCCCATCCTTCCACTGTAGTGCCACCGGTTCCTATCGCGATGAGACCGCACCATTGGCTGTTGGCACCGCGTTGGCCATTGCGGTGCTATTGACCATTTCAGGCTACGGCGGTTGGCGGTAAGTAACGCATTTATCGACCCACTAAGCTCATTTAAATTATGAAATACGAAGAAACACGAGTCATTTTTTAGACGAGAGTGTCCGTTTTTAAGGGTAATCTGTGGATGCTAATCGAGAGCATACATATTCATTTTGGTTTGTAGATAGCATCTGAATTAAAAATCTGGCATTCTCAAGGTATTATATATGATGGACTTAAATCGTATTCTATCTCTTGCAGGTATTTTAAAATCAAGAAGGTTCAGTACGGTTCGATGGAGTAGACTGAGAATTGATGTACCGCACTTTTCGTTTAATTACTTTGCATTCATATATTTCTACCGTTCTTTGTTGCATATCAGATATCAGTATTGACGTTCCCAAATATTGTAATCATGTTTACAAACCTATACAAAAAAAAATTGTGGGGCATCGGCAACACACATATAACTATAACTGTTATTAAGAAATGAACACACATTCGTATTATACAACATTAATTGTTGAAATGCATATAAATATATGAGAATTACAAATGTCTTCCATATTGTTAATATAAATAAAAAAATTTAAAAAACCTAATTATGATACATATTATTATAAACACATTAATATACATATATATGCATATGTAATAACACAATTACCCAAATAGTTTATTTCGAAATCTCCATTTGTATTTGTAATGTAAATCCAGAAATATTTTGATGTGTTAATTAGACACAAACTACAGAAACTTTCTTGATAATCCAAAATTTAATTCTGTTTATTACATTTACTGAATTTAAATGAAATAAAAAGTGGTAATATAGGATTGGACACTAGAAAGGAAAAATAATAATAAATACATATAAATAAGTAAAGCGAATTAGTTGGAATTGCACGACTAAGAGATATGCTGTAACCAGATCTAACACACATTAGAACTAATGTATCAAATGTAAATTTGTGGGTTCACAATTATTCTAAAACTATTAAACGAATCGCATGATACAGATAATCATTTCATGTTCTATGCACCTTTTTTAATTTAAGAGGACACAAACATTTACTTCAAGCTAATAAATGAATTCAAGATATTAATCCAAACAGATTTCGAATTACTTGGATATGCGTTTAACTGATCGTGAGATTTTATGCAGCATTTTATTTTTTTATTGATTTAAATTTCCCTTTCCAGGTAAGGTGTAGAAATCGGCAACAGATCAAACCGCAGTTAATTCTGTATCATCTTCAGTCTAGAAGGTAGATTAATGATAATCTTCTTTAAATATCAAACTAGAAGTATCCCCGATCAGCTAAATTTGAAAAGGAATGTATCTCCTCATCGGACAACCATTACAACTGGGGTTATATAAGAAGAAAATT
Source organism: Drosophila quasianomalipes (assembly GCA_035043665.1). Taxonomy (NCBI): domain Eukaryota; kingdom Metazoa; phylum Arthropoda; class Insecta; order Diptera; family Drosophilidae; genus Drosophila; species Drosophila quasianomalipes. The sequence goes on from JAWNMU010000511.1 coordinate 115,509, forward strand.
ATATTGTAAACCTGATAAGGTATTTAATATTCGGCAACAGGAGATCGAATAACCTATTCAAAGATTATAGGTACTCGATGTCTTGATACAGACAGAAGGAGAAAGAAACATAATTTTAAGTAAAGAAATATTAAGTAATCTCTATCCATTATTTAACACAGCAAAGATTGGAGCGATTGCTTTTTAGAAGTATAACCATAACATAGAATATTCCTTGCTCTGTGATGGAATCTAGTAGTATGGCAGCTTCTTAAGAAATCTAACACGAAAGCCCTAATAATAAGTGATGCCACAAGCAAAATTTTATGGAAAAATTTTTATAAAGCAATTAGATGCAAATTATCGGGCTGGAATCCAACAAAAGGAAACAAAACACCGGACGTGAAACTGACAAGAAAGTAGAGGATAGAGTTAGACAGTCATCGTCCCCACAAGTCCACATTCTGGAAACTGAGGGAAAGACCCAACCTGCACCACGGCTGCAATTAAACAAAAATGTAGAGGACAAACGGAACAAACAGTACTAAAAAATATAGTCGATAAGAGCTGCCATTACAGGTATCATCCACTAGTTCTTAAAATCTTTTGGTTCTATATAACTGCCCAGCAAGGCGTCGATTGTAACAAATGGTAAGAGAAGTAGAGCTTTCATAAGAGAGCACACCAAGTTTAAGTTGTAGAATATCAAGAGCACATGCTTTCAAGTGGCGCTAAAACACAACCAACTACATAATCTTCAGTGTCCGCCATTGTCCTTTTATTCCAAAGAGATTTTAATGGTAGTTATCGATTGCTACTTTATTTATGCAGCCCAAGGATAACTATTCTTATTGACTCATCATTATTTTTCTGTTTCAAAATGGAATTGAAATAATACATAGATGTTCAGTTAAAGTCCCACATGTCGTGTTTTATATTACTGAAAGTACCATGTATTACGAAAAAATATTTTTTTGTTAGGTTTCAATGATTGCGAACCGGATTACTAAATTGAAATGGACAACAATCTTATATTTAAAATTTCAAATTGGATTGTCCATTTACACAAAACCCCAAACTCTTTATTATTCAAACGTCATATTTTCAAAGCCCAAAGATTGCATTCAAATGTGTGAATTTCAATGTGAAGCCCCTTAAAATATGTGTAATTCGGTATTGGGACAATATATGCTTAAGGTGTTCGGAATTTAATCAATGGAAAGGCTTTCGGATCGACGAGCTTTTGAAAATGGATAAACGAACAGACATGTCTGTGAAAAATATAGATCGACTCTGATTTTTGATGGTGTTTAAGATAAAACATAACTATTTTATGAAGTGTAAGATGTCCGTGAAGCATATTTGAAAAATTTGGGCATAGGGTCTAATGGCATTCAGAAAACTACGATTTCTGCTCTGTCATTATTTATTGTCTAAATAAGCTTTGAGTTTTGTATATACACATGAGCGATAAATTGCATACCTGGCTATTTTTAATTTAGTATACAAGTATGTGCTCATTAAATATGAGAAATAAAAATAAATAAAGCAGATTAAAAGGAATGAAATAACTACGAGTATGCAGCAGGTTAATCGACAAACATCAAAGGTAAGCAAAAAAGGTAATAGTTCCTATGTGCGATTTATATATATAGTGTGGTCAGATACGGTTCGATACGACGAATATGCTTCAAATTTCATCAAGATAATTTTAGACATAAGAGACTAATTTGCATTGAAAAAGACAGACGGACTTGGCTATTGATGCTGATCAAGAAAAAGCTATAATACCTTCAAAAGGTAATACAGATGTTTACCTTGCTGGATTATGAATCGAAATTGATGCGAATCATCACTAGTATTGAATAAGCTTTTAAATCAAATCAATTTACACGAAAAACTGGGATTCCTTAATTGTAGAAGTACCAGAAAATAGGATATACTAATTGAAAAGAATCTAAATATGAACCTCACCTGCTAGTTTGCTGTGTTGCAATGTTTGTGTAGCTGGTGCGTGCTCTTTTTGATTGGCCATCCATATTGTCGCCGATTTCTGGAGCTCGACGTTTACCTCGTGGCATGACTTTTGTGATCTGATTGCGAAAGCTGGCCTGTTTTACCAAAGTAAAATCGACAAAATGCTCTTCCCTATACAATTTTATTACACGAGTTTGCAGCTGTGAAAGAGTTAAATTTAATAAAAATAAAAAAAATATATATATATATATTTTAAATACACTTACCACTGTCTGTCAGCGCAAAGTAGTTACTGAAACATCATATCTGTAATAATCAAATTTAGTAGGTGAGAAAAACTGTTCCTATAAATTACCCATGCACATCTATGATATGATATATGGTATTATGGGCAGTCTGACAGGTGCACTAACTACAATAGTGATTCGGATATACATCCGTTCAAGTATCATCCAATTTAAAATTTTTTTAAACATTGCCAATAACATTTATCGTAGTCAACTAGATTCCATCAACTTTATTTTTATAACTATTTTGTTAGGGATTGCATAAATTGCATAGTTTAAGTGTAATTAAAAAATGGAAAAACTGACTAATTGGTCCTATGTTGCTATATGTTATAGTAATGTAGCATGATAAAAGTCGTAACTAGTTAACTAGTCAAAAGCTGTTAATACCGGCGAACCATCCCCCATGCCACCCAACCCACCCTCTGCTCACAGCTGAGAAGTTGCACATTATGCACAGAATATCGAACACATGCAAATAAATATGATTTTGCATACATACATCTGTAAATTAATATATATGTAGGCAGCTACACCTTCGAGTTATTATTGCTTGAGCGTAATTGCCTTTTATAATTTTTGCTTGTACACATGTACAAAAATAAATTACAACTTGCAGTCGAAATAATTGCAAATATGAATGTGCATCAGAGCATTGCTCCATCCACCGGCAGTGGATTGGACAAGGACGAGGACTGGACTTGGATTTGGTATCGGTATCGTGGTGGGCCATCACAACTACAACTAAAACCACAGCCAGCAGCAGCAGCTGATATGACAGCCAGCAGCAGCAGACGGCCGCAGCCTGCGCGTGCTTGCTTCGTACGTCGCCAAATAAAAGACTCTTGTTCGGTTTGCAAATATGTTAAGAATACGCTCGAAATCACTTATAGGTTTGCATGCATCGCTTAAACGGTATATACACACACATTTCATATTTACCATTTATATTATTGATATAATTTATAAATTCACAGGACAGGTCTTGGCGTCAATGCTATCGATATTTTGATGCAGCGATGTTTTCGCTGTTTGTCATCGTCATTCTAGAGTTGGTAGCCCTGGTCTGACAACTATAAGACACAGCGGTTTTCGATAGGAAATTAATCGTAAAATTACTAAATTTAAATGAATTTTCGGTATTAAAATAAAATATCAAATAGGCAGAAATTTTAATTCGCAGCTCACTGAACATAATGTTTCAGTTTTAAAAGGACTTTAAAGTAAGATTTGTTGTCAATCGAAAACTTAAAAAGAAATTTATACCCTCTTTGATATTATAATTTTGTCGAGACGTCTACGACCTCATACCTCATCATGGATATGTATGTATATTGTTAATCAGCATCACTAGCCAAGTCGCTATAGCCATCTGCGTCTATTCATCCAGATCGGACCACAATATCCCTTAACTCATAACTATTCCATAAACGATGAGTTTTAAGTTGGGAGATGGATATAGGCGTAGACGTACATGACAATATATAAGGAATATATACCTTACAGATGTGGTATATTGAGTAAGCAGAAGGACTGGAAATTGGTAACAACATATTTGTCCAAGACACAATAATACATAAATTTAGGAGTCGGCTGGTTGACTCCGGTCCTCAAGAATATAAAATCATCGGATTTGCGTTCTTACTTGCTTTTTTTTAGGTATAAAGATTTCGCTTCGCTATCTGGGTGCCAGGAAATCTAGAAACATTGTAGAGATATATACGTACAAATTGCATACTGCGTAAATCGAAAAAACATTAATTTCGCAGTTTTGTAGAATTTATTAACGTCTTATCAAAAAATAAAATACATATTGGACTAATTTTGAACAAAAGGCACATTTCATTTTGTAAATATCTTTGCACAAATGCAATAAAAGGCACAAATGGCAATGTTCAAGATCTATGTTATTACTAACCATTCAGAAATTGTTCCAGGGCATCTTTTGCCTCCGAATCGTTCTGCTCCAAAACGACTTCTTCCAAAGCCAAGTTGTTTGTTTTTGTAAGTATTTCTGTAAAGGGCATACAATGTTGGATTTGTTTAATTGACAATAGATTGATATACTTGTTAGTTGCCCGCGTTGCTTGTACTCCTCGAGATCGCCACGAAATGCATCATCAAATACGGCTTGTCGTTCCTTTTGGAGCTGCCGCAACTGCTGCTCATGGACTCGAATCATTTGCTGATGTTGCTCGGCAATCTGCTGCCGATATTGCTCCAGTTCGTCGAGCTTCTTTTGTTTGTGCCTGGACAGCTGAAACTGCTGCTCCAGTACAAATTCCTGTAGCTCGCATTCCTCGCACAAATTCTCCAGCTTCTCCAATTCCAATTCCAGCTGAGAGCCCATTTGCTCCAAAGCTCGAACAGTTTCCACGCTCTCTTTCAGTTTGGTCACCAATGCAGGCAGGCCTGCAAGACACGCATTGAGCTCATTGATTGTGCCACGCTGATCGCCGGCACGCTGCAGCACGGCTGTAATTTGTTCGGCCACCGATGAGGCATGCTCCGCATTCGCCTCGTTGGCGGCATGAATTTGCTGCCAGTCATCCTCGTATTTGGACAGCAGATTGCAGCCAGCAGCCACATTCAGCTGTGTGGGCACCCCATCGGCCAACTGGCCACCAAGGAAAAGTGAACTGCTCCGGCTGGAGGAAAAGCTCTCGTTCAAGCCCAAGCGAGACGCATCCAGTGTCCCAATTGGAGTAGTTGGTGTTGTTGCGTTGCTTGTTTGGCTGCTACTGCCGCTTCTGCTGCTACTGACACGTTGACGATACTGTTGCTGCAAGCTCTCCGAGATGACCATGCCCTCCTGTATCGCATTGCTCAGCTTCTTCTTAAGACTGCCAAGCATTATAGGTATATATATTATATTTTTCGACGATTTAAAATAAACTGCTAATTGAATGCTGTTCGTATGAAATTCTGCTGTTGTAAATAGAAAATCAGCTGGTCTCAAAATGACAACTGACATTTGACAGCTCGCTGATGAGAGCGAGAGAGAAGAGACTTTTTATCATTTCTATACTCTTTCCCATTTAAGATTGCCAGACTTTATAATGCGCTTCGTGTTTGTTACCAATTCATAATGTATTTAATCCAATTACAGAAAGAAAATAAAAGCAGTTAAGTGAACTGTGCGCCTTAGTTAATGTCACAACCATTTCTTCTTAATAATTTAATTTAAATTTGTAAAAATGTTGGGAGGGTGGGAAATACAAATCATATTTGATGTCTTCACAATATGCGTATATTGTGGAAACTGGCAGAGCTACAGATAAAATTAAATAAGCTTAATTTGTGAATGGATTTCAAAAAATTATTTCCAGACTTGAAGTTTTCGGCCCTTAATTCTTAAAAGGCGAAAATCTTTCGCGATTTCAGAGCTTAATTTCCCAAATTTGAGCTAGGAACCTTTTCCAACATTTTTATTCTACCTTGCCCACTTCTGGCCTCAAAGTTCTCAAAAGCCTATATTTATTTATCTGTTTATTCTATAATATAGAATCTCATATAACAGACGGAAATGGCTATCGAATTTGATGTTAATGATGAGTTGGAAAATACTTTTCTCCTCCATGCATTTTACCTGGCTAATGCAGATACTGTCTTTAATATATTAAATATATTTGTTTTATTATTAAGATAAGCTGTTTAGCATTCAACAATATAAATTATGTTCACAACATTTTTGTACCATCGATAGACGCATTTCGCTTAGAATAAATATGCTAATCCTCAGTCAAATCCACGGTGTTTGCAAAATCGGAGCTAGACCCAGCAGGATCCACCACTTCCTCTCTCAGGGCTCGAATCTGTATCTGTTGTTTTATTGGCTGATCTGATTCCTGCTCAACTAGTTCAATATCACTACCGCTGTTGGATGCCAAGTCATCATCTTTTACGCTATCCTTCAGAGATATGCAGCTGGCCGCATTGCTTTTAGTTTCCGAGTCAGTTTCGGAGCAGCCGACAGATTGCTCCTCCTGCGAACTGAGATCTATTGTGACAATATCGCGAACCTCATCGCCTGATGACGATGCAATGGATAGCGTATCTGGCAGGTCGTTTTGGTCTTTCTTGGTCTCATCGTCCGACAACAGTTCCCTGATTATATCACTTGACGGCGAAGCGGGTGACGTTGGTTCCTTTACTTGAGATTGATGTGAACGGAGCACTTGCCCATAGGCCATGGCCACGGCTAGCGCCAGAGTATTTGAATGCATGCAGTAAGCAGAAGTTGGCACTTTTGACTCATCCCCGACTATTAGCGGAGATCTCACATCCTCCTCCTCACTGCTACAGGTGCTTCTACTTCTGCATTGGCGTTTAATTTTCCTTTTATGTTTCTTCTTCTTGTGCTTTGGTTTGTGAGTCCGACATCGACTTGGACTACGACTTCGGGAATCGTTGCTGAAACTTCTGCTTCTGCTCCTCTGTTGCTTTTTCGATTGCTTTATGAAGCGGCGATTAGCGTGTCCTCTTCTTTCGACAGATTCGTTGTTTCTCGCATTATGGGTGTAGAAAGCATTTCTCTTGCGCCTCTCGTAACGATCATCCAATTCCCGCAGCTTTTGCTTGCAACTCGCCTGCGTCCGTTCAATTTCCCGTTTATTGTGGCGAAGTGCGCTGTTTATTGTTCGGCCCAGAAACTTTTTATTTGGTTTGCCTAATGGATTTATTTTGCGCTCAAGTGGTTCATAGGAAACAATGCCGTTTTGACCTGGTAGCTCGCGCATGAGCTCTGCAATTGCCTGGCTGCTTCCAATTGTAAGCGACATTTTTAAATTCATGAATAACAAACATTTAATATTGTTTTTACCTTGTAAGTTCGGATTCGTCCATACTTCATTTTGTTTATGGCATTATAGATTACAAAGTATCGGTCGTGCTATCGATAATTAAATTTTATCAATGCTGGGACCCTATCGTACAACGTCTGTGAGCCGGATCTGATTTTTCTGCTGTTTCCCAACACTCTTGGTAATTGTTCGCAACCGTTCTCATTGATAAGTACTTAGTCCTTCTTTAGTTAGCTGTACATGTCATAAATCATAACTAAGAGAAATCAGATTTCGCATGTCCGTTACTCGTTAATAAGTAGCCGTTTTCGTGACGTCATAACAACACTTCTTAACGAATCTTTCTTTTCACTACCGCTTGACGCACGACTTCAAAAATATATCTAGATACTCAAAACAGGACCGCTTGTATCAAATAATTATGTAAAATTAGATTAAACAGTAATAGGTCATTATTTTAAGTAAATATTTATATTTATTTATACAATAGCACTTAAATTATATAATAATATTATTTATACCCTTATAGGGGATCATGAGCAGTTCGTGGATTTCGGAACAAAAACAGAAAAAAAATCATTAGGTCTCAATAGTGGAAAATACTGAGTAGCTTATGAGTGAACGCTTAATTTTAATTTTGAATTAATACAACTAAATTACAGCCTGCTAACAAAAACTCTTAGTCATGTTGTTAATGTTTGTTCACAATCACAATTTCAGACTTGTGGACGATATATAAACTTAATTATACTTTTTTCAAATAATTTTTAAATAAATAATGCATTTAAATAAATAATTTCTTAAATTCAATAAATTAAACTATACCAACTGTTGCAATAGGATCTATATGATGTAAATATTTGCGTAATGCAGTAAAATTAAAATTGTATTGTTTATATTAATTATTAGGTATATTATATGTATGGCATTCTAAGAACTCTCTTCCAAAAAAACATACTCTTGCTGCTGTGCATAAAATTCTATATATTCGGACTTCAAATTTTATATTACATATTATTATGGCGAGTAATGACTTATTCACTCGACCATTGGTGGCAAATCATTAACAGGCCAATGTATTACTTTGCTTATATAGATATACATAAGTATGCTTATATTTCTAATATCACAGATTAATCAACATTTGATCACATTGAGGGAATATTGCCTGTTACTTGTTGTTGCTTAGTACATTTTGGATCCATTTAACATATTTGCTGACTCGTGTATAAATGCCTGGCAGGCCTGGACGTGCGCAGCCAATGCCCGTGGAGACGACGCCCAGTAGATAGTGCTCCTTGGACATCAGGGGGCCACCGGAATCAGCCTGTGAATAGCATAAAATGAAAATTAAAGTAACTCTCAGTTGTGCTCATTTCAAATTGTTGCATGCTCACCCAACACGAGTCAATATGGCCATTCTCATAGCCGGCGCACAACTGGGTGTCGCCGATGGTGTTGGACTTGCCCTGCGCTCGATAGGATCGCTCACATTCATCGTTGCTCCATATTTGAATGGTGGCCTTGCGCAGGATATCGGAACGATCGCCTTCTGACTGATTCTCCTGTGTCCAGCCCCAGCCGAAGACCGTGCCATATTCCAGCTCCAAGGAACGTCTTCCTTCTCTCTCCGAGCTGACACAGCTGGGCTGAATGTGCGCCGTGAAGCCAATCGGCTGCACCACTTCCAGCATCGCTGGTTTTGATATTAATTGCAATTACACAATTGTACATAGATATATATATATATATTTAGGTAGACTAACCAATATCGTGCTTCACATTGTGGCAGTCATATTGTGGATGTGGCACTATGCTCTTGAAATCCACTCGTAGGGTGTCCTGCCCCTCGGCAAGACTATTTTGACCAGCCTGGTATTCCTTAATGCTATGCATGCCGACAACTCCTTGAATCTGGGCGGGTTTCATGAACTTTTGCAGTCCATTACACGTGCAGTGACCAGCTGTGAGTATCCAGCGTTCATGTATAATGGTACCGCCACAAAAGTGTCCACCTCGACGCATTAGACTCACCATATGAGGCAACTCATTGCGTGCCGCCTCGCTGCCACCAACTATCTTTGGATGGCGTGCTGTGCAGGGCAGATCGGTGACTATATAGAGCACAAATAATTTTGAATAATTGCAAATGCATTCGAATTAATTATTAATTATTTTTTGAAGCACTTACAAGCAATTTGCGCCTGCGCATTTTGCAAAGCGAGAACAACTGTGAAAACGTTGCGAAGAAATCTCAACATTTTGTTATTGTCACAACAATTAACCGTTAAGCGTTTGCCGTTGCGAAACTATTCGACGAACTGTCACAAATATTCTGTGTGCCAATAAATTTATATATGGGTCGCAGCGACTGCGGCCGAGCCACTGACATAATTGTTGCTGCTGCTGTTCTATGCGGATTGGCAATCGCTCCGAGAGCTTTTTGATAACAAACGGAAGTCTCAGCTAACACCTGTTGTTGGCTGTTCTTGCCAAGCTTCGAGCTTTCTGGCAACGACACTGCACCTCCGTGGCACCCAGGTGTGTGTGTCTTTGTGTGTGTATTTGTGTGTGAGTATGTGTAAGACGACCATAGCACACTCGCTTTTGGCATTTCAATTGGCGCGTCTGTTTGTGTTCGTCTCCCTCTTTCACTTCCTGTACACAATAAAGCTACTGCTATGCCCCGAAACTGAAACTGAAACAGAAACTGAAGCTAAAACTGAAATGGAAACGTAAACAAAAGCAAATAACAAAATGTTGTTGTGTGTGTTGCGTTTTTTTATGCCCCCTGAAGTTCATGACATTGAATTGTTGACAATTTGTTTTGCTAATATTGTAGTATGATCATTTGTATTTACTTTCAGCCGTATAGGTGCATCCAGCTCATTATCCTTATTCATCATTTTATTTTATAACCCATAATTAATAGCACGTACTTGCGTTTATGTAGTACCCATTTTCAATAAAGATTCTACGAAATATTTGTGAATGTATTTTATTTTAATTTTTCTTATGACACATATATAATAAAAATCAGTTACTGCTTTTACATTGAACAAGCAGGCATCCCTGACCCATAATGTGTATTAATATTTCTTTACATGTACCACCTCAGCATTTTACATTTATTTTTAAATAAATAACTGTCAATTGATATTGACTTGAAGAAATGTCTCTTATTGCATATAAGTATAAAGCAATGTTGAATTTTTAGATAATCCTTTTCAATTTTAAATTATAACTTTTCCTCCATGTCATCAACAAGACTTTTTTACCAAATGCGTTGTATCTGCATTCATTATGCATAATCAAACACAGATATAATAATTAAGTATTCTTTGAACAAGAAATTGTTGTTTAAATTTAAAAAATTCATGACCAATTAGATTGAAATATCATAGCACATTAGATGATCTATACATTATTTTGGTGTCGAAACCTGAATATTATAATTCTTTCTAAAGAGAAATATGAGATTAATCAATTTCCTAATACGAAATTTCAGTAATTTGTACAATTTGTGATTTGTCAGTTAGAATTAAAATGCAAAAATTAAATGAATTAAATAACCTTAAGTGTCATGTTCCCATCAAAAATTGGACTTGGCCTAATCATCCATATTATGCAAATTGTGAATGCATCTATTCACAATTAAGAGCCAGAGTACGTACATAATTAAATTTGAATGTTGGCCCCACCCAATACTACCAATGTAATAGTGGAAATGATGAACACTCTGACATTAACATTGCCCTTAAAATTAAACAATTTTAATGCTTACAAAGTCGAATCCAGTCAATGACAGGTGTTATCATAAATGCAGGTGGGGAAGCTCATTGGCAACAATTCGATAAGACTTTGTAATTGTAAAATATTATACATTTTATAATTCACGGAATAATTATATATTCAGGAACTGAATTAGAATTCAAAGATAAACGTAATTATATTAACGAATATAATCAATCGAACACGAATTAATTTCAACCGGTAAGACAAAAGTGCAAATTGAGACACCTATCTTAGAATCAGTTCAAGTGAAAACGAAAACGAAAATAAATATGAAACCCAGAAATGTGTCCATCCGGTAATATAAGTTCATTGATCGAGGCAGTTTCTATATATTGTTGTCTCGTCTTATGCTAATTCATATTCTACTCTGTTGACAGCCGAACCCAAATAAATGAATAATACGTAACAATGACAATAACAAAACCTGAAAAGTTGCCTCACAAATGAGTTTGGGTGCATTGACACCCGCCAGCAACATTCAATTTTTTGTTTGTTCTTAGCTTTATTTGACACTTAGACGCATTCAATGTGAAGGTCGCTTTACGACTTTGACGCGTTTATTTTTTAATCGCTTTTATTTTGCGGCAATAAGTTCATCGACAGGTTTTCGGTGAGTAATTCCATTAGAGGAAGTCTGTGGAGCTGTTTGTGATGCGGGTGCTATTTTTACGTGTACGAAAAGGCAGTTTTGAACTTTTGCTTATGCAATTAAAAAAGGAAATCAGGCAACCTCTTAAATGGTTTTTATCGCAGATTTTTGGACAAGTTTCGGAACCTCGTAGTAAATTTTCGGTTCCTCTGGAATTTTGTCCATATTTTTGTGGGGCTCTCGAAATTCCTGTCTAAATCCTTTCTCTAGTTTGCTTAGTTTTATTATTATTATATTATAATTTTATATCCTATATACACTGTACACATTATAGCTCAAAGTTGATTAGCGATTAAGCTCACAATTTTATACATATAACTTTTGTATTGGCTATTAAAACACCTTGACATAATATAATCGTACTTGTCATATCTATGAGCAAGTATTCTTGGATATTAAATATAAATCACTAAATTGCCAATGTAGAGACACTTATTATTTTTATTTACTAAGTGTTAAAATAAAACTTAACGTATTTGCTTGCAGCAGATATGCAATCATATAATATCGCTTAGAAAGCATATTTTATTTAGAATTTATATAATATAAGCTCAATTTTTTTTTTTAGATATTTTTACCAAGCCTAATAGAAAATTATCAAATTTGATTGAATGCTGATCCGAAAACCTAACTCGTATTAGGAAAGTCTTCTTTGAAAAAAATTTAAATATATATTTAGTTTATTCTTATCCATATTATGAATCGGAGGAAGTTATCGATATAATGCCGGATGAATGTGGCTAGATCAACTCGGCTTTTCATGCAGACCAAGAATATTTATTGGTAAAGATAAACTTTTACTTGTACCTAGCATTACAAACTAACCAATACATCTTTGGTACAGCGTGTCGCCCCAAAAACAAAAAATCCGTTTGTATATTTTATTAAATTAATTAAAATAAGAAGTAAGTAGTAAGACTCGTATCTGCAAGATTATGTAATCTTCACAAAGCTTTAAAAATGTATTTTTTTTCTATTTTTAATTAAATGGTTGACTATATAGCTAATGTTTTAGGTATTATTGCTGCTTCTGTAAAATAATCTCAGTTTAAAAATATTATCTAAATAAATGTGAAAGCTTAAATTAAAAATCAAAATAGTGCAGAAATGTGCCATATTAGTGATGGATTGAGTTTGAAACCAATTAATCCGCTACTTACTTGAGCATGTGGGTTAATGTTTGAGTAATTGTAGTTAGGATCGCTTATTTGGTTTCGATTATTACTCGAAAGCCAAGTGTCAAGTAAAAGGCTTTCTGAGCAACAATCAAAATTATATGAGCGTCCATTGTAGTTGGCTGTTTCGGGCATCGGAAGAACACACTATTAACCATAAATTATAGCACTTGAACTGTTGATTGTTTATTATATTATATTTCTTTTTGCAATTATTTGCTGAGTTTCTGTTGGCAAAGCAAACGTCTGCACGGTGTGAGTGCTGCACTTGAACTGCACTTGTGATGCGAATGCTGTAACGTTGTATCCTGTAGTCCTCCGATCCTTATAATGTGAGAGCACATAATGTTCTTGTCACAGCGAACGAGCCCCAACTACAATACGAATGCCAACTCGGCAACACCGCAGCAGCAACAACAACCCTCAGCCGTTGGCTTTGACTTCGTTGCCCATGCGGCGTATACGTAATATGAGTGGACTCGGCTGCTGGCTGCTGTTCGACTGCTGGCGGCTAGAAAAACCGACCAATGAGCGTCGAACATTTATGTTGCACAGCTTGAGATAGTTGTATAAAGTTGCGCAGGCGTAAATTATGTAAGTTTTGTATAATGCGTCGAGTAATTTTTCATTTTTATTTTAAGGTCTGTAACGCCCCCAAAAGTGTGAGATATCTACCTAAATGCATTTATAAAGTTCTTTAATTGCTTTAATGATTCCAATTGACATATTAATGGTCTTCTTGAGCTGCTAGCCGTAAGCAAAATTTGACCGACATATATTGATAAATAATCAAGTGATTTGATGCTGAAGCAGGAGTTGAACTGTGAAGAGGATTGCTTTAGGCCCAATGATATTACCTGAATCGAGCCCTTAACTTTAGTATAGAGAGACAGCTCTAATACTGAAAGACTAGTTTCAAACTGAAATAGCTATATCTCGATTTTATTTGTATATTGTTCTTAAATAATATGTTCACCAGATGCGAATCCAGTTTATGAAATCAATATTCGATTTGTCTCACTGTATTATTGTCACACTTAAACCATATAAACCCATCCTTAATAAAGTATTTTAAGTGCGATGACATTCACAGTGGCTTTAGCTTCTTAAACCCCTTACCTACTCACCTCGCAGTCCCCAAGACTTCAATCAAATGCAAGCCAAATGTTTGATTGACATTAACATTTTATTTGCCAAATTGTGATTGACAATCTGTTGACACGCTGCTAAGACGTTCCCTCTGCCTGCGATTCAGTTTAATCCCATCGCGGCTTAACAAGTTTATAATTAAACTTATAGATATAAATGGAGGAAGTACATTGTGTAAAAACTACACAACATGCAATCTGACTAAATGAAGCGTGAAATATTTAAATTATTGATGAGTGCCAAACTACATTTCAATATGCTAATTACTTATGTTATGGATGCACAGAAATAACAATATATAACAATAACTGCTAGTGGCACCTAGTGCTAATGATGTTGCCGTAACAGCATTTGCCTGCAATTTCCCTAGTGACGTGGCACAACTTAACAAATGCCGAAATGTATCGAAGGCGACATTTGCAATAAAACAAAACAAAAAGGGAATCCACAAGTAGAAGGTGATAGACACGAAGAAACCCTGTATTTAATTTAATACATTCACAATGAAAGCACATTAATTATAGCATCAGGTTTTTATTTTTTTTTTGTGTAAAAAAATATTTTGATTCAAAATAGCAAATTTGACATAGACTCGACATCTCTCGAATATTATTCGGTTATGTTTAAACGTCCATCTAGGGTTTCAGGATGTTACATTAATGTGTTGAGTTTTAGTGTACCTTTCCACAAATTTAATGTGTACAGGGTATACAATACAGCGAAAAACAAGAGTAATGTACAAGAAAGGTCTGAAAATGTGTCTACAATTTGGATATGCTGCCTGGCAGTCAAACAAATCCAAAAAGGTAAGGAATTGAGCTGGCTGGGAAAACTCTTATCCTTACACTTTACCCGCAGCTCCATCCTCAATTTGCCGGCATCTATGCGCGTTGTTTTTGCGTGACAATTGGTCCAATTTATTATTCATTAGGTTAAAAAGTCACAGCACAATACAACTGACAGCCAGTCAGTCAGTCAGTTACCTCCCAGACATTAGTAATGTTTGTTTGGCCCTGCGGTGGGTAGAATTTCACTACTTCGACTGCAATTTGAACATTTGAACATTTAGTGAAAAACTTTGGAAATTTTCTAATTGATTTGCAACAAAGCATTTTCGTTATCCTTTTTATTGACTAAATTTTGTATTGTGCAGCACACGTTGCTTACAACTTGCTTCAGGTTTTTGGGTTGTCTTAAAATTAAAAGTCGAATCGAAGGACATATGCATTTGTGTAAGTTTCCTTGAATTTTCTGAAAATGATTTAAGAAATGATAAATCAAGTAAATTATGTCATTTCATGGTTAATTTGAGGACATCCGTAAATAGGTATGTCGATTGAGGACTGCAGTGGCTAATGGACATAAATGGAAATTCTATTAACGTGATACTTGCCTCACCACTTTTGACAGCCTGAACACGGCTCGTCAATTAAAACAAAAATGAATGATCCACTCAAGAGTAGCATGACTACAAGATACCCTTTACTGTAGTCTAAAGTATCCGACTTTCATATATGTTAATTTGAATGTGACATTAGTGTTTTGGCATACTTCAGTGTTGAACTTAGATCAAAATTCAAGAATATTTAATTTATTACGTTTTGCTAAAACAAAGAAAGACATCGAGACATTAATTCTATCTGCAACAAAATATTAATGTAATTGTGCCTAGTCTTGGATTACATAAGATACATATAACTACAGGGTAAACACAGAAAGAAACAATAACAGACAGCCTACAGATTTTACTGTTTCCTGTTGTTGACATTTAACCTTTTGGTTTTTTGGATCGGAGCGTTAAGGCATTCGTGTGTGGCAAATCAGATGTCACTTTGAAGGGTAGAGTGCTCTGTGGCAGAGTTGGAGGCTGCCCGCTGCCAGCAAACTGTCAAGCCAGGTAAAGCTTGTTGATATTCATAGGCACACACACACACACAGACACACACTCACTCTCACACATATATATATATTTAT
Source organism: Drosophila quasianomalipes (assembly GCA_035043665.1). Taxonomy (NCBI): domain Eukaryota; kingdom Metazoa; phylum Arthropoda; class Insecta; order Diptera; family Drosophilidae; genus Drosophila; species Drosophila quasianomalipes. The sequence goes on from JAWNMU010000511.1 coordinate 131,296, forward strand.
ATATATGTATATATATTTATATATATTTTCATATATACTTGGTACAATTTGGTCAACGGTTGGTTATCCGACAAAAGCCTGCTTTCGTATCTTTTTCTCATTTTTTGTCTACTTTTCTGCATATTTAATACGCAATTAAGCAATTTGAATAGCAGCTAACATGGAAAATGCATTTCCACGCTTTGCAGCTGATGCTTTGCTGCTGAGGGGTTTGTTAGGCACAGCGTCAAAAGTTCACGTGTGGACCGAGTGCCGATTACCTCCCCTTTAATCATTGGCATGAGGCTTTGATTTTAATTTCTGAAAATATCTCGTTAACACTTTGCAATTTATAAATAGACTTACGACAGGTATGCCCAGGAGCACTTAACTGGCTGTTCCAAGAAGTAGGTCGTAAGGCGATCATATGATAAAAGCTAAAAGAATCTATGATAGTGATATATGATATTTATTCCAGTGCAAGCTGCTTAACACTTTCTGATAATATAATATAGTTAATTGATCTTGTTTAAGATCATTTGACATCTGCAAGGGAGCAAAAAACGGATATCAGAAAACTGGTTAACGTGCATTGGCTCAATGATATATACAAAACTAATTTCTGAACTTGTGCGAGTATTGTTGATTATTAATTTCGATGTATTTGTAATCACTGTATTTGACACAAAAATTCAATAGATAGAAATATGTATATGCATACAGTTGACACTATTTCTATTTCAAGGTAAATCAGAAAGGAATTGGATTAAGAAAATATTAAACAAAAATACATATACATTTCCATTAAGTAAAGATTGACTGTGTTTTCCTCAATTTATTAATTGTAGTAAACATATTTTATATCAACATCGACTGAGGTTTGAATATAACCATATCACTATTTGATTCTTGTTACAATTAAGCGGTTATTTCCATATCTAAAAAGATTAATAGCGATTGGATAAAATACAGATACATACAATAAAAAACAGAATCTATTCAACAATTTGATTTGGATGAGGGAAACCGCTATCAAGATATTTGCACTAACCCCTCTAGTCTTGCTCATAATCATAATCAATCGGCTTAAACCCCAGAAAATGATATAAACCTTCAAAAATATTACAGAACAATAAATTATCATCTTGTTCATCTGTTGATCTGCAAGGGTATTTAGTTATCGAGTCCTTAAGGAAAACCATTTTGCTAGTGCCTTACCTGCCATTTGCCATTTTGGAATTGACACTCCAACCATTGGTCACTTTACTGACCAGCACAAGGCCTGCAATGCCCGATTCCTGCTGTACTGCTCTAGACCTCTCTCTCTCTCTCTCCTCTATCACTTACTGCCTCCCTCTGCGCTCTATCCATGGAAATTGTTATTGCTATTTTTACTCTCTGGTCGTTGCATAAGAAAAAACTTCGCTTGACCATTCGACCTTATCGTAAGAGTGGTGGTGGCACGAGTCCTTCCTGTTAGAGTTAGGGGTTGCTAGTTGGTATGATATGGTCAGTCGTTACTGTGATCATATTGCCAGCGAGGGGTGGTTCGAGTTTTTTACTCTAACTGTGACTGTGCTTTAAAATGGCGTATATAATGCGTAGAAAATGTAGAAGATTTATCAGAATTATAAAGGGTCTATTTTAACTGATGTTTATTTTATTAATTTTTGTGAAGATTGTTAAAAAAAATAGATTCTCGAAATACGTACTCATGTACAAATGAAAAATTATTGTTCTTCCTAGAAATCAATGTTATTTTCTATTTAAAGATTATCGAAATTTAGTTGGCCTTGCCGGGGCCAAGTTCCATAATTCTAAAATACTTTGTTATGTGATCTGTAACGCATTGGAAACATCTCAAATTTCGCAGAGTATATAAATATATTTTTAATCATTATCAATATCGCAGTCAATATAGCCAACATGGCTATACGTATGTCTGTTCACTAGTTTCCTTCTCTCTCTCTCTCTCTCTCGGTGTCTATGCGAATATTAATAAAACCTTGACTATATTGTTCGCCGAATTTAACAAGTAAATCACATATGTAACCGATATGCGAGTATTAATATTATATCTGAATAATATGATATAATAAATAATATTAATATCGGTATAGTACGCATATTCTAAATACATATATATTCTATATTAAATTTAGACGCGAGCATTTTGACTACGGTCTACATATAATATAATGGAATGCTTGAGATGCCTAAACTCTCAATTCAAATTAAATAAATTGATCCCAATATTTTATTGAATAAGTATTTTCATTACCTTCACAAGAAATGTCAGTAAAGACAGAAAAACATTTTCAAGATTTACGTGGAAGTTTTTATGCAAAATTAACTTTGCAAAAAGGATGATTTTTGTTTGGTTTAATATTATTATATCCTTATCCAAAATGAAAAAAAATTAATTATTTCAAATGCATGTATGTAATATGCAGTAAAAAATATATCCAAAGAAAACATATCTTAAGCAGCATCAATAGCCGATTCGGTTCGTCCGACTGTAAAAATATGTGTGTACATAGATGTGGAAATCCAGGTGTAGTAGTAAACTGAAGGGTTAAACCTTAGTATACTAAACTTTAATTAAAAAATTGGTAAAATATGATTAAAAATTTTTGCTATTTTTGTGTTAAACAAAAAGCGAGAAATATACTAACAATTAATTAATTTTAACTGACTGAAACGGATGTTATTTGCTCATGTGACTGACTTCAATGAATCCTAAATCGAATGATATTATTCAAAGTATTCAAAAGAAAACAAAACATTTAAGTGTGCAGCTGGCATAAAAGTGATCAGTTAGTAAATGAGTTATATGAAAAGCGATCAATTAGCATTTAAAGCCTCTTTTCGCTATTAAGCATAATTTTGGCTGGGATCATCTTATTACACACTCAAAAGCTTCAATGTACGAAATTCTATTTATTTAATTTTTTTCTATTCAGATAAGTAGCTATTTGTTTTTGTATTAAGTTCGTCAATCGTTCTATCTGTGGCTATAATTGAAAGGTTATCAGATTATAACACATCGCTATTAAATTGTTCCATAACTCTCGTAGGCTTAATAAATCTGATGCATACTAATATGTACATACATTTTTAATGGTTTTAATGAATGGCTATATTAACTGTTAACTTTCTAACAAATACGACAACAAAGCACGTTGCCGTCCTCCACACACATACATATGCATACACATACAGCGGCCATTTTTAAAAAGTCACACACACACATGTTCACGATAAATGTTGCGCATTTACCTAAAGAAAATTACAAATTATGTAAAATGAAATTATGTTGATTTCAGTGTGTTTGATAATTGTTAAGAATATGTTATTGTTTTCCGTTTGCTAAAAGCTTACCAAAGCTTACCACATTAATTTTGTTATGTTTGTGTCTCGCCAATTGTTGAAAGAATTAAAATTTTGGTGCTTTATTTTTTTGAATGGTTTGGTAAACTTTAGTTAAGTGCATGTTTAATTAATGTTTTAAAGCAAGTTCGACATTTTTAATGTTTAAACACAATAATGCGTTTAAGATGTTTTTTTTTTTTGCTCATGCGTTTTTTTGTCAGCGTTATTTTGCTTTTGTCGGCATTTTTTCACATTTTTCGCTCACACTTTACTCTCGCTCTCTTTGTCATTTTAGACTTTAAAGTTTGAAGTGCGCAAAATCCAAAAATATGCGCACACACCACGGAGTTGTTTGTAGTATTATTATATTTTTTATTCAGTAATTTATTTATTTTTTTTGCTGATTGTCAATGTTAGATAAAGTGTTATTAGGGACGTTGCCTTTTCTACATTTTAAAAACATATTTAACTTTTCTTGGGAGCCCGGTGTTCGTCCTGCCACGCACTTTTGACGACTAAAATCGCTGAATGCTTTGAAATTTTTTTTAAAAAATGTGATGCTGCAACTCGCGCGCTAAAAATAAAAGTTTGAAGCGATCGCCTCTCGCCTCTTTTTTTTTATTTGTACAAAGGGGTGAAACGAATTTCGCTTTATACTATGGAAAAAAAGGAACATCATCCCCTTTGGGAACCCTAAAAAACGGGTTGTCAGCCCAGCGCGACGTTTCTTCTTTGAGGTTTTCGAATTTGGCCTGCTCTCCCTATTGTGTGTGTTTGCGCGCCTGCAAATTGCACACACACACACACACACACACACACACACACAAACGCACACACACACACACGCGAATGGTATACAATCAGATATCCTCATTATTATCAACCCATAATGATCATGATGTTGTCCTTGCACAATAATCCGCCAGCCTGTGACTGAGATTCTCTTCGTGACGCCTTATTGACACACCTTTTGACTCATTTCCACAAACACACAGGCACACACTCGCACACACACACTCGAATTTCCTTGGGAGTCCTAGAGAATCTTGCAGATTAATCCGCTCTGTTCTTTCCATCTCTTCGTCGTCTGCGCCTTTTGTTTCCCTCCTGAGTTTTTTATTTGGGGCGCATTTGGCTTATGTTTCTGTTTTACTTCATTCCGGTTTTTTATTCTTTTTCAATTCTCTGTCAGTTATGTTCTTATTTTTTTTGCATATCTGCCATTGAAGTTTCTGATATAAAACTCTTGACATTTTTTGATGTGTATTCATTTTTTTTTAATTACAATCCACTGAAAACAAATGCAACGTTAACAATTATAATAATAATATTCTAATAGTCTATAAATATACTAGAATGAATTACAAATGAACTATAGCTTATATTGAAATGACTAATAATTATATAATATTATATTATTAGGAAGAGGATAAGAAAGGTGTGTACAACCTTACTTTTGTTAGCCGGGAGGTTAACTAAACATGTTCTCTTTGTAAATTATTAATCCTTAGAATATTGTTGCTCTAACTTCAATATTATTTCTATTTGATTGTAAGAGTAAACTAATTTTGAGCTCGTTTAAATTTCCTTAATATTGCAATTCTGATTTTTATTAACATCGCTTTGACATCTTATTATTATTATTGTCTGCTTTCAACTCACATGTATGTTTTCTAAGGTGAATGAACTGTTGTATGAGATATTCTGGCCAGGTAAGACATCAAGGAAAAGAAAAAACTCCTTTGCGCGTTGTTTACATGAATCTAAGAAGAAAATAGGGGCAACTTGGTCCTCCCTTATTGTCAACTTAGAGTCGACAATAGAAGGATCTCAAGAGTGAAATAACAACCACTAATAGAATAAAAAATCTAAGTTCGCAATGTATTTCGATCTTCGAAATAATATAACAACACCTAACACAATATATTATCAGAATTTCTACTAACACTTGTGAACACAAGCAAGTATATTAAAATTTCTCTTGGCGTATATACATCAACAGGAATATGAGGAATCACGCTCCTCATCTAGAAGGGCTATCCCTTTGCACATTGAACCCGAAATTTTTTTAATTACAAACACGAGGGGTAAGTTCGATGAGCACAGCAACAATAGCAATCACAAAAAAGGTTAGGATTTTTGGGCAAAAACGTAAAATGTTTGCACGCATATCCCAGCAATTACTTACGGCTTGTGCACATTTCCAGACTCGGATCGATGTGCGAAAACAGCTCAGGACAAGCGTACAACCATCAGATAGTAGCAGAGCTGAATATCTGAAACTGAAACTGTAGATAGCTATTTACGTACTTTTGATAATTGACTTGCCCGCAGAAGAGCTGCCGAAGAACCAATCAACACCTATGCCAAACCTTCGATTTGAAAGATTTTAGAATCTTAAAAGGATTTGCCTGCATCATCAAGAGGCGATCAATTTACAAGAACAGAAATCACGACAATGCGTAAAGCCAAAGCAGCTGTGCGTCAAAAAATCCACAAACAAAGCAAATGTAATAGATTCAAGTTATGATTCGACTTTAATGTATCCTGTAAACAAATTTACGCATATAAAGTTACGCAAAAATAAACACTTTGATTCAGAAGGCATCAAGAACTGAAAACATGATTTTAATAGAGTATGATTTTTTATATTTACGTAATTTGAATATAAGAAGACTTGTTTCTGACTCTCGCTCTAGTCGAACATACCCTATTGGTGCGTGCGTTTAGGGATAAAGCTGAACGCTGCAAAATCCCTGCATTGAGCGAGGCGGGCGAAACAAAAACAAAGCGCAACATCGCAAAAGGGGGAAATTCAATGCCGTGAAAAGGATAGACGAGGCGGCGAAGAGGTCGACGATGAAGCCGACTGCGACTGCGACTGCGACTGCAACTGCGACTGATTGCATGCCCTGAATGAATGGAATGCGAATGCGAAAGGTAATGGAAATCGGGGGGAATGGAATGGGTTGGCTGACTGCTCCTGGCCGAGAGTTCGTTATCCTCCTTGCCCAATCGACGAAGCGTCAGTTTTTCAGAACAATGAGGCAGTCGCGCAGGCTGCTCCGCGTCTCTCTCTCTACTCTTGCATCATCATCATCATCATCATCATCATCGTCATCGTCGCCTGACAGCAGCGCGCAACTGCAGCGGTTTTTTATTATTTGTTTGTAGGGTTGAATTCTGGCTTGCAAGTTTCTACAAAACTGATAGTCGAGAGCGCTCGACTAGTAGATACGCTCTATCATTAAACCACATACGCCTAAGTGGAACAGCGAACTCCAAACAAACAATAAATTCATCTAGTCTCGATCTGGGTTCTCAATTAAGTTATACTAGCTTTTATAATCTTTTAGATCGACACAGATGGAGACATGGGTTAATCAAAATATTTCCCTCTGTCGCCTGTTGAACACATTTGCAGGACTTTATCATACCCTCTTCAGCTTAGGTATACAAAACTGGAATGGATGTTAACGGCAACGTTATTGTTCGTGATCGTGAAATGATGATGATGATAATGACATTGCAGAAAGTGGTAATAACATTAAACCCGAAACAGGAAAGGTATTTCCGCGATGCGCGTTTCAAAATTGAATTTCCAATCCAAGATTCTTATGCAAGTTAGTATTGAGATAATTTTATACCTGGAGACGTGAATTTTCTATGACCGATGTGGCGATGAACACTCCGATTGGGCTGGAGTTCCTCAGGTAGTGTACTAGGGTTAATTTGTTATACTCTGTACACACACTGATAGATAAAGAATCCCGTTACACTACAGTTTATGAGGATGAAATAGCTTCATTGCCATCTCCAGTTGCCCCAACGATGCCTCAGAAGTGGCGGAAGAACATATTGAAGTTTTCGGCGAGTGGCTCTCAGGTGGAACATAGCCGGAAAAGTCCTAAGGTCCAAGCTTCTCATATGTAAGAGCATCCTCAAAACAGAGAAGCAAAGCCGCAGAGAGTAATTTTAATTTGCAATTAATTTAATACAAACAAAAACAACAAATGTTAAAATTTCCATCTAAGGTGTACTGCTAATTTTTGAATATGTATTCTAATTGCCAGCACAAAGCAAAATTCATCTACTTATTAAACGCAAGAAGAAAATGATGTTGCAATTCTTCAGTCGGTTATTATAATAGCAACATTCCACAAAACATTGATTTCTAATTTGTCTTTTTGACTTTTTTAAAATTATTTTTATTCATGTCATCAGTGACTATATAATTATAGAATAGAATATAGTTTTCTACAGTCTTTTGATATATGGATACAAATATAAACAGACCATTAACTCGAACAAATTGTGGGGCAGCTCCCTAAGATAAACCTTGCTCTACTTTCCTTCTTTGTCTTATTTAAATTAATTGCAAATATTTCATAGTTGTTTTTAAAACGCATTCAGAGAGCAAACCCTTTTTTTGTATACTGTTTTCAATATAATCGACATGCGTGTGGCAAATATCCCTAATAAAAGTCTGACTACAACGTTAAATCGAATGTATCCATTTCTTATGTTGAATTATAGATTATTGTTTGGTGTTAGCATTAGTTTATTTTATGACATTTTATTCATACGACTAGATTTTACCCCACCTACAGTCTGGAAAACAGAACCTGGTGTACGCTTGAAACATAGATGGCGCCATTTTAAACTTGACGATAGCTAATTGAGTAACAAAGTTGCTATGGGTTCGTGAAAAAAACAACTCAACGAAGCATAGTACAGTGTGGAAAAATTATCTAAATGAGCGCTTGAAACACATAGGACGCTACTATCAACTTGACGGAGAGCTAAATGAAAAAAAAAACAACTGAACGCAGTATAACAATAATGAACGGAGTTGTGATATCATAGATATCTTATCTTTGTTATACAACTGTTGTGCACGGTAGTCCGACATTGTTAAATTTCTGCTCAAATCCAATGAGCACATTTTGTAGCGAAATACGAATAAGGCACCAAATTTGACATTTGCGACCCCGTATAAAAATACATGTATGTGTATATGTATGTACAAATGTATTTTGAAATGGCAATCTTGTCTGTACGCTGCTCTTATGTAAACTGTTCAAAGATTAAAACCTGATTTCGTGAAATGTGACATACATATTTTTTTTATAAATAACTTTGTATAAAGTGGAGATCAATAAAATACGACTAACTAGAAATTAGCGAATTTTGAAACAATTGAGGTATTTTTAAATGAAACAAATTGATATTGCATTCTCATTTGGCTCCTATATGACTTATATAAATATTAAAAAAAATTATTAAATAATATGTTGTTTTACTGCATTGGTCAGCTAGAAAATTGAATCAACGTTTTTGAAAAATATTTGCCAAAAATATTAATAATAATAATATTCTAAAGTTTCGAGTCTCATAAAAATGCTATTCTCCCACTTGCCGCTTTGTATGCGTAAAACTTGCAACCTATCATAAAATTGACCAACCCACACGTCGACAAAATACCTCACATCATGTTACGTCACTTGCCACTGCTAATCATTTTTATGAATGATTTTACATCGGGCCGTAAAAAAGCACCAAAGCAGACGTATTGCGAAGCGACTAAAAAAAGGTCGGCATGGAAACAGAAAGGATAGTTTAAGGTCATGTGGCTTTTTTAAAGATAAGGTCAATGTCAATACACAAAATGCCACTATCCACAATTTCACAATCACAACTAAACTCGCACACACCCACCGTTTTCTTCTTCTTGTGTCTTTTTACTCTCGCGCTCTCTCTCTCTCTCTCTCTTCCCCTTTCAGTTCTCTCTCTCTCTCGCTCTCTCTCTCCCTACCTCTTTCTCTCTCGCTCACACGCACGAATTAGCGTGCAGCGCTATTTTTTACACTCTGAGCAAATACGCTTATCGGAGATTTGCCTTCGCCCTCGACAACTTAATACGAAGAAGAACCTAAAAAGACTTGTTGGGAGACTCATTCGTTAAGTTGACATCGAACGTCGCAGAATACAACAGAAAGTTGCCCAGACCAAAGAAGTCGTCGGCGGACATATCCGCAGTGCTACAAATAGAAAGTGAAAATTATGAAATAATTTGTGCGAATATATTTTGAATACTTACATATAGACGAACAAATAGCACAGCACACATACAAACATAGCCATGGCTAAGGAGACTACCAAAATGGTAAGCGTAATTGGAATTTCCTGTGGCCAACAATTCACTTAACGATTCCCCAGCGACCTTGAAGCCAAGTTTGTGTTGATTGCTTCGCTTTATTGGGTCATTAGGCACTGACAAGCCCCTCGAGGAACATAACGAGTGCAAACAGATAGAAATCAGTTTTAGTTATTTTGTAATTTATATAGTGCACAATGTTTATTTAATATTCAATCCGAATATTGTACTGTCGGGATGTGGTAGGTCATTGAACTGGAAGCAGCTAAACGACTGTTTAAATTCAAAAGGAGCTCACTAAACATAACACAGTCTTAAAAATTCACAAAGAAATTGATAAGTTTAAGTTTAAGTTACCTTAATTGTTTTTTAAATTGTAAAGACCTACAGTTTCTCTCTCTCTCTCTCTCTTCATGTTATTTTTTTAGTTTTTTCTTAGTTGCTCAGGTGTATCTTTGGGTCTTATGTATATATAGTATCTACAATACTTATATATATGTTCGTAAAATGCGACTTAACAACTTTCTCTCTGGGACGCCATGTGTTCTTCGAGCTCATTAATATCTTACTGATAAAGCTTATTTCAAGCATTATACTCACATATAGCAGTTAGTGTATATTTTTATCTTGGCCCAGACAGCTGTTAGAAGAAACACAACGAATTTCATTTACACAAATTATGATTCCATCAGTTGGCTTATCGGCTACGTAGAACGCAAATTTTATCTAGCACTTAGAGAATCCCACGAATTCACCCAAATATTATCTTTTTGTTACGAAACCTTGCTCGATGACGTCGTTTTTTTCGCACTGTCTTACAGCAATAACAATCTTTACCTTATCTGGTGTATAAATAAATGCCGCTAATTATTTGTGTCTGGCAACCACCTGACTCCCCAAAGTCGTAATACCGCATGATTTGGTTCGGCAAAATACCGTTTCCGTTTGGCTTAAGCAAATTCTTGAACTTGCCAAGGTTTTAAATGGTATTTGATAATTAAGCTTATTTTTCCCGTTGAACTTACCTGAAGCTCTTTTAAATATAGTCTAGTATATACAGATATATTATAACATTTTTGAAGAATTATGAGCATTAAACCTCAAGGCTAAAGTTGCGCTATTTATAAATTGCTAAGACAATTGTTTCGTTCAATTGTTTATGTATTTATACCTTAAGATCTCCAAATGATCTTGTTCACGTGGTTGGCAATGACGCACTTTTTGTGGAACCCAAAACAATTGACGAACACAGAAGTCATAGCGAAATGGGTGTATATGTATTTATTTAGTGTACATAAATATATATTTCTTTTCTCGTGATACATTTTTGGCTCAGGAAACGCAATTTTCTTTTTGGAATGATGTCTGAACTTTGTATTTGTGCATTGAAATTATCTAACAAGATATTATTTTTAAATCATTTTCATAATATTTTGAAACCGATTCATAAATTTGCATTCGCTTAATTTATTGGTTTTCGTTTTGGTTACATTATAAAGTGGTTAAAAGTGGGTTAGTCGGTTTAAATAGCATTTCACAAAAAAAAAAAAAATTTACTTCAGTTTAGCTGATAACGTGTAAAGTTATAATTCGTTTCCAGATACGCCTCGGAGCACTTCTAATAAATTGAAGATAAGATTAGTGCCCAGTAATAGCAACAAATAGTCAATGTCTAAATAGCCAAATTTCAGTAATTAAATACAGAATAACAAAGACGAACGGCAGAACAATAAAATTAATTTCTACCGTTTGGTTTTGATACAATTAAAAAATAATAATTTGTGAAATTTAATATTCGTTTGGATTTCACTATCTATCCGATGTCTGGTATACACTTTTATATGTATATATTTCTTGTTGCTTTTGTAAGGGAAGGCCACTAATCTCTCGCTGCGCTCGTTCGCCTAGGGGGATTAAGTGAAATATGACATATGAAACGACACATCTACATACAAAATATACATTTGCATTTTCTTTCGATAGTGCGCCTTACATTTGTATTATTGCATGATAAATCCATGGCACATTAGTTGTTTAAATTAAAAACGCATATACAAATACTAATCATCAACAAATTGTAAGCCAAGCTCTGGGCGCCCTCTTCAAATGAGTAAATGTCTACAAAGTACTCGTCTTCATCTTGATAACTATTTTCAATAGTTTTTTCTTTTGTTTAAAAAATATATAATAAATATAAAATAAAAATAAAAATATATATCAGAACGGCTAAATTAGGTACGGCAAAAGAGAGACATACCCGGAGTCCAGAGTTAATCTGCTGACATTTTAATTCAGAGTTAAACAAATTTTATTTATTTGCTTTTTTGTGTCGCGACGTTCTTTCTTGTTTAGATATTTTGATATTTATTTATGCCACACATGGAAACAATCGCTCCATATATGAATTTAAAATCTTTCGACCGGTTGTAAGCCATTTTTTCGATTGCTTTTAAATTGATAGACTTTTTCTCATATAAATGAAAAATATTCAGACAAATACACAGACGCAAAAGGCTATATCGACTCAGCTAGTGAAGCTGATCAAGAATATAAATACTTTATGGGGTCGGATACGTCTCCTTCAATGCGTTACCTATTTCATATAAATCAGAATTTAAACGCAGATATTTTTAAAGAAGCAATAAAAGGGAATTTAGTATTGGGTAAATCGCTAAATCATCTTTGCGAATATAAATAACTACAAATTTATGTTAGATGATTAAAAGTTGGCTACAGCGCATCGGTTAGTCGGGCATTCTTGGATAGAACACTCCCACTCCCCATAGTTCTGTAAAATTGCAAAGTTAGAGTCACCGAATTGGTTAGTATCTTGTTGGCGCCTTTTTCATAAGGAAGGTAAACTAAAATGTTATTCACCACACAAGACGTTTAAAATTGAGTTCTTAATTACAGAAACAGAGGACTCTGAATTGTGATCATTACAGAGTACTCAAAACGGTTCATGCAAGGAACAATTAGTAGCACAAGGATTAAGAAAAAATGGGAAGCAGTAACGCGACAGTCTAGAGGGTACAGAAAAATTAATTTGGCTCATTAATGCAACGGCATCGATTTCCCAATTTAGTAATTTAACTACAAACATAAATCCTTGCATAACACGATGATTAGTTAAGGAAGGAAGGTTGATAAGGAACAGTCTATAGATATATGGAGGCATTACACCTCAGGCATATCCGTATTCCAGAAGTGGACGTACAAGAGAAGTGAAAAGCATAAGGGTCATCAAATTTCTGTGACCAACGCTTAATAAAACCAAGCACTTGAAAAGCATTTTGGCTGTGAGTTTAATATGACTATCGAATTTTAGGTTTATGGTCAAGAAGTGAACCTAAATCATTCAATTTCAATCAATCAATGTGTGCTCCGTCGAGCATCTAACTAACAACTTGAGGAGGAGAACCTGAGCGACCTCATCTAGAGCAGTTCAATTGGAGTTGTACATCATTACAAAAATTAGGGCAAGCTCTTCAAGTTTTCAGTAGGTACGTTTAGGGATTTGAGCATTAGGTTGCATATCTTCTAAAATTTCAAATCTAGCGTCACAAAATTTGATAACCACATTAATGATTTATCAGGCGATATGTGCACAGAGTCAGAAAGATGAAAATACATTTTTGCCATTATAAATCGAACCAATATTATCACACACAGCGAAACTACTACAAGGGTGTCAAAAAAGCGTCAATTCGATACTATTATCAATGTTTAATCAATATTCGAGCTTCCCGACAAATTCCTATGAAATGAATTCGAAGGTAATGGTAATTCTGGAAGCCTTTTTAGCTGGCAAAAAAGGCAACACCCACAATTGAATCTGTCGTCCATTGTGGCAACAGCAGGTGGTTTTGTATTACTGCTCATGCTTACTGCACCATCTGCATCTCCAGATTGCTGACAAGCGAGTGCAGTATTTTCAATATTGCATTTTTTCCGTCCTCCACTTTCTCATTTCTCAATACAGGCTGGGGCTCTTTTGTTATTGTTTTACATGGACTGAATAGTTGCGTTTCGCATGCAAATAAGTGTCCACTAAGGTTGGGCTAAATGCAGCAGTCCACATTCCTGCAGCCCAGCTGTTTTTCTTTTCTGTTGACAAAATCTTGGCTTGAAACGTTTTCTTTTGTTTCTTTGCTGCCTGATCTAAATGTATCTGCATTAATGTGTCGTACAGGTGCAATTTGGCACCTTCTCCTCTTCCAGCCTCTTGCCCCGCCCCGCCTTGCCCTTCTTGTTTTCTCTGACAATGTCCATGTTCGATCATAACTGAACACCATATTTGCACTCGCTTTTTGTGTGGAGCTTGCTCTTTGCTCTTAATTTCATACTGTAAAAGTGTCTAGAGAGTTTTGCCTGGTACTCACATTGGCAAAACTCTCTAGACACTTTTACGAGGGTATGAAAATAAGAGCAAAGAGCAAGCAGCACACAAAGCAGTGCCCGAATGGAATGGAATGGTGTTCAGTTTATGATCGAACATGGATAGACATTGTCAGAGAAGGTAAAGCAAAAGGAGAAGGCGAAGACGAAGGCGAAGGAGAGGTAAAGGAAGAAGGAGAAAGGTTGCCAAGAGATGCACGACACGCGACACGCGACAGTGCGGGGACTGCGACAGATCAGGCAGCAAAGTAAAAAGAAAACACGTTTCCAGAAAATACCAGTCAAAACGATTAGACGTCAACAGAAGCAGAAAAGAAAAACAACATACAGGCTGCCTCAGAAATGTGGACAAACTGCATTTGCTTAACTAGCAGTTAGTGGACACTTGTTGCATGCAGGAAACGCAACTTGTTCAGTCCGTAGCGAAACAATACGAAGACAAAGAGCCCCCAGCCTGTGACCTATCTACAAAAGGGGGATGGGAAAGGGGGTGGAGGGTTGAGCTGGGGGTGTCTGTGTGAGAAGATACTGCACTCCGCTTGTCAGCAATCTGAGAGTGCGTTGCCAACAGGTAGTTGCAGTAAGCATGAGCAGCAGCTTCTAAAACCACCTGCTGACTGTACCACAGTGGATCCGACAGATTCAATTACAGAGAAAGTGTAGCAGGTTGTTGCCTTTTTTGCACCAGCTACAAAAAGAGCTTCCAAAGTTACCATTACCTTCGAATTCATTTCATAGGAATTTCGTTTTTGTCGAAACTCGAATGTGATTAAACATTGATAATATAGTATCGAATTGACTTTAGCATTGACGCGTTTCCCGTAATGACAGTTCCTTTGTATTGGTTCGATTTGCATGTGGTAAAAGTAGCAAGTGAGAACGTTGTGTAACCGACTGAAGAATACTCTGATACCAATGCTGTGCATCGCCCACTGATAAATCATTAATGTGGTTATAAAATTTTGTGACGCTAGATTTGAAATTTTAGAAGATATGCAATCTAATGCTCAAATCCTCGCAATACCTACTGCAGGCGGACTTGCCTAATTTTTTGTAATGATGTAAAAAGAATTTGCTCCAAATGAACTGCTCTAAATGAAAGGTCATGTCATTTTATCGGAGTTCTCCTCCTCAAGTTGTTAGTTAGATGCTCGATGGTGCACCCCGGGGCACTTTATTGATTGATTGAAGTGAATGATTTAGGTTCACTTCTTGACCATAAACTAAAATTCGATAGTCATATTAAACTCACAGTCAAAATGCTTTTAAAGTGCTTGGTTTTATTAAGCGTTGGTCACAGAAATTTGATGACCCTTATGCTTTTCACTTCTCTTGTACGTCCACTTCTGGAATACGGATATGCCTGAGGTGTAATGCCTCCATATATCTATAGACTGTTCCTTATCAACCTTCCTTCCTTAACTAATCATCGTGTTATGCAAGGATTTATGTTTGTAGTTAAATTACTAAATTGGGAAATCGATGCCGTTGCATTAATGAGCCAAATTAATTTTTCTGTACCCTCTAGACTGTCGCGTTACTGCTTCCCATTTTTTCTTAATCCTTGTGCTACTAATTGTTCCTTGCATGAACCGTTTTGAGTACTCTGTAATGATCACAATTCAGAGTCCTCTGTTTCTGTAATTAAGAACTCAATTTTATACGTTTTGTGTGGTGAATAACATTTTAGTTTACCTTCCTTATGAAAAAGGCGCCAACAAGATACTAACCAATTTGGTGACTCTAACTTTGCAATTTTACAGAACTATGGGGAGTGGGAGTGTTCTATCCAAGAATGCCCGACTAACCGATGCCCTGTAGCCAACTTTTAATCATCTAACATAAATTTTTAGTTATATATATTCGCAAAGATGATTTAGCGATTTACCCAATACTAAATTCCCTTTTATTGCTTCTTTAAAAATATCTGCGTTTAAATTCTGATTTATATGAAATAGGTAACGCATTGAAGGAGACGTATCCGACCCCATAAAGTATTTATATTCTTGATCAGCTTCACTAGCTGAGTCGATATAGCCTTTTGCGTCTGTGTATCTGTCTGAATATTTTTCATTTATATGAGAAAAAGTCTATCAATTTAAAAGCAATCGAAAAAAATGGCTTACAACCGGTCGAAAGATTTTAAATTCATATATGGAGCGATTGTTTCCATGTGTGGCATAAATAAATATCAATAATATCTAAACAAGAAAGAACGTCGCGACACAAAAAAGCAAATAAATAAAATTTTGTTTAACTCTGAATTAAAATGTCAGCAGATTAACTCTGGACTCCGGGTATGTCTCTCTTTTTGCCGTACCTAATTTAGCCGTTCTGATATATATTTTTATTTTTATTTTATATTTATTATATATTTTTTAAACAAAAGAAAAAACTATTGAAAATAGTTATCAAGATGAAGACGAGTACTTTGTAGACATTTACTCATTTGAAGAGGGCGCCCAGAGCTTGGCTTACAATTTGTTGATGATTAGTATTTGTATATGCGTTTTTAATTTAAACAACTAATGTGCCATGGATTTATCATGCAATAATACAAATGTAAGGCGCACTATCGAAAGAAAATGCAAATGTATAATTTGTATGTCGATGTGTCGTTTCATATGTCATATTTCACTTAATCCCCCTAGGCGAACGAGCGCAGCGAGAGATTAGGGGCCTTCCCCTTACAAAAGCAACAAGAAATATATACATATAAAAGTGTATACCAGACATCGGATAGATAGTGAAATCCAAACGAATATTAAATTTCACAAATTATTATTTTTTAATTGTATCAGAACCAAACGGTAGAAATTAATTTTATTGTTCTGCTGTTCGTCTTTGTTATTCTGTATTTAATTACTGAAATTTGGCTATTTAGACATTGACTATTTGTTGCTATTACTGGGCACTAATCTTATCTTCAATTTATTAGAAGTGCTCCGAGGCGTATCTGGAAACGAATTATAACTTTACACGTTATCAGCTAAACTGAAGTAAATTTTTTTTTTTTGTGAAATGCTATTTAAACCGACTAACCCACTTTTAACCACTTTATAATGTAACCAAAACGAAAACCAATAAATTAAGCGAATGCAAATTTATGAATCGGTTTCAAAATGTTATGAAAATGATTTAAAAATAATATCGTGTTAGATAATTTCAATGCACAAATACAAAGTTCAGACATCATTCCAAAAAGAAAATTGCGTTTCCTGAGCCAAAAATGTATCACGAGAAAAGAAATATATATTTATGTACACTAAATAAATACATATACACCCATTTCGCTATGACTTCTGTGTTCGTCAATTGTTTTGGGTTCCACAAAAAGTGCGTCATTGCCAACCACGTGAACAAGATCATTTGGAGATCTTAAGGTATAAATACATAAACAATTGAACGGAACAATTGTCTTAGCAATTTATAAATAGCGCAACTTTAGCCTTGAGGTTTAATGCTCATAATTCTTCAAAAATGTTATAATATATCTGTATATACTAGACTATATTTAAAAGAGCTTCAGGTAAGTTCAACGGGAAAAATAAGCTTAATTATCAAATACCATTTAAAACCTTGGCAAGTTCAAGAATTTGCTTAAGCCAAACGGAAACGGTATTTTGCCGAACCAAATCATGCGGTATTACGACTTTGGGGAGTCAGGTGGTTGCCAGACACAAATAATTAGCGGCATTTATTTATACACCAGATAAGGTAAAGATTGTTATTGCTGTAAGACAGTGCGAAAAAAACGACGTCATCGAGCAAGGTTTCGTAACAAAAAGATAATATTTGGGTGAATTCGTGGGATTCTCTAAGTGCTAGATAAAATTTGCGTTCTACGTAGCCGATAAGCCAACTGATGGAATCATAATTTGTGTAAATGAAATTCGTTGTGTTTCTTCTAACAGCTGTCTGGGCCAAGATAAAAATATACACTAACTGCTATATGTGAGTATAATGCTTGAAATAAGCTTTATCAGTAAGATATTAATGAGCTCGAAGAACACATGGCGTCCCAGAGAGAAAGTTGTTAAGTCGCATTTTACGAACATATATATAAGTATTGTAGATACTATATATACATAAGACCCAAAGATACACCTGAGCAACTAAGAAAAACTAAAAAATAACATGAAGAGAGAGAGAGAGAGAGAGAAACTGTAGGTCTTTACAATTTAAAAAACAATTAAGGTAACTTAAACTTAAACTTATCAATTTCTTTGTGAATTTTTAAGACTGTGTTATGTTTAGTGAGCTCCTTTTGAATTTAAACAGTCGTTTAGCTGCTTCCAGTTCAATGACCTACCACATCCCGACAGTACAATATTCGGATTGAATATTAAATAAACATTGTGCACTATATAAATTACAAAATAACTAAAACTGATTTCTATCTGTTTGCACTCGTTATGTTCCTCGAGGGGCTTGTCAGTGCCTAATGACCCAATAAAGCGAAGCAAACAACACAAACTTGGCTTCAAGGTCGCTGGGGAATCGTTAAGTGAATTGTTGGCCACAGGAAATTCCAATTACGCTTACCATTTTGGTAGTCTCCTTAGCCATGGCTATGTTTGTTTGTGTGCTGTGCTATTTGTTCGTCTATATGTAAGTATTCAAAATATATTCGCACAAATTATTTCATAATTTTCACTTTCTATTTGTAGCACTGCGGATATGTCCGCCGACGACTTCTTTGGTCTGGGCAACTTTCTGTTGTATTCTGCGACGTTCGATGTCAACTTAACGAATGAGTCTCCCAACAAGTCTTTTTAGGTTCTTCTTCGTATTAAGTTGTCGAGGGCGAAGGCAAATCTCCGATAAGCGTATTTGCTCAGAGTGTAAAAAATAGCGCTGCCCGCCAATTTGTGTGTGTGAGCGAGAGAGAAAGAGGTAGGGGGAGAGAGAGAGCGAGAGAGAGCGAGAGAGAGAGAACTGAAAGGGAAGAGAGAGAGAGAGAGCGCGAGAGTAAAAAGACACAAGAAGAAGAAAAACGGTGGGTGTGTGCGAGTTTAGTTGTGATTGTGAAATTGTGGATAGTGGCATTTTGTGTATTGACATTGACCTTATCTTTAAAAAAGCCACATGACCTTAAACTATCCTTTCTGTTTCCATGCCGACCTTTTTTTAGTCGCTTCGCAATACGTCTGCTTTGGTGCTTTTTTACGGCCCGATGTAAAATCATTCATAAAAATGATTAGCAGTGGCAAGTGACGTAACATGATGTGAGGTATTTTGTCGACGTGTGGGTTGGTCAATTTTATGATAGGTGTGCAAGTTTTACGCATACAAAGCGGCAAGTGGGAGAATAGCATTTTTATGAGACTCGAAACTTTAGAATATTATTATTATTAATATTTTTGGCAAATATTTTTCAAAGACGTTGATTCAATTTTCTAGCTGACCAATGCAGTAAAACAACATATTATTTAATAATTTTTTTTTAATATTTATATAAGTCATATAGGAGACAAATGAGAATGCAATATCAATTTGTTTCATTTAAAAATACCTCAATTGTTTCAAAATTCGCTAATTTCTAGTTAGTCGTATTTTATTGATCTCCACTTTATACAAAGTTATTTATAAAAAAAATATGTATGTCACATTTCACGAAATCAGGTTTTAATCTTTGAACAGTTTACATAAGAGCAGCGTACAGACAAGATTGCCATTTCAAAATACATTTGTACATACATATACACATACATGTATTTTTATACGGGGTCGCAAATGTCAAATTTGGTGCCTTATTCGTATTTCGCTACAAAATGTGCTCATTGGATTTGAGCAGAAATTTAACAATGTCGGACTACCGTGCACAACAGTTGTATAACAAAGATAAGATATCTATGATATCACAACTCCGTTCATTATTGTTATACTGCGTTCAGTTGTTTTTTTTTCATTTAGCTCTCCGTCAAGTTGATAGTAGCGTCCTATGTGTTTCAAGCGCTCATTTAGATAATTTTTCCACACTGTACTATGCTTCGTTGAGTTGTTTTTTTTCACGAACCCATAGCAACGTTACTCAATTAGCTATCGTCAAGTTTAAAATGGCGCCATCTATGTTTCAAGCGTACACCAGGTTCTGTTTTCCAGACTGTAGATGGGGTAAAATCTAGTCGTATGAATAAAATGTCATAAAATAAACTAATGCTAACACCAAAAATGTCTATAATTCAACATAAGAAATGGATACATTCGATTTAACGTTGTAGTCAGACTTTTATTAGGGATATTTGCCACACGCATGTCGATTATATTGAAAACAGTATACAAAAAAAGGGTTTGCTCTCTGAATGCGTTTTAAAAACAACTATGAAATATTTGCAATTAATTTAAATAAGACAAAGAAGGAAAGTAGAGCAAGGTTTATCTTAGGGAGCTGCCCCACAATTTGTTCGAGTTAATGGTCTGTTTATATTTGTATCCATATATCAAAAGACTGTAGAAAACTATATTCTATTCTATAATTATATAGTCACTGATGACATGAATAAAAATAATTTTAAAAAAGTCAAAAAGACAAATTAGAAATCAATGTTTTGTGGAATGTTGCTATTATAATAACCGACTGAAGAATTGCAACATCATTTTCTTCTTGCGTTTAATAAGTAGATGAATTTTGTTTTGTGCTGGCAATTAGAATACATATTCAAAAATTAGCAGTACACCTTAGATGGAAATTTTAACATTTGTTGTTTTTGTTTGTATTAAATTAATTGCAAATTAAAATTACTCTCTGCGGCTTTGCTTCTCTGTTTTGAGGATGCTCTTACATATGAGAAGCTTGGACCTTAGGACTTTTCCGGCTATGTTCCACCTGAGAGCCACTCGCCGAAAACTTCAATATGTTCTTCCGCCACTTCTGAGGCATCGTTGGGGCAACTGGAGATGGCAATGAAGCTATTTCATCCTCATAAACTGTAGTGTAACGGGATTCTTTATCTATCAGTGTGTGTACAGAGTATAACAAATTAACCCTAGTACACTACCTGAGGAACTCCAGCCAAATCGGAGTGTTCATCGCCACATCGGTCATAGAAAATTCACGTCTCCAGGTATAAAATTATCTCAATACTAACTTGCATAAGAATCTTGGATTGGAAATTCAATTTTGAAACGCGCATCGCGGAAATACCTTTCCTGTTTCGGGTTTAATGTTATTACCACTTTCTGCAATGTCATTATCATCATCATCATTTCACGATCACGAACAATAACGTTGCCGTTAACATCCATTCCAGTTTTGTATACCTAAGCTGAAGAGGGTATGATAAAGTCCTGCAAATGTGTTCAACAGGCGACAGAGGGAAATATTTTGATTAACCCATGTCTCCATCTGTGTCGATCTAAAAGATTATAAAAGCTAGTATAACTTAATTGAGAACCCAGATCGAGACTAGATGAATTTATTGTTTGTTTGGAGTTCGCTGTTCCACTTAGGCGTATGTGGTTTAATGATAGAGCGTATCTACTAGTCGAGCGCTCTCGACTATCAGTTTTGTAGAAACTTGCAAGCCAGAATTCAACCCTACAAACAAATAATAAAAAACCGCTGCAGTTGCGCGCTGCTGTCAGGCGACGATGACGATGATGATGATGATGATGATGATGATGCAAGAGTAGAGAGAGAGACGCGGAGCAGCCTGCGCGACTGCCTCATTGTTCTGAAAAACTGACGCTTCGTCGATTGGGCAAGGAGGATAACGAACTCTCGGCCAGGAGCAGTCAGCCAACCCATTCCATTCCCCCCGATTTCCATTACCTTTCGCATTCGCATTCCATTCATTCAGGGCATGCAATCAGTCGCAGTTGCAGTCGCAGTCGCAGTCGGCTTCATCGTCGACCTCTTCGCCGCCTCGTCTATCCTTTTCACGGCATTGAATTTCCCCCTTTTGCGATGTTGCGCTTTGTTTTTGTTTCGCCCGCCTCGCTCAATGCAGGGATTTTGCAGCGTTCAGCTTTATCCCTAAACGCACGCACCAATAGGGTATGTTCGACTAGAGCGAGAGTCAGAAACAAGTCTTCTTATATTCAAATTACGTAAATATAAAAAATCATACTCTATTAAAATCATGTTTTCAGTTCTTGATGCCTTCTGAATCAAAGTGTTTATTTTTGCGTAACTTTATATGCGTAAATTTGTTTACAGGATACATTAAAGTCGAATCATAACTTGAATCTATTACATTTGCTTTGTTTGTGGATTTTTTGACGCACAGCTGCTTTGGCTTTACGCATTGTCGTGATTTCTGTTCTTGTAAATTGATCGCCTCTTGATGATGCAGGCAAATCCTTTTAAGATTCTAAAATCTTTCAAATCGAAGGTTTGGCATAGGTGTTGATTGGTTCTTCGGCAGCTCTTCTGCGGGCAAGTCAATTATCAAAAGTACGTAAATAGCTATCTACAGTTTCAGTTTCAGATATTCAGCTCTGCTACTATCTGATGGTTGCACGCTTGTCCTGAGCTGTTTTTGCGCATCGATCCGAGTCTGGAAATGTGCACAAGCCGTAAGTAATTGCTGGGATATGCGTGCAAACGTTTTACGTTTTTGCCCAAAAATCCTAACCTTTTTTGTGATTGCATATTGTTGCTGTGCTCATCGAACTTACCCCTCGTGTTTGTAATTAAAAAATTTCGGGTTCAATGTGCAAAGGGATAGCCCTTCTAGATGAGGAGCGTGATCCCTCATATTCCTGTTTTGGATGTATGTACGCCAAGAGAAATTTTAATATACTTGCTTTGTGTTCACAAGTGTTAGTAGAAATTCTGATAATATACTGTGTTAGGTGTTGCTATATTATTTCGAAGATCGAAGTACATTGCGAACTTAGATTTTTTATTCTATTAGTGGTTGTTATTTCACTCTTGAGATCCTTCTATTGTCGACTCTAAGTTGACAATAAGGGAGGACCAAGTTGCCCCTATTTTCTTCTTAGATTCATGTAAACAACGCGCAAAGGAGTTTTTTCTCTTCCTTGATGTCTTACCTGGCCAGAACATCTCATACAACAGTTCATTCTACCTTAGAAAAGGTACATGTGAGTTGAAAGTCTAGACAAATAATAATAATAAGACGTCAAAGCGATGTTAATAAAAATCAGAATTGCAATATTAAGGAAATTTAAGCGAGCTCAAAATTAGTTTACTCTTACAATCAAATAGAAATAATATTGAAGTTAGAGCAACAATATTCTAAGGATTAATAATTTAATAAAGAGAACATGTTTAGCACCTCCGGCTAACAAAAGTAAGGTTGTACACACTCTTCTTATCCTCTTCCTAATAATATAATATTATATAATTATTAGTCATTTCATTATAAGCTATAATGTATTTGTAATTCATTCTAGTATATTTATAGACTATTAGAATATTATTATTATAATTGTTAACGTTGCATTTGTTTTCAGTGGATTGTAATTAAAAAAAAATGAATACACATCAAAAAATGTCAAGAGTTTTATATCAGAAACTTCAATGGCAGATATGCAAAAAAATTAAGAACATAACTGACAGAATGAAAGAATAAAACCGAACGAAGTAAAACAGAAACAGGCTAAATGCGCCCAAAATAAAAACTCAGGAGGAAACAAAAGGCGCAGACGACGAAGAGATGGAAAAAGAACAGAGCGGATTAATCTGCAAGATTCTCTAGGACTCTTTCGGCGAAATTGGAGTGTGTGTGCGAGTGTGCTTGTGTTTGTGGAAATGAGTCAAAGGTGTAAACAATAAGGCGTCGTTGTACATAAATCAGGTCACAGGCCGGGTGACACAAAAAGGAGCACATCATTCGCTATGGGTTGATAATAATGAGGATATCCGATTGTATACCATTCGCGTGTGTGTGTGCAAGTGTGCGCCTGTGTATGTGTGTGTGTGTGTGTGTGTGTGTGTGTGCAATTTGCAGGCGCGCAAACACACACAATAGGGAGAGCAGGCCAAAATTCGAAAAACCTCAAAGAAGAAACGTCGCGCTGGGCTGACAAACTGCTTTTAGTTCCCAAAGCGACGATGTCTTTTTTCCATAGTATGTTTAAATTCGTTTAATTTTCGCACAAATAAAAAAAAGAGGCGAGAGGCGATCGCTTCAAACTTTTATTTTTAGCGCGCGAGTTGCAGCATCACATTTTTTAAAAAAAATTTCAAAGCATTCAGCGATTTTAGTCGTCAAAAGTGCGTGGCAGGACGAACACCGGGCTCCCAAGAAAAGCGAACATGTTTTTAAATGTATGAAAAGGCAACGTCCCTAATAACACTTTATCTAACATTGACAATCAGCAAAAAAAATAAATAAATTA